>WEIV01022615.1:378874-475688 GCA_013390005.1 Calyptomena viridis | reverse complement strand
GGTCGGTGCCGCGGCGAGCGGCGGTTCCTGCGGGGCCGCTCCCGGGGAGGGCGCAGGCTCGGCCGGGCTTTGTTGGGAAGAATTCAGGGATTGGCCTGGGAGGAGGAAAAAACCCATAAGGCAGCAGACACACGGAGAGAGGCAGCGAGCCAGGGGAACGCGCCGTTTTCTTTAAAAAACCATCCTCCGTGGCCTATTTCTGAGTCTCCGGGAACGGCGGGGCCAGGGCCGCATCCTGCCCGCCCGGGGCGCCCACCGGAGCATCGCGTTCTCCTTCGCCGACCCCCCGGCCCTGCTCCGAGCATCCTTCCCCCGGGCTGCCCGGCTCCCGGTACCCTGGACTCGTCGCGGGGTTTGTCCTCCCCGCGCTGCTTCCCCGGAGCCAGACAGCAGCTCCCGGAACGGGGAGCCGAGCGTCTGGGTGGCTTCCAAAGTTTGGGTGCGTTACTTGGAGGGGTTCCCTTTGTTACTGCGCTCTGAAGTGAAGAGCCCAACACCGGAGAGTTCGGTATTTTTCTGAGTATCTCAGTATCGGTTTAATAACCTGATTTTCTAAACGAGTGGCTTTCCCGTCTGGACCTCCACCGTAATCTCATTAACGTGGCTGGTGCCTGAGCCATCCAGTTTTAGCAAAATCAGGGGTTTTTTTTCCTTGAAGGATGCACAAAGGAAACAAAGGCTTTGGTGGCTCAAGTTTGCTTCCCCGCTTGCAGGTCGCAGATATTCCCTTAACGTGCAGCAGACCTGTGAGCTCTCCCCGCTGTCATTGCTGCAGTCCCACGGCAGCGCTTACCCAAAAAGGCAATAGATTAGGATGCAGCAAGTTCTCCCATATGGAGAAGAGGCAATACTGGTGCATTGCACAACCCTACACGCGGGGTTGCTCTCTGCCGTGGCACAGCAGGCAGGAGGAGGGCAGGTTGTGGGGGGCATGTCCGCATAGCCAGACCGGGTGTGATAGTAGGAGAGGTTGGGGTACCCTGGCTGGGCTTCCTCAAAGGGCTCAGGGAGAGGAAATAGTGAGAAGGTGGCAGTGCTGGCTGAGCATAGCCCCTGTCTGGAGCTGGAGCTGAGCCCTGGGTTTTGGTGTCCTCACTGCAGCTGTCACCCACGGCGAGTGCAGCCACGCCGGGCCAGGTACAGTTATTGCTGTGCTGCAGTTGCAGCCACTGTGATGATCTGATCTCCAGTGGAGTGGGATCTGGGAACAGCCAGCCCCAGTGCAGCCTCGTCTGCCGGTGATCTCCTGAGTGCTGGGCTTTCTGCACCCCTGGGCTGTCTCCTCTCTGCGCCAGGAAGGTGCAGCCCCAGTGAGGCCGATGTGGAGCACACAGGCAGTGATTCCCCTTGTCTTACCTGCAGCTGAGGCCAACCAAACACAGTGCTGATGTGAACCATCACCTGCAAGCACAGGGATGTCTCTTTGCCTTTGGATAAGGCCAACAGAGAGTAATTGTCTTTTGAATCACTTCAATACCAACTTTCTGCTCCTCTCTTTGGGTGCCATCCTCTTTCCACTGCACTTTCTCCAAGAAAGATTACGGTACTCTGATCTCTCCCTCGATGAGTTCCTGGCCTGCCTGGGTCTTTGCCTACCTGCTCTGGACCTCTCACTGCATCTTCTTCGAGGTGCACCAGGCCCATGTGCCTGTGCAGGTGAGGCAGCAGTGGCTGGCAGCTGTGCCATCAGGCAGCACATGGCCCTTCGCGTGGCCAGAGCCTGGTGCAGCATCCCAACATGCCCCAGCAGTGTGTGGCTGGTGGTGTGGTGCCTGTCAGGGAGAGCTGTCGCTAATTCCAGGCTCTATTTGTTGATCTCTGCTCATTCCACCTCTCATCTCTGGGATTAATTACTTTTGCTGAGCGTTTCTGCCCCTTTTCTGCAGCTGTCAAGGCGAGCGTGCATTCCCTTGTCTGGCAAAGCACTTCACAGGGCCCTCCCAGGCACAG
The DNA here is from genome assembly GCA_013390005.1 of Calyptomena viridis. Lineage (NCBI taxonomy): Eukaryota > Metazoa > Chordata > Aves > Passeriformes > Eurylaimidae > Calyptomena > Calyptomena viridis. The sequence goes on along the minus strand of WEIV01022615.1, from coordinate 473,738 downwards.
CTGAGAGCTTCTGATTTATCTTCAGTCCCTGGGAGATTGGAAAGATATTAATTTCCTTCTGTGTTTTGGGGAATCCAGGCGGAGGAGAGGCAGGTAGGAGGGCAGGGCTGTGCTGAGTACAGCAGGAGGGACTGATGAGACCCCCATGCTGTGGCTGGTGGAACAGCTGGAGCAGGGGATAGTCATACCCATAAATCCATGGCAAGTTCAAGAATTTCTGGGGGCCTCCTTGGGAAAGGTTTTACTCTATATCACAGTGCTATTTTGGCACCTTTCTGGCAGACAGCAGTGACCATCCTAAGAATATCCCTGGCCTGTGGTGCCCACCCCATATCCTGGGTGCCACTTTACCCAGTGGGTGCCATCCCTGCCTTTTGTCTGGTGCTGTTTCTGCTGCTGCTACAGCACATCTGGGCAGATGTCTACAGGAGCTCGAAACTAGCAGGTGGTGATGGGGACTCACTTTTGTCTCAGGGAGGTTCCTGTGGCAGAATAAGCCCTGGCTGTGGTATGTGTAGTGGTTCTCCCATGCTGGGGTTTCCTTCCATTGCATCATTTTCTGTTCGTGTGATTTCCACACAAAACTAAGCAAATAACAAAAAAGCCTTTTCTCGGTTCTGCAGGATCAGAGGGACAGGGGAGATGTCACTTCCCTCTCCCCACCCCACATGGCTTTTCTGCAGATTTGTCTCAACCATGGGACACAGAGGACCTGCAGTCCCTCAGTGCTCTTCCAGTGCCTGATGGCTTCTTGTATCCCCTCTCCCCTCTGGGCTCTCCATCTCCTGTTTGTGATGTTTCTCTGACTGTGCCTCAGTTGCAGCAATCCTGGGACAAGCAGGTGGCAGGAACAGCCAGGAGAGGAGTTTGGGATGTTTCACGGGCCAGGACACTTGTGGGTAGAGTGGTTCTGCAGGGCTGCTGTCAGTGGCCTTTCTGAGCTGTGAGAAATATTGGACTGTGTGTGTTCAGAGCAGGTTGTCCCAGGCCCTGCTGGGAACTGGACATGGAAAGCAGGAGCCTGTGGAAACCTCGTCTCTTGGCTCCCCTCCCCACTCTGCTCCTGACTTACAGTGCTGGGGGCCAGATTTTAATGGCATTTGGACACCTAAAGGCACAGAAGGACATCCGAGAGCTTCTCCAAAGTGCTGGCTGCCCATGTCCTGTTGGTTTGGACCCATCGCTGTGTGCATTTCTCCAGGCACCTGAGTGCCCAGGAATATCTGGCAATGACAAGCTCACCTATCTGCCCAGGCACTGGAGTGGTGCTGGTGGTGAGAGCCAGGCTGAGGGGTGAGGATTTATCCTCCTCAGAGGCCAGGCTGGTGCCACACAGGAGCGTGCGGGAGAAGCCAACGCCGAGTGATAATAATACTGAATAATAAATTATATAAGCCTTTGTACTTCCATTGATCATTTCATCCAAAAATCCCTCAAAGTGCTTTATAATAATTAATTTATTTATCTTTCTGATGCCTCGTTGGGGTAGCTCAGAGATGCAGTTCTGTGTTGTGTCCCAGCAGTTGATAACTCCCGAGACTCGAAGGAACTGCTGTCCTCCCTGGATCATGTCTGCCAACCCCTCTTCCTTGGGGATTTAAACCTGAGCTTAACTTGGGCCAGGTCCTCACAGCTCAGGGGCACAGTGGGATTTGGGATTGTGCTTAAGAGTCTTGTGGGGTCACTGTCGGGGGGTTCTGCTAAGCTGGAGATTTATGAAGGTCCTGGGGTATGGCTGCAGCTCTCATAAGGTGTGTAACATGCACATGTGCAGTTGTGGGTGCAGAATATGTGTCCTGGGTGGAAAGGACTCCTGGGAGAGAAACTGGGAGAGAAATACAGTGCTGAGTGTCCCTGCTTGCAGCAGCACTCCCAGGGCAGCCCAGCCACAGCACTGGCAGCCCTTAAAATCATGAAACAGGCTTAAAATTGTGAGGTTGTTTCAGAACAGTGCATTTTAGCCCTTTTTTTAAATAATTTTGGAGGAAATTGGCTTTCAGGGTTCCCTTTGCATAGCTATTGCCCGTGTCCAGAACTAACCCTGTATTATTTTGAATGCCAACTGCAATAGCTGAGCAATCCGTCACGCTCAGAGCTGTGTTGGTGCAGCAGCATCACTGCTGGGGCTGGGTTGGGGTCAGGATGATGGTCCTGGTGCTCCAGAGGCTTCAGTGGGGCTCTGGAGAAGGTGTGGGAGCCACAGTGAAGGTGCCAAAATGACACCCAGGCTGCAGAGTGGGCGCGGGGAGAGGAAGATGCTCTTTTCCCAAGAACCATGTCCCACCCACTGTGATCTATTTTGTGGATTTTCAACTCACTCTGGCATCATCATTCTCTGCTCTTTTACAATAAGCCACAAAATTGGCTCGACAGTAATGCAGGGAATTAATGGGCATTAGTTTAAGAGCAAACTATAAACATATTGATTTGTAGTTACGGGGGTACGTGGTGGCGGGTGGAATTCTGTGGGAAAGGAAGTTCTACGATTGCAGCAGTTTTCAGCCAGGAAAATGAGTCGGTTCCTTGTAGGAGGAACCAGGTTGGGGCTTTACTCCATCGTGCCACCCTGGTGCCAGGGAAATTTGGTGGCTGGGGGGGGTGGGCAGGAACAGAGGAGGGACCTCAGTAGCTCCCCACTGCTTCTGGTTTATTTTCAGCCTCCAAAGTGGTTGGCCACAGGCACTGGGTTTCTCTGCCAGATTGGTTCATGTTGAAATCCCTCCTGTTGCTCATGCAGCAGAAAGCAGGGTGAGCTGGCTGGGTGGCTGTGGGCCCGTTATCCCTCAGTGGCAAATGCTGGGTGGAATTTTCATGGTGCAGGGGGACTTTGACAAGGGCCTGGAGTAACAGGACAAGCAGGAATGTCTTCGAACTGACAGAGGGCAGATATTGGGATATTCTGGATATTGGGAAGAAATTCTTGACTGTGAGGGTGGTGAGGCCCTGGCACAGGTTGCCTAGAGAAGCTGTGGATGACCCATGTCTGGAAATGTTCAAGGGCAAGTTTGGGGCCTTGAGGCTGGACGATGGGCAGGATGTACCAAAGGGATGTCCAGGGGATGATGTTTGTCTGGGGCCTGTTTTTGCTGAAGCCATGTGTAATCCAGAGATGTGAAGGTGCAGGTTCACTGCAAGTTCAGTGCTCCCAATGAATCTCACGACCAGACATCCCACATGCGCATGGACCTGGGTTCCACAGGCAGATGCAAGTGAAGCAAGTTCTGGGGTGTCAGAAACAAATCTTGACGAGTCCCTGTGGTCCTTGGGAGTTGCTCACAATGCCAGGATGGGAAGGTGGAGACGTGACCAAGGGCCCTGAGGGTTCCCTCTGCGGCAGAGCGGAGCAGCCGTCCCCGCCAGCCACGCTCGCGCCGCTGCCGCTCCGGCATCAGAGGAATCACATTTCATTTATCCCCTGACATGTTAATGGATCTGCTTAACCACTCTCCTGACCTTTGCTGCTGCCGCTATAATTAAGGTTGTGAAACAAGAAGCTTTGAAGGCATCAAAGGAAGCGGCTGCTTCAGGGAGGAGCCTGCGGATGCGCTCGCTCTGTTATCGGGGTGACATTTGTGGGGTTGCTTTGTTGCTCTCTCTGCTCCGTGTTCTCCTGGATCTTCTAGGGAGCTGGATGGTAAGGGGAGCCAGGGTTCATGCTCTGGGCAGTGGTGGCCACAGGGTGCTCAGCCCAGGGCAGGGTGTGTTGCTCCCATCACCATCACTGCCATTGGTTCCCCAGCCCTGCGGGGCTGGCACAGGGCTCTCTCCCCACATCTCCTGCATGTTCTCCCTTCAAGGCGTGTTTTTGGTTTCCAGCTGGAAGGAGGGCTGCTTGTGCTTTGTCCATTACTCCATCCACCTGTGTTTCTCCATTGATCTTCTGATCAATGGCTGGATCCTGTAGAACTGCTCTGGATGTCGGTGTTACCCTCATCAAACTGTGGTCCTGTGAGAGAGACCAGGAGGGTGACAGAGGTGGCCCTGCTGCCAGTGAGGCTTTGCCCTGAGCATCCTCATGACCTTCCCTTGGCTCCAGGGACAAATGGCTGAGCTGGAGAGGCTTCCCTTCCCCTGCCTGTGCTGGGTCTGAAGGGGAGTTTTCTCTTCTGCCCAGGGAAGAAATCACTCTGTTGGTTGGAGACAGCTCACTGGAGTGCCCAGCCATGCTGAAATCCCTGTGGTCAAGGGACAGACTGAGCAGGGGGCAGGAAGCAGCTGCACCCCTCCTCCCCCCGGGCTGCTCCATCCCTGCTCCCAGAAGCACAGGGGATGCTCTGCTCTGCCAGGGCATTGCTGTGTCGGCTCATGGGGAAGCCAGGATTAAATCCAGCCTGGGATAGACCTGCCACAGCCACCAGTTCCTGCTGTGGGGGTGCTTCAGTCTGATTCATTAGCTTCCAAACGAAGGCATCGTCCTTTGTCCTTCCTCTGCTGCCTTCTTCAAAGAACGACTGCTGCTTTTTCTCTAAACCAAATTTCCAAAGCCTAATGTCGGGCCCTTAAATATTTAATAAAGTCTAAAAAGGATTTCAACTGCATATTGGCTTTCCTGTTGGTACCAGCCCCAGGGGAGATGAGAACAGAACTGCTCATGGACCTGTTTATCCAGTCCAGGAGCAAGACAGACCATTAATGGCAACTGCCAGCGAGGAAGTGCCAAACTCCCAGGCAGTGTTCCCGCATATTGCTCCGTGTCTCAGTAACAAATGACACCAATAACACTGTCGGGCTTGTGCACCCAACACGTCAGAGGCTCCTGGACCCGCCACAGTGCTGGTGATGTCTGTGTCTGATAGGGAGAGAAGCCAAATTGGGCAAGCTGGGATGGGGATGTCCTGCTCCAACAGGTAGGCAGCTCCAGCTGTGTCAGTGCCCATGCAGTGGGGCTGCTTCCCGTTGGGATATTGTAGGGATGGGTACATGCATGGGGACACCCTGGCATGTGGGTGATGTGTCCAGGAGCAGGGATGGACACAGGGCTGAGATGGGGGCAGTGGTGGTCTAGGCAAAGTGCAGCTGGTCATCTCCAGGAGCAAAAGGAAACATCACCAAGCAGGTTCAGGCCATGACAGTTTCCATTGGAGTGATGCTGGTGCTGTGGTTGTGTTTCAATGCCTCTTCCCCAGAGCTGTCCCTATGCTGTCCAGGAGCTAGAGCAAAGCTTAGCCCAGGCAGTCTTATGGCCCTGGAGCTGAGCCCTGACAGAGAGCATGGGATCATGTGCTCTGTCATGGTTAACCAGAACATCATTATGGAGTTCTGCCTGGGTCCATGTTTGCAGATGTGAAGTCTGTACCAAGTACCTGAGGTACTGAGCCCAGTGGTTGCTCTGAGGGGATCAGGGTTGAATTCTGCAGTGGGTGTTTGTTCAGACTGTGATGACGAGCCTGAATCTGTGTCCCAGGGGTTGGAGTGAAATTGGAGTGAGCACACGCTGCCAAGCTGGGCGGGAGGGAGCAGGGAGCTCATAATTGGTCAATATTAACATTGTGATGATGTTGAAAGTGGAGTTCATATCAGATTTATGTTCAGTAAATCCTTAAATATGTGTTTGCAGGGGCGAGGGGCGGAGTGTGTTGGGCATGAATTGCAGGGTGTGTGGGGCTCACCCCGGAGCACCCTGGTATTTCACGCATGAGGGGCCGATTAGTGCACGCATGAGCACCCCAGTCATTTCCTCATCAGTGCCCAATAAATTCACGCATGAGCAACCATTTAATACACACATGAGCGCACAATTAATGTACATATGAGCACTCGGTGGATTTATGCATGGGTGCCCAGTTAATTCATGCTGTATTTCATGCATTTCCATGCATGAGTGCCCTGGTGGTTGATGCATGAGTGCCCAATTAATTGGTGCATGTGCCTCCAATCAGTTCATGCCTGACTGTCCAATTAATTTATGCATGAGCACCTGATCCACTCGCACCTGAGTGCCCAATTAGTACATGCACAAGTGTGTTATCTACTAATTACACTAATTTACACATGAGTGCCCAATTAGTTCACGCAGGAGTGCCCAGCAAATCGAGTGACTGCTCAATTAGTCCGTGCATGAGCGCCCCATAAATCCATGAATGCCAAAAAAAATTGATGCATGAGCCCCCATCTGGTTCATGCATGAGCTCCCCTTTCGGTAATGCCTCAGCACCCTGGCAGCTCATGCATGAGCACCCAATTAGTTCATCTAGAAGCACCCACATAATTTATTCACGAGTACCCAATTAGTCCTGGCATGATCCTGCCCTCCCGGTGTATTTTTGCAGGAGTGCCCATCTGGCTCAGACATGGGTGCAGTTAGTGCAGGCCTAAGTGCCCCATTCCTTCACGCCTGATCACCCTCTTTGCTCCCACTGCACACGTGTGGGTGCCCAATTTCCCTTCATCTGAGGGCTGTGCGGAACATCCACAGCAGGTTTAGGCAGCCCTAAGCCTGATGGGAGCCCCAGCTTGGGGTGATATGCTGGCTCTCCCAGACTGGGATGCCCAGGGACCTGCAGGGACCCTGTGAAGGAGCAGCAGGTCCCCGGGGGAAATAAATGCTGCAGGACTGATCCTGCCATGACTCAGTGGGTGATACTGGACCAGTTGCCTGTGGGTTGGCAGTGGAGCCCATAACTGGGCAGAGCTGGAGCGCCTTGTGGCAGTGAGAGAAGCCACTTTGTGCCTGGAAATAATTAACTGGTTTTCCTGATAAGGCTGCGGTGCCCACGGCCCCGCGGGATCAGGGTGCTGTCGTAGCAGCTGGAGCACTGGTGGATGTGCCTGGGCTTGGTGGAGACTCCCCGCTGGTTACGGTGTGGAGACGGTGCTTGTGGAGCCTTTGAGAGCCACACAAAATCAGCCCCGTGCTGTGACTGTGGCACACGGGGAATGGGCTGAGCGTGCACGGACCTGCCAGAATCTGGGGCAGCGTCCGTGGCCAAGCTCCCTGCCCTTGCATAGACAGGGGAGGGGACAGCAGCACAAAAAAGCCCTGTGGGGCTGGAACGTCATGTCACCTCATGAATCCCACCGTGGCCAGGGGTCCCCGAACCGTTTCGAATTTGGCCACCTCCTGCCCTCCTTCCTGCCGTCCCGGCCCTGCCACGGTCCAGCGAGCAGTGAGCTCCCTGCAGCCGGGCGACGGATGGGAATTTGCAGTCCCGAGTCCCTCCTCTCCTCGCTGCCTGGAAAACACAAATTAACAGGCTTGAGCACTGATTAACCAGAGCTGATTCTTGCTGCAGTGGCAGCTGGGTGGTGGGAGGAGAGGGGGCACGAGAAGGGCGGGTGGTGAGGGAGCTGTCAGTCCTCGCCTGTGCCGCTGGGATTGATGGAGAGGTGGGGGGAGAGGGTTGGGGGGGTTTGGATACCGGTAGCTGGGAGGAGGGGTCTGGGAACTGCTTGAAGATTCTGCCCCTCTGCGCTCCGTGACATTTGCGGCCAAAACCCTTCTCCCACCTGAGGTGGGAGAGGGAACGGACCAACCCGTGCAGCGAAGGGCAGCGAGGGCCCGTGGCCGCGGTTTGGCCGTGCGGAGCTGCTCCTGAGCTGCTCTGGTGCTTGTCCCTGCTGCCTGTCCCTGTCCCCACTGCCTGCCCTGCCCTGCGATGCAAGCCCCGCACTCGGCGATTCCCCGTTCTTTGCTGCGAGCAGCACAAACAGTGCTGTGCTGTCCCTGCTGCCGTGCCGTGATGTACGAACGGGCCGGCGCTTGCGGCGCGTAGCCGGGGGCTCCCGGCTCGGCAGCGTTGCGCTCCAGAACGAATGCTAATACTCTGCCTTTATTTAGCGCCTTTCATCCCCAAGGATCCCGGGGCACGCTGCAACTAACAAGCTGCTACGTGTGCTATTTATAGCCCTCCCCACAGAGGCTGCGGGAACGGCGGTCCCTGGAGCATGGCACGGCAGCCGAGCCCAGCTGAGCCCAGCCGCAGTCCCGGCTTAGCCGGAGCACGGCGAGGGAGTCGGTCGTGCTCTTCTGGGATGCTGCAGTGGGGCTGATGTGGGTCATCCCCTTGTCCTTGGGCTCCGGGGGCACACCTGGCTGAGGTTTATATCGCTGCAAATTGATGTGTATTGGCTCAGCATCGCGCCGTAATCGATGCTGGGGGAGGGAAATGCAGCAGCCGCCACTGCACAGGTACTTTCTGTGAGCTTGTCCGGGCTCTGCGCGCCGGGGAGCTGCAGGGGATGGATCCGGGTGAGTGAAGGGACAGCCCTGCCCATCTGTGTGTCCCCTGTGCCCAGCCCCAGGACAGGTGACTCAGCCGTACACTCAGTGGTGTGTCCCTAAGGCTTCCCTGGCTGCACGTCCAGCTGCTGGGTTGGGCAGTAGCATTCCTAATCGGTACCACTCGAGTGTTCCAGCAAGGTCGGAGTGGTTGGGAAGTGACAATCATGGTCGTCAGCTGTCCCAGATCAGTAACAGCAGATACAGGGGGCAGGTACAGCTCAGTCCCAGCTCGCCCAGCTGTCACCACGCTGGGCCAGGGCTCGGGCGTTTCCCTGTGCTGGGAAGACTCTGCCTCTGGGGAGAAGGGAGATTTAGTGGCAGTAGAAGAACGCACCCAGGGGTTGGAGGGTTTTCCGAGGGCTGGGAGATGAGGGTGCACTCCCACCCCAGGGCAAACCCTGCAGCTTCCCCTGCACCCAAGCCTGGAGGACAGGTACCGATGCCAGGGTGCTGGAGTAAGGATGGGGCTCTGCGTGGCTTCATTCCAGGATGCACATTAACAAATCCCTCTTCGGGAGCCCCTTGCTGATTTTCAGGCTGGCACATGAATGGTTCCCTCCGTCGGAAAAGCCTCTCCCGGGAGCATCACACATCCCTCCTGCGGCACGAGGGGAGCTGGCTTTGTCCCTCCCTCCCTACTCAGCCTGAACGTGTCATTATCAGCATTTCTTCTGTACTAAAAAAAGCACAAATTTCTTAATTGTTTCCTGCTGGAGTTGAAAGGCAGCTCCCGGGCCCAAAATAGCACACTGGGGGAAATGCAGTCGAACAAGAGAGAGCAGAATGCGATTTTCCCGGAGGGGCTGAGCCGAGCCCGACTGCAGCCCCAGGCTGCTGCTGTGGCTCATTTTGCGTGTCCTGAGGTCTGCCCTCCTCTCCTGCTGCTCACCCTCATCCTCCTCCTTCCACCTGCCCTCCTTGGGGTGCCCGGGCCATACCCTGGGCATCCTTGGAGTGGGGATTGTGACTGGTGTCTCAATGCTTGTGGGGAGTGTGTGCAGAGAAGCCTGTTCCTGTAAGAGATGTCGCTCAGCATCTCTTTTTTGGAAGGATGCTTCCGTGCAACAATTTTTTGGGGGATGGGGAAATCCCTTGGGACTGGCATGGCTGTTGTTTTAGACCATCCCAGCTCAGCTGCTGGATGCAGTGTGTCCTTCCTGTCTCCCTCCTGCCGAGAGACCTCTGTCCTTTCCCCATCTGCTCTTCTGCGAAAACAAACAACTCTCCAAATCCCTCCCACAGCACAGCTGAAGCCCTTGGTGTCCTTCATCCTGGGTGCTGAGCATCCCTGTGCCTGACACCCCACGGTGGTACTGCGGGTGCTGCTTCCTTTTGCCAGCTTCCTGGGGAGGCTCTTCCTGTGGGGAATTGCAGGCTCTGTCACTCCAGTGGTCCCTGAGCTGGGATGGAGGAACCCCCAATGCGTGGGGACAGCTTTGGGTGCAGCAATTCCTGCCCACAGGGATGCTGGAGCCCCCACCCGGCCAGCAGCGAGGGGGGCCCTCTCCTCTGCACTCTGCACCTTCTGCCCGGCACGTTACAAATCTTCCTGATGGAAAATTGCTTTCTTTTATTTTTGCCATCCAAGGCAATTGGCATCTGTTGATGTGTCTTGGGTCTCTATTTTTATCAGCCGTTTGCACATTGACATCTCCGCTCGCCTCATTATCCCCGCGCCTTTCAGACCTGTGGCTTTTTTATCATTATTTAGATGCACGATGCAAAAGAAATTACTAATGAGGTTGCTCCCCCTGTGCCCACCCGCTGGCACCAGGCTTCCTGCTGGCATTCCAGCCAGACACTGCTCCTGCAGAGGGACAAGCAGGGAAGGGTGCCAGCCCCCTGCCCAGCATCCCACATCCTGTCAGAGCCTTTCCTCTGCTGAGGACATTTGCCATCTCAGCAGCTATCCCTGGGCTGGGGACACTCTGAGTTGCCAGTGCTTGCTGTTCCCTTCATGGTCTGTAGCATCTTCCAGCGATGGTGCTGCACTCCTCTGGCAGGGAGAAAAATACCTTGGGGGGCTCCCTGGTTTTTGGACCAGAGGGTCCCCAGCACCCACAGCCCTGTCCCCAGTGATCACCTGGGCTGGTCCAGGCTGTGCCCGAAAGCAGACACTGGAATGTGGGGAACAGTGGCAGTGTGTGGAGTCCTGGGGTATCCCTCCTGGGAATTCACTGATGTGAGCCCCAGGACATCTCCCCAGGGAAGTCACTGATTGGAAGTGCAGAAAACCAGCTGTCACTTCAAAAAGCACTAAATTCCTGTCTCTTTTTTCTCTTTTGTCCTGTTTTCTCTTGCAGTCACAGAGAAGGAGGTGCAGCAGTGGTGAGTGTCTGGCGTGGCAGTGGGCTGGCTGGGGGCACAGGGATGTGAGTGAGGGGAGGGGAGCTGGTGGCACTCACCCACCTCGCTGGCAGGGCAGAGCATAAGGGTGCAGGGGTGCGCCTGTATTGAGTGCAGGTGTTGCTTCATAGAAAAAAAGAGGGTTCAAAAAAGGTGCAGGAAAAAAAAAAATAGAATTTTTTCTTGCAGACCTCATGCATGGTGGGGCTTGACTGCTGCAGCTCTCACCTCTTCCCTCCCCATACGGCAGCCAAAGAGAGTGGGAACATGGACACTGTCCAGCAGGTGGCTGTGGGGAGCCCCAGGGGAGGCCGGTGCTGTCCCGGCACGTCCCCATTTGCAGCAGGTCCCACAGAGGCTGGCAGGGGTAATGTCCATGGTTTCTTGCTGGCAGCACACTCTCACCCCATCCCTTCCACCCCACCGAACACAGCGCCCTAGAAAAGCTTCCCTTTCATCTCCCTATCCCACCAGTCAAGGTTTGCTTTCTTTATCTCTTTCTCTCATCCTTCCCCCCACCCGATGAGTCATAGCTGCAGCAGCGTGAAAAAGATGTCACTGGCACTTCGGTTTCCCACCTCGCCACCCCCTTCCCCTCCTCCTCCAGCCCTCGTCCTGCTGCAATGGGAGCCTGACAGATCTGGGCGATGTATTGCATAACATCCACACACCCCACGTGGTCCCCGTGTGGTCCCTGCACCCACGGGTGCCACACCCCCCGAGGTGGCACTTTGCAGCACCCAGGTCTAGCCCAGAGTTGGCACCAAGAGATTTTTGAGGTGTTTAAGCATTGATGAGTTTTGGGGATGCCCTGGACTGTGCCACCTGAGAACAGAGTAGCCCCGCTAGCATTTCATTTGGGGTCATGCGAAAAATTACCACGGCATCATGGAGTACCCTGAGTTGGAAGGGACACACAAGGATCATCAAAGTCCAAGTCCTGGCCCTGGTGGAACCTTGGCTGCCATTGTGCCATTGGTTTTCACCAGGGCATGACTGCAGCACGGGGGTGCTGTCAGTCCTGGCTGGGCAGTGGGTCCCTGTTTCCACCCAGCTCCTGGACAGTGTTCAACACCAGCCTGGTTGTGGCTCAGTTCTCATTTGTGGATTGGCAGCAGGTTGGAATGGTGCAGTCCCTGCTGCCACCCTTATTGTGGTGCCTGCAGGGACCTCATCCCACAGGACTGGGAGGCTGCGGGTGGGTGGTGGGAGTGACACAGGGAGCACCTTAGGACCTTTCCAGCTCCAGCCCACTGCAACACTGGGAAGAGCCTCATCCCAGCTCCCCAGGGCTCAGCAGGGAGACCCTCCTGGTGCCCATGCTCTGCCTTCCCTCCGCAGGTACAAGGGCTTTATCAAGGACTGTCCCAGTGGGCAGCTCGATGCCGCCGGCTTCCAGAAGATCTATAAGCAGTTCTTCCCCTTTGGCGACCCAACCAAATTCGCCACCTTTGTTTTCAATGTCTTCGATGAGAACAAAGTAAGTCTGGGATCCAGGGGGGTCAGGGCTGGGCCCGTGGTGATGGTGGGATGAGTTTGGAACGCGGCTGCGCGGCACCGGAGGAGCAAAATATTCCAGTGCTTCCTGGGGCGTGAAATTGAAGCGGCGCAGCTGGAGCGAGTGAGCCCCCACGCTTGTTTTAGTGGAGGAGAGTCACGTGGGGAAAGGCGATGAAGTGGCAAAGCGAGAGAGGAGAAACGTGATGTTTTGGTGCTGCTGACAAAAGCCCATCCATGCAGTGCCCCCCGCATTCCAGAGCTGCTCCTGCCAGGATGTTTGCTGGCAGGCTGGGCACCAGCAGCCAGATCACACAGCTGGAGATAAATGTGCATCACTCCTCCCTCCTCGTTGCCTTTTCAGATGTGCCCTCTCAGAGGGCACACATGGGTAGGGAGGGCTTTATTGGACAGGGGTGGCAGTGGGACTCTCACCCCTTCCTTCCCTCCCCCAGGATGGGAGGATCGAGTTCTCGGAGTTCATCCAGGCGCTGTCAGTCACCTCCCGGGGGACACTGGATGAGAAACTGAGGTGTAAGTGCTCCCCATGGGGTGCTGGTGGGCTCAGCCCCACGGGGGTGCTGGGGGTGTCACGATGGGGCGATGGGATGGGTGCAGTCCCAGCACCTCGGCGTTGCTCTGGCTCACAGGGGCGTTTAAGCTGTATGACTTGGACAACGACGGGTACATCACGAGGAACGAGATGCTGGACATTGTGGATGCAATTTATCAGATGGTGGTAAGTGGGGTATGTGGTGGGAGTGGGGGGCGAGCAACCCCTGGGAGTCCCTGCTAGGCTGGAGCCTGGCTTTGTGGGAATGTTGAAAGACCCCCAGTTCCTTCTCTGGCCTTTTTTGATGGGGGGTTGTGGCCATCATGGCCATGGATCCAGATCTGCCCACTGAGGATGGTTCTGGTGCCAACACTGTCCCCTTGTACTCTGTCCTGATGTGGGGGGTGTTGGGGTACAAAACTTATGTCCTTGCCTGGGGACACATTCCAGGCAGGGCACAGATGGGTGTGTGACTGGGTCCTGTCCTGCTGCTGCAGGGAAACACAGTGGAGCTTCCTGAGGAGGAGAACACACCAGAGAAGAGGGTAGATCGGATTTTTGCCATGATGGACAAGGTGAAGATGCTTGAGGGCTTTTTTCCCTGGGGCCAAGTGATTTAGGAGGTGCTTTGGGCCCCTTTGCTTTGTCTTGGCTCTTGCAGGTGCCTCCTTCCCTCACTAATACAAGGATTCAGCTGCTGTCTGGATCACTGTGGGATCCCCACATCCCTCTGGGATCCCAGTATCCACTTCAGGGTCCCCAAGGTGTCATTGTCCTGCCCACGGCACTCCTTCCTGGCTGCAGGCATGGGTGGCTTGATGGAAAAACTGAGGCTGCAGCAGTGGGGGGGACGTGGATGGCTCTGTGGGATGGCGTGGGTGCTGCTGTGGTCCCAGAGTGCTCCATGCTGGGGTTGCTCAGCTGGGCCAAAGTGGTGCTTTAACAGGGATGTTTTGCAGAACGCAGACGGGAAGCTGACGCTGCAGGAATTCCAGGAGGGCTCCAAGGCTGACCCCTCCATCGTGCAGGCGCTTTCCCTCTACGATGGGCTCGTATAGTCCCGGGGCCGAGCGGCGGTGAGTGCAGAGCAGGGAGCTGGGGGTGCCCCATCTCCCACCTGCCTGATGCCGTTCCCACCTTCCCCAGGCGTAGGCAGCTTATTCTCCTCTACTGATGCATCAAAACATGTGCATCCCTGCCAAATCCAGCTGGGGGAATGTTGCCCCCATTCTGATGGGTTTTTCCCAGTCTCCTCCATCCCACAGAGCACCCCCAGACCAGACCACATGCCATGGGGATTCCTGGGGCACAGCTCACTCCATTGCCAGCAGATGTGGCTGCAGAGGAGGCAGGGAGGCAGCTGGCGTGGTGGGGGCTTGGGGGTCACTACAGAGAGATATAGTGGTTTATTTATATTATATCTTACCATATTACCATATTGGGTTGGGCACGGCAGTGTCAGGGGTGCTGTGGTTTACATCATCCCACAGGTGTTGGGCTGAGCACCCCCTGGTCCTCGCTGTGCCCTGTGAGGCCATGCAGAGGTGCCTCTTGGAGTGATTGTGACCATCTCAGTCCAGGCAGCATCCAGCTGTGGGAGGTTGGGGTGTTTTCTAACCCCACCGCAGTTCTGAGCTTTTCAAAATCTCTATCGTGTTTCCAGCTTTGCATTTCCAGCTGCACTGGTGTTGTGTGAGATGCCCACAGGGATTTCTGCCCATCCTTCTCACCCCATTTCCCCTCTCCCCGCCCTCTCCTGCAGATGCCTGGGGGAAGATGCTCTCCGTGCCATCCGACCACGCCGCGAAGCTTGCCTGTCCCTCTCGGCCTTCCTTTCTGTTCCGCGAGCAAAGGATGCCCTCGAAGCGTGAGCTCACCCCCCTCTCTGCACTCTGAACCAGCCGCTGCCATTCGCCAACTTCTGCTTTTTCCAAAAAAAACCCCACGCCAGACCCTGGTCTGAGCGGCAGCGAATGCCCAAGACTTCAGGACCGGGGGAATGGGTCGAGCATCGCCAAAGGCAGAGCCCCCCCGGCCTCCTCGCCCCCTTTGCTCCCTTTTTCCTACGTTTTCGGATGGGACTGCGGATGTGCCGGTGTGGTCCTCTCCTGGGAACCAGCCGGCTGGAGACAGAGCCCAAAGGTACCGGGGGGGCTGCACACCCCGGGGTGCTGCCTATGTGGGGCAGCCAGGGAGCCGAGGCACCGATGGCAATTGGGAACAGAGTCCTGGCATCACCCACGATGCCACTGGCAGCCCGGCCCACTAGGGATATATTTTTTTTTTTGGTGAGACAGTATTGTGCTTTTTTTTTTTTTTTGGTTTGTTTCAGGTTTTTTTCTCCTTTGGTGGAAAAAAAAGTGAGGCTTTTTTTATATGCCTATCTCGATGATCAATATCCTTATTTATTTGTTGTAAATGTTGCTGCTGTATTTCGTCTCTCGTGTGTGTCCACCCACCCAGGTGAGGATTTGTAAGGTTTACATGCTCGTACACTATTGCGGGGACCCGGGAGCCTGCAATAACAATGAAGCCAAAAATCTGCCTTCCCCCATCTCTTCCCACGCCCTGTATCCCAAGCTCCATGGGCTGGTTGCTGTTTGGAGGGGGTGCTGTAGCTTCTTTTCCGCTTCCCATTCCCCTGTTGCCTGCATTTTTCTGTTTGCCCTTCCCTGTGGGAGCTCACTGAGGGCTTACCCAGCCCAGGCTCTGCTGCTCCATCCCTCAGTTGGCCAGGGTGAGGAAGCTACTGGGCACCAGAATGTCCCCATTTCCTTTCTTTTCTTCATTTTCTTACTGCATGAAAAAGTGTTAAAGGAGCCCAGAGTTGGGCTTTGCTTTCAAGCAGGTTCCTTTGCTATTTTCTGCTTTTCAAATGGTGGGAAGGTCTGTTGGTGGTGGCTCTGAACCAGCCCATGTGCCGACAGGGCTGGCAGAGCAGAGGGTGTGCATTGCTCCATCTTGCTCCTGTCCCCCATCCCAGCTGGAGTTGCTGGGCTGGGCCATGCACAGCCTGGGGAGTCCCTTTATTCCCTCACTCCTCTTTTAGGACATGGGGGATTTTGCTGTTAACCCAGGGTGTGGCCCCGAAGTGAAGCCGCCTGTGCCCACCTTGGAGGAGGCAGAGGGCTGGGAATACACACCTGGGGATACCTGGATGTGGGGCTGCAGCCCTCCAGCCATGGGTGATGCCTACATGGCCTCTGTCACCCACCTCCACTCCAGGCTCTGCCCCTGGCTCAGCCCCTGTGGCACACACACCGTGGGACACAGTTGGCATCTCTGCTGGAGAATGAGGGTTGTGTGGGTGCTGCCACAGCTCCATTTCCATCTGCCTTGGCCCCTGCCCTGGGGAAGGAGAGATGTGTATTCCCTTGGGAGCAGAGCACAAGATGCCTGTGGGACCTCTAAAGACACCCTGGAGGGCTCACCCTTACATCCCTGGTCCAGCTGATGGTGGCAACATCTTACTGCCCAGCTGTATCCCAGAATGTCTGCAGCTCCCCTGGCCAAGCCCAGCTGGGGAATTGTCCCCATGGCAGTGGGAGGTGACAGCTGGATGTAGAAGACAATCTCACGGGTGTCCCACAATGCAGGAGATGAGGCAATGCCTCAGTGTTCCCTGAATCCTCCTGGCGTGACAGGGACAGACACCCCAACAGCCAAGGGATGTTGGTCCTTTGCCATGCAGCCCTGCTCCCCAGTTTTGGGGCCGTGTGCTTGTGGTACTTTCTGATGCCCATAAAAACCCCACCTTTCCCTGTCCCCAAGGAGACCCACCTTACACCCACGTGCAATATTTCTCCTTCTTCTGCAGTTCAAGCCCCCAAGGGTGCCCATGTTTCATTCTGGGGAGGTTTCCTGAGGGTGTCACCTCGCTCCCTCCCATGGCAACTCCTTTTCCTTGATGCTTGTGCAACTCTCTGGGGTAGATTTTTGCAGTGCCTCCAATTTGTTGAATGCTCATCTGCTAGACCGGTCCCTTCCCGGTGCCAATCGATGTTCCCAGTGAATGTGACACTGCTGTAATCGCCTCTGCTGATGAATGATGGACCCCACGACATTTGACAAAGTTCCTGGGCAAAGGCAAACGTCATTTGCTCTGACACTTTCCCCTGAAAAGCTTTTCATTTTTTGAGGACCTGTCATGAGTTGAGCTCTATCAGTGCTCCCCAGGGAGTCAGCCCTGCCAGGGCACTTGTCATGTTGAGTGTCCCTGAGCGAAGTCTTTTGGCCCCAGTATTCCCCCTGGGCTGCAGATTTGGGACCCTGGCTTGGATGCTTCCAGTCTCCCTTTGGGGAGCACTGAGGGTCCTCAACTCCTCCTGAACATCACCAGGATCTGCAGCATCTCAGTACTGCTTGGAGCATCTTGTGCTTGGAAATGTTGGCCTTAACCTCCTCGTGCCTCAGTTTCCCCATCAGTGACGTGGCTTGGGGTGAGCCATCCCCCTCTGGAAAGCAGTTCAACACCTGTGCCCTGGGAAGCAGGAGCCACCGGGAGTGGTGCAGGAACTGGTGGGGTGGAGTTATGTCAACAAGTAATTAAGTCTGTTTTACACCTGCTCATGACAAAAAGCAAATGGCTGACAAACCGTGGTTTGGTTTTGTTCATACTCGGGTTCCTGGTGCCTGTCCAAAACAGAGCCCTGGTGATGGGAAGGGGACCCAAAGCACAGCCAGGCAGAGGCAGGGTCCGGCCCCAGTGACTGTGGCGTGTCCTCCCCTTCTCATTTGTTCCCATCAGTGTTGCCCCATTAAATGCCATGCCTGTACTTTCCTTTCTTTTCATTTTTCTGTCCTTGTGCTGACTGTTGCTGCTTTGTATCCGTCTTTCCTTGAGCTCTGGGGCTGGGCTGGGCTGAGCTGTTTCCCCCAGGAGCAAGGACGTGGGAGAAGGTCCGGGACGACCCAGCTCCTACAAGAAGGCTCTGGGGGCAGATTCCCCACTCTCCCTCTCCTCACGGCACAAACTAGGACCCAAGAGAGAGAGAAGGGAAGGGTTTTTCCTCTGGAACAACCCATTAATTAATGTGATTTATAACATGATCAGGCAGCCCCCAGGAGCACTATCCACTGGATTGGTGAAGGGAAGTGGTTGCTTATGTTGGACCCCAGACTGTCTTTGTGCCTGGTACCAGGTGCATCTCACCTGCCCGTGCAGAAGCAGGTCCCTGTTGATGCTTCCTGTACACTGTACACTTCCAGGACTGCATCCCTGTTGGATGTGAGGGCTGAGGCTGTGGGACCTCCATCCCAGAGCCACTGCTCCTGTGTGCACAGAGATGCTGCCCAGAGGGTGAAGTTTGTGGGGTGTTGTGATCTGGGGACTGGTTTCAAAGCATGGCCAGGCATGGCATGTGGGCAGCTGAAATCACTGGCAGAGCTGCCCTCTTCCCATATATTTAGAGTTGGGAGGGGGTTGGATGGGTGGGTGACCTGCAACCAGCTTGGTGTCCCCCATCATCTCCAAGTAGAAGATTTGAGGCATTTAGTGAGAGCATCATCACCCCTCCTTCCCAAGGGCATTGGAGGGGAGGGGTCTGGCTGGACAGGGGCGAGGCCTGGGGGCAAAGGAGGGAGCTGATGGCCCCGGTCTCAGTGCACAGTTTGGGGTACAGCAGTTTTGGTGTCTCAGTCACATGTGCCAGCTCTGACTGTTCCAGTGGCACTGCAGGAAAGATATCCTTCCCTTCTCTCTCTGCCCCTGTGGCCATCAACCCCGGGCTGGGTGCCATGTCCTCTGGGTGGGACCCCTGCCCTGCTGTTGGGACCCCTGCCCGGGGGGTGGCTGAGCCCTGGGCTGAGAAGCAGCAGCTCCAGCAAAGAGCCTTGTTTGTGAAGATGAAGCCTGTGTGTGCGTCCGTGCCGGTGTCTCGGCTTGCATGCCCTGCTGCCTTGTCTTGAGATGAATTCAAGAGCAAACCAAGCAAACAAAACAGTTTAAAAACAAAAGGAAACAAAACAAAACCCAGGAACTTTGTGACAGTGGAAATAAAAGCTTAATGACAGTAATGAAGCAGCTGTGGTTTGTGATGTGCTTGGGATGGGGGATCACAGCCCCACAGGGGCCAGGAGCTGGGCAGGGGTGGTACAACTGTTCAGTGCCCTGAGCACGGGGCCATGGTGGCACCAGCAACGAGTGGTGCCTGGGTTAGGCCAGCGTGGCTGTAAATAGGGATGCTCTGGGCTGTGTGGGCAGGCACTGTGCCCACATCTGCAGTGAGCTGTGAGGTCTCAGCTCTAGGCATGTGAGGGACCCTTCTCCCCTCTAACACCACTCCTTCTGCCTTCTTTTACCCAGACAGCTTTCCCTCTGCCACATCACATCCCCCTGCAGTGCCTGCATCCCTTCTTATTTTCTTTCTCAATGAAGACATGTGCAGCCATGTGCCTGCTGATGCCATCCTTGTCTCCTCCGAGACCCCTCATCGATGCAGTGGGCTGGGAGCTGTCAGGTCACTTTTGGCACACAGTGGCTGCAGAGGAAGCTTAATATGAACATCCCATAATTGTGCCCCACAGCCCAGATCTGAGGTGCCCCTCAGCAGCACCCCCCTCCACTGACAGGGTGCACAGAGTGGCTCACAGCCTGGATTAGGCTTTTCACGTGCAGTGGGATCACATTTGCCATTCTGTGCTGCCAAGTCTTCTGGAAACGAGGCCTCCCTGCCAGCACATCCCCGTTTTGTTTGCTTTCCTAACGAGGCTGATTAATTATTTTCAGGAGGCCAGAGGAGATGCCCTAACTCCCTGAACAAGGGAGCTGTGTTTGCACAGGGGGATGCAGGTTGGTGACTGGGGATGCTCTTGAAGTAGGTTTGGTGGCACTGTGGGGTGGGGGACTCCCTGTGACTTGCTGTGAGTGTGGGGCTGAGAGTGCAAAGCTTGGGGGAGACAAGGGTTTGCAAGCGAGTGGTTTTGTGCAAGCAAGGCTGCAGTGGGATCTGTGTGTGGGTCATGAGACGGGGAATCTCCGACGTCCCCCACCCCTGTGTCTGGGGAGAGCAGGGCTGGTGCTGGTGGAGTGCCGGGGTGCAGGAGGTGCTCAGCCCTCGGTGCACAGCTTCACCTGGAACCAACTCTTGGCCGCCGCTGCTCCCTGGTTCCCGCTGCGGGGGAGTTGAGCAAGAGCAGAGCATCCCTCCGGAGCAGCCATGAGCTCAGCACTCCACTTCGAGGGGAGCCAGGGAACGCTCTGCACCCCCAGCCAGTGCTCCCAGCCAAGGGCTGCCTGTCTCGGCCAAGGGCTGCCTGTCCCAGCCCGTGTTCTGGCTTTGTCTGTACTTGCATGGCTGTTTGCTGCCTGTTCCTGAGGCAACTGCGCTGGTGAGCCCGTCTGAGCCCCCCGGAGCCCCTAGACCCCCCCAGCCCCGTTGGAGACCCCCATTCCAGGGGGGCCCTTTGCTCAGAGCGGGAGTTTGCTTCCTTGGAGCCCTTTTCACAGCTGTGCCTCCCCCCGCTGCGGGTTTGGCAGGGATTCCCGACAGGTGCTCAGCTGCGAGCCCCCATGTCCTCCCCTAACCCTCGTCTCCCCCCGCCAGAGCGGGGTCTCTCTGAGCCGGGGGGGGGGGTCAGGGGGCCTGGCCAGCGTTTCTGACAATCCTATGGGCTGTAGGATCTGCTTCCCAACCCCTGCATCCCCATCCCGACTTCTTCCAGCTCCCACCCACCTCCCTGCCCCGTCGCTGACTCCAAAAGTCCGTTTTTTCCTCCCTCCCTCTTCCCTCCCAGAAATTGAGCGCTGGGGGAGCAGGTCCGCAGCTGCGGGAGGCTGGGCGTTCCCTGACCGGGGTCCCTGCTCTGTCCCCACCGCGTGTGGCCCCTTCCACGCCGTGTCCCTCCCTGGTGCGGGGACGGTGCTCGGGGGTTCTGCGGGAAGGACCAGGACAAGGACAGAAAGGGTGTCCCTGGCACCTCAGGGTCTCCCCCGCGATGCCACCCCATGGAGGGGTGTTTGTGGGTCTCTGGCTGCTGCTGGCCCCCAGTGTCGCTGAGACCTCCCCCAGCACAGGGTGGGCCACTCTCGCCTTTGTCTTCGATGTCACCGGCTCCATGTACGACGACCTGGTGCAGGTGATGGACGGGGCCTCCCGCATCCTGGAGCGGACACTCAGCAGGAGCACGAAGCCCATCAGCAACTACGCCCTGGTCCCCTTCCATGACCCAGGTACGTCTGGGACAGGGCAAGGACACGTGTCCTGCCAGGGATGGGGCTGTGGGGAGCTGGGGTGTGGTTCTAACTGGGTTTGGGGCTGAAATGTGCACTTCACAAGTGCCTGTGCTGTGCCTTCTCCCTGTTTTTATTGCCCTGGTGACCACTGTGATGGGGATGCATGGGATGGGTTGCAGGTCGAGAGCACAGAGCTGGGATGGGCTCCCATCCCTGAGCCACTCTGCAGGCACAGGGCAAGCCATTTCCACTGGATTAATCCCAGGGATGCTGGCACCCACTGGTGGGTGGCTATTCCACTTCCATCCTGTTCCATTCTCCCTGGTCTAATCATGGGGGGCTATTTCTTTACAAGCCCACAACGTGCTTCTACATCACCTCAATAAAAGCACCACTCCCTAAGAGGTTTTGGTAATTCAGTGTGATACCAGAATTCTCTGTCCTTGTGTTTGCCTTGGGCTTTTTGTGCACACCCATAAAAGAGCAGCTGTTCCCCAAAAGAGCCCTGACCTCCTACAAGGAGAGCAGGATCCAGACTTTATTTTCAGCAGAAACATTAAGTTGAATAGAAAACACTGGAGCCAGACAGGGAAAGAGGCACAAGGCAGTGAATGGGTTCCTGCATCATTTTGCCAGGAGCCTCCCCCAGCAAAAACAGGCCCTGGGTTTGCAGCTCACCCTGCCTGGGACCATCTGCTTTGTTGGGAGAAATTCCTGGGCACAGGAATGGTCTGCCCAAACAGTCACCGTATGGGCACAATGCAGCTCTGCCCAAATCCACTTCTTACCTGGTGCCAAGACAGGATAGATGCTGAACCCCAAGTCTTACAGGTCCTGTAAGGGTGTTTGAGGCAGGGTGGGTGCTCGGGAGCACCAGCACAGGGGTGACACTGCAGGAGGCTGATGCTGTGGTTGAGGGCTGAGGTGTTGGTGTGCTTGCAGAGGTGGGACCTGCCACCCTCACTGCGGACCCCCAGATCTTCCAGCAGCGCCTGCGGGAGCTCCATGTCCAGGTAGGCATCCCCAGCCCCACGGCACTGTGCCAGGCCTGGCTCTGTGCCTAGCTCGTGCCACATGGTGGGAATCCTGGCACTGCATTGCAGTGGGTTCTGAGAGCAATCCCTGGATTCCCCAGGAGTGTGGTGGGGGCTCAGGGCTGAGCCAGGCTGGCTGGGGGCTGCACCAGGGTGGGAGTGGGGAGGATGGGTAACACAACTGCTGTGCCCCTGGGTCCTGCAGTTGGACGGAGCATTCCCAGTTCACAGCTCTTGTCCCAAAGAGAGATGCCTTTCCCAGGAGAGTTGGCACGGACTCTCCATGGAACCAAAAATCTCTTCTAGAAGCGCTGCTTGATAATTAAGTTTTTTAAATTTTTTTGACATTATTTCATTTGTTTTCTGCCTGCTGAAATGCTCCCTGGGTGTTTAATCCTGCTTTATCCATTCCCATTCCTGCCCTGTCTCCCATGCATTGCTAAATCCCTGTGCCGATTCCCTTCGGATGCAGCTGTTCTGGCAGGAGGTGTAACGCTGTGGCTGCAAATGGTTTCCCAGCCTTTTGGGGTGCCAAGCCCTGGGGAAGTGGGAACTGATCCTCACTATGCCCCTGCACATCCCCAAAGTGGCTGGTTCTTCCTCTGAGGGGTGGTGAGGGGCTGGGGTGAGCATAAGTGTTCCTGCTAAATGTATTTGTGGGCAACCAGTGGCTTCTGTGAGGCTGGATCCCCAAATGGGTGGTTTAACCATCACTGGTGGTGAGATGGGGATGGGTCTGTGTAATCCTG
This sequence comes from Calyptomena viridis, assembly GCA_013390005.1. NCBI lineage: Eukaryota > Metazoa > Chordata > Aves > Passeriformes > Eurylaimidae > Calyptomena > Calyptomena viridis. The sequence continues at coordinate 451,165 of WEIV01022615.1, read as the reverse complement.
AGTGTCCCTGCGGTTCCATCGCACCACTCTGGGCTGACTCCACCAAACTGGTGTAGTTCTTCCCTGTGAGCAGACCCTGGATGGGATCCTGCCGGGAGCCCAGCAGGGAAGGACTGAGCACTGGGTGGCTCCGTGCCTGTGCCACATTCCTTGTGTGCCACAGGGCGGAGGGGACTGCCCGGAGATGAGTGTGGGAGCCATCAGGCTGGCAGTGGAGATCTCACATCCTGGCTCCTTTGTCTACGTCTTCTCGGATGCTCGGGCCAAGGACTACGAGCAGCAGGAGGAGCTGCTGCGGCTGCTGCAGCACAAGCAGACCCAGGTGAGAGGGGAGGCTGCAGCAGCACATCAGTGAACCACAGCCATAAACCCCCTGCGCCGCCTGCTACTGGGGGGGATTTTGCATCCCCTGGTCTGGCTCGATGTACTGGTGGGTGCTGGCTGTGTCCCCTCTGTGGGCTGGACAGACACTTGGTGGCTGTGAGAGATGCCCCAGGGACTGTTGCTGTGGCAGGTGGTGTTCGTGCTGACGGGGGACTGTGGGGACAGGAGCCACCCCGGGTACCGTGTGTACGAGCGCATCGCTGCCACCAGCTCCGGGCAGATCTTCCACCTGGACAAGCAGCAGGTGACAGAGGTGAGTGAGGATCTCTGCTCCCACAAGGAGTGTCTGAAGGGCGTGTGGTCCAGCCCAGCTAGCCGAGCTCTTATGTTCTCCCTGTGGTGAATCCTTGTGCCCAAGGATTGCTCTGGGAGCCCTACTTTAGCCTGGAGCTGGAGCAGGGACTGAAGAAAGTTCCCTGTGGAATCCTTGGGATGAACTGACCTTCCTGCCCCTGAGGAGAGGAAGTGTCTGCCTGGGGCTGAGGCTGAAGCTGGGGCACTCTTGTTGCTCGCAGCATCCTGGGAATTGGGCGGAGTGCCTGATCACAGGGAGAAAAGCCCCTCTGCCTGTCCCTGTCCTCGGAGCTCTTGACTGGCATGAAATGTTGGAGACTTAAGGAAGATCGAAGTGCTTTTCTGCTCATTCCTGGGCAGCATCTCCCAGCAGAGCCCCTGCCCAGACTCCAGCAGTTGTGTTTTGACAGTTCTATTCCCATGAGTGAGCTGGTGGGTAATAACACGCTGCTCCGAGAGACTGAACAGGAACCTCCTGCAATAACTACACCAAATTACTCAGTTCCTTTTGAACCTACTCGTATCAAGGCAGGGCTCAGCCAGGACCAGCACCCCCTGCCCATCTGTCCCTGAACTCCCTCATACTGGCACCCATCAGACCCAGCTGAGGCTGGGTGATGTTTTCCAGCTGTGCCTGAGATTTTGACCTGGTGCAACACAGCCCTGCTCCCAGTCAGCTGTACCTGTTGGTGAGGGGGGATCCAGGTTAATTCTCCCCCACGTCTCCAGGTGCTGAAGTGGGTGGAAGAGGCCATCCAGGCTTCCAAGGTCCACCTGCTGTCCACGGACCATGAGGACGGTGGGGAGCACACATGGCCAGTCCCCTTTGACCCCAGCCTGAGAGAGGTCACCATCTCCCTGAGCGGCCCTGGCCCAGGGATCAAGGTCCAGGATCCAGCAGGTAGGAGTGCAAGGGAGGGGGGTGGCAGGAGATGATGCTTTGCCTCCTGGAGTCCTCGGGTCAGGACAAGCAGGAAGGGGTTCACAAAACCCTGCCCTGAAAACTCATATAAAAAGGTGGTGAGCTACAATGCCCTCAGTAAACAACAAATGCATCTTCCTCCTCCTTTACCGGAGGCTTTGCCTGTGGCTTTAGGAGGGTTTTCCCTGCTGTCCTGGCTGTGATCTGTGATGGGCTCTGCACTGCCTTGAGCCCCAAGGGAGGAGGCTCCTGGCTGCTACATGGACCACGGGAATGACGTGGGTTGCCCACCCCAGAGGTTCACTTACTGTTGCAGGAAGGGTCCTGGAGAAAGGCCAAGGTCTGAAGGAACTTCTCAGCATCCCCAACTCTGCCATGGTGGTGGCTGTGGAGCCCTATGAGCCAGGGACATGGCTGGTCACGGTAGGCTGATGGCAGACCCTGCACATCCTCTGCCTTTCCCTGACGGATATTTAGCTGGCCAGGCCTTGCCAGGTGTTGGCCCTTCTGTCTCCAGACAGGCACAAGATGTGTGAAAGGGCTGGAAGGGGCCAGCTGCCACCTCCTCCCTTCCCATTGCCCCTCCCTTCCCTCAGCACGTGCCTCTCAATCTGCTTCCAGACCCGGAGCAGTGGCCGCCACTCACTGAGGATCACAGGCATCAGCAACATTAATTTTCAAGCCAGCTTCTCCACCCGGCCGGAATTTGATGCCAACCAGCCTGGAGAGAGGCCAGTACAGGGTGAGGCTGGTGCTGCCCAGGGGCCTGGATGCTGGGCCTGGGCATCTTGCAGCCGGGAATGTGGTTGGTTGTTTTTTCCCTCCCCGTTTTCCAGGTCTTCCCATCTCTGTGGTGGTGAACTGCACTGGTCTGAGGCCACCTGGGCACCTGCAGGAGATCCAGCTCTTCAACACCTCTGGCCATGTCCTCCTCTCACTGCCCACACGGCCCCTCTCCAACTTCTCCTCGGGGCAGCTCTGGGTGGGTTCACTGCTCCGTGTCCCCCCAGGTGACTTTCTGCTGAAGGTGAAGGGTGAAGATGCCCAGGGCCACCCCCTGCACCGCTTCTCTGGGGTCACCTACACCAGCGTGGTCCCCCGTGAGTGGAACCCCTGCTCCCCACAGATGCTGAGCAGTGACCAGAGGCTCCAGCACTGCCTCTGTTTTGGTTTCTCCTTGGATATTTTTTATCCTGCTTCCCAGGGCAGCTCCCAGTGAGCTCCTGAAGGGTGTTATATGTGTGTATGTACCCAACTACTTCCAGGTCTACCTAGAGTTAACATCTCCAGCAAGATCCAGGCTTACAACCGTGAGCCACAGCTGATTTCCTGCTCTGCATGGAGTGAGGTTCCTTTCCGCCTGCAGCTCAGCCGAGGCAGGATGAAGCTCAGGGAAGAGCAGCTCTTCAGGTGAGCCTCTGGTACGGCCCAGTGAGCTCCATGAGGGACCTGTGTGGGCAGGATCAGCCACTGAGTTGTTCCAGCTGGGGGGAATGCTGTGTGCCAGCCCCTGCAAGTTCTGAGCATCCCAAAAGGAAAATTCCAAGGGACATGCCTGCAGGGAGTGTGGGCGCACCCCTTTGCCTGACTCAGATGGACAAAAGTCCCAGGGATTAGGATCAGGATGGTGGCATGGGAGTACTGAGGTGGGGGTGACCCACCTTCTCATTTCTCCCTTTTTATAGGACCTCAGGGAACATCAGCTGGTTGATCCCTGCAGTGTCCAAGAGTGATGAAGGGTTTTACGAGTGCACGGCCACGAGCAAGGTCGGGGTGACACGAGCTCGTGCCTATGTCTCTGTCTCAGGTGGGGGCTGCTTGTGCCAAGCCTTGGTGCCCTTTCTGTGTCTGTGGCTGGGCACGGGCTCGTTTCACCCCGGTGTCCTGTGTTTGTAGAGCCACCACCGCGTGTCATAGCCCCGGACAACATCACAGCTTCACCGGGCCAAGATGTGGTCATGTCCTGCCTGGTTTTGGGGGATGTGCCCTACAACCTGACGTGGAGCTGGGATGGGAAGGCAGCACAGCCAGGGGATGGCCGGACCCGGCTCCTGCAGGACCACTCCCTAGAGATCAGCCGTGTGCAGCCAGGGGATGGGGGGCTGTACGAGTGTGTGGCACACAATGCCCACGGCACTGCCACTGCCTCCCTATGGCTCTTCATCCAGGGTAGGATTCCTTGTGGGACCTTGGACTAGGCAATATCCTGCCCTGTGGGTGGACAGTGAATGGCACCCAGGGGCTGAGCCCTTTTCTAATCCCATTCAGAGGCGCCGTGGGTGAAGGTGGACCCCAGCCCACAGCATTTCAGTAGGGGCCAGGAGCTGCAGCTGAACTGCACGGCCAGGGGCCACCCACCACCCCACATCACCTGGAAGCGCTGGGGCTGGGCACTGGAGCAGGATGAGAGGTAACCTGTGGGGACCTGGATGCCTCCATCCTCCCTGTCCCATGGGGATGGTGCTCCCCTTGCAGGGGTGTATGGGCTGAGAGAGAAGAGCTTGGGGCTGCCATAGCTCTGGAAAGAGAGAGGCGTTGCTGTATCCCAGCCCATACACCTGAGATATTGGGCATACTGCTGACCTTAACTTCATATATTTATTTTTAAGCTCTCCAGCCTTATCCAGGTCACGGTCCCTGCCAAGGGGACTTGGGGTGCTATGCACACCCAGTGTGTGCTCAAACCTCAAAATACTCCTTGTACTTCCCCTTAATTTCTTCTGCTCTTTGCCTTCCACCTCCTGCCTGAGTCAGTCTGTGAGTTCTGGAGGGGACTTTGGGGAAGTCTTTTTGACTTGGGAGATGAAAAAGCCCAATTCTCAGTGCTTTTCTCTGGTTCAAAGCAACGTCCTTCCCTGCAGCAGCCAACAGAGCTGGCTCTAAGTGTTGACCCACATCCATCACATGCCCAGCACTTGCCACGTGTGCAGGGTGGTCTGAAGCCCACTCACTTCTATCAACACATTTTCCATCATCTCTGTTTTCACAGGGCTCTCCCTCTCTCTCCCTGTTTGCTGCAGGGTTTTTAGGGATGCTGAGGGTACCCTCCACATCAGGGATGCTGTCCCAGAGGATGCAGGGAATTACAGCTGCTATGCCAGCAGTGAACTGGGCTGGGACGAGCAAGTCATCACCTTGGAGTTCACTGGTACCTGCTCCCCACTGGCCAGCAGCACTCCTGTGATGGAGGGTGTAGGGGGCAGCACACCTGGGATGAATCTCTGTGTGATGGAGGGTGGAGGGGGGCAAGTCCCAGGGCTCCCTGGTCCCCTGGGGGTGAATGGCATGGCTGTTGGAGACTAAAGCCATCTCTCCCCACGGCACAGAGCCTCCTGCCATCCTGGCTGTGACACCCAGCCTGAAGGTGCTGGTAGGAGAAGACGTGACCCTGGAGTGCTGGGTTTCGGGGTCACCCCCACCCCATATTGTGTGGTACAAAGGTGAGACTGGGAGGACCTGGGAAGCAGATCCCCTCCAGCCACTGGAGTCCCTCCACTACCCTGCACAGACATCACACACGAGGTCCCCTGGCCCGACAGTGGGAGGGACCTACAGAGGCACTTGGGGTGCTGATGTGAGGGGCCTTGGGGCAGGTGAGCAGGTGATGGCGACATTCCCACCTGGAACCCAGCGTGCTGTCCTGAGGCTGCAGGAGGTGCAGGAGGAGGACACGGGGCAGTTTGGCTGCGAGGCTCTCAGTGAGGCCGGTGTCGCCTTCGACAGCACCGTGCTGGACGTGGGGTGTAAGTCTCTGCTCTCCTGTTGGGCTCAGCTCCCACTTGCTGCTTCCCAAGTCTCCTCTTGCCTCCAGCTCCTGGGTTTCCCTACAGGGTGGTGTTGGTGCTTGGTACAAGCAGGTGGAAGCCTGCCAGGATTTTCAAGGATTGGGAGGATGGAAGAATTTCAACAAGTAGCAGAAGACAGTGCAGTTGTTATTGCGTGGAGAGATGATGGCTTGGGACCAAACTAGGGGTGCAAAGTGCAATCAGTGGTGTCAGGCAGAGATGGGGCCTGACTTATGTGTGTCTGAAAATCCAGGTACCCTGACCAGTGCTCAGGGCTTTCCACTGGAGGCAGAAAGGATGAAAACACATGGGGAGGAGGATGGGAGGCTCTGTATTTTGGGTAGTCGGGCTTAAAGCTGTTAAAGATGGAAAAATGCAAAAGCATCTGCTGGACCTGCCTGACCCCATTCCCTGCTCTCTCCTCCAGCTGCCCCTTACTTTCCTGAGCCCCTGGGAGACATGGAGGTCGAGGTTGGGGAGAGCGTGAACCTGCTGTGCCGTGTGGAGGGATCTCCCCCACCACAGGTCACCTGGTCCCGCCAGGACGGGAAGCCTGTGATGGGCTGGCAGGGACCACGGGGTGTTTCCAGCCAGCTGGAGGCTGCCCAGCTCCTCATTGACAGTAAGAGCTGAGCATGCGTTTATTTGTATTTTTAACTTGTTCAAGCTTAGCTGTGTTGCAAGTGCCTGCAAGCCCTTAGTGCTGCAGGGTCTGTCCCCCACCAGAGGTGATGGGAAGGAAAGGGAGGATGGTGTCAGCCATCCTGGAGCTTCCTTGGGGCTGTCCAGCTCCACTAAGCTCAGGCTTCTCCCTGCTGTGCTCCAGGTGCCTCACCGGATGACCAAGCCATCTACATCTGTGAAGCCCAGAATGAGTTTGGGAAAATCCAAGCAGAGGTCAAGCTCACAGTCGCCGGAGAGGGTTTGCTTTTCCATGCTTTGGTTGGTGTATCAGTCCTGGCTGTGCTGGTGCTGAGCGAGTGGCAGACCCGAGCAGACACATGTGCTCCAGAGCTGGCTGCAGGGAATGCTCAGCAAATCCCTGGGCAGAGTGTGGGTGATGCCCTTCCACCTCCTTGGCTTAATACACTGACATGCACTTGAACCTAAATGACAGCAAATACCCCCAAATTCTTGGGGGAGATAAATGTTGGAGCAGGCTTGTGCCAAGCCAGGATCTGGACTTTGGAATAAAGGTGATCCATCTTTGTTCTGCAAAACATTCCTGGCCAGTCTATCTTGAATTAATGTTGTTTCCCTTTCCCCTCTTTCAAACAGCTCCAGAAATAGCTCTTGCATCCCCTGTGGTCCATGCACTCCCAGGCCAGCCTGTGTCACTGCCCTGTGTTATCCTGGCTGGGAAGCCATTCCCAGCCCGCCGCTGGATGAAGGATGGGCAGATGGTGAGGCTTCCATGCCTGCTGGGGTGGTGGGTGGACTATTGCTCAAGGATCAGTTTCTAGATGTGCCCCAATGACACAGCAATACCGTGATGTCTGACTCCCCTGTCTGTCCTGCTTTCTGCTCTCTGTCTGTGCCCAGGTAGCCCCAAGTGACCACTACTCCATCCGGGCTGATGGGAGCCTGCACATGGACCAGGCATCCCAGGGGGATGCAGGGAGGTACACCTGTGAGGTGACCAATGCTCTGGGATCACACAGACAGGACGTGTCCCTTGTCATCCATGGTGAGTCCTCACTCTGTGGTGACCTGGGGCAGGTTCTCCCTGTGCTCCATAAGCAGCTGAGCACTGCTGTTTGTGGAGACCTGGCCTTGCCCATGCAGGATGAGGTGCTTCTCTTCTTTCCCAGTTCCTCCCAGCATTGAGCTTGGTCCTGTCCTTGTCACTGCCACCGAGGGAGCAGCTGTCACTCTGCGGTGCAATGCCATCGGTGTGCCCCCCCCTACAGTCACCTGGACAAAGGTAGGTGACAGGGACAGGCAGACTGCTGTCCCCCTGCCAGCCAGGCTCTGGGTGACCCTCGGGTGCTGGGTAATGTGTTTGGAGGGAGAGTAGCTCTCTAGTGTGGCTGTGGCTGCCTGGGGAGGTGGCACCAAGTGCCCTGGGAAGCTCAGATCAGGACATGGCTTGCTTTGATGGGTCCAGAACTCTCTTCTTTTGTCTTTGGGGTGCTCAGCTCATGGGACAGTCTCTGCTGTCTTCCTTCCTCCCTTCACTTGGCTCTGCAGGGCACGGAGCCCATTTTGCTGAGCCCACGATACCACCTTGACCCTGATGGGACCCTCCTCATCCCTTCATCCACCCCTGGGGACGCTGGGACCTACTTCTGCACAGCTACCAATGCAGCAGGTTTCTCCAGCCAGGAGGTGCAGCTCTCCATCAGCAGTGAGTGCCCAGGACTGCTCCAGAGGGGACTGGCTGGGAGAGCATGACCTGGGAATGCTCATGGCTTCCTTGGAGCACCTATCCATGCTCCAGATGGGTTTGGAGGATGGGAAGAGAAGGGATGAGGGCTGTGGGACACCTGAAGTGTCCCTGCACCAGCTGTGCTCCCTCTCCATCCAGCAAAGCCCAGGATCAGTGTGAATGGATCGCAGGTGTCAGACCCTGTAACCATCCTGGCTGTGCTTGGGCAGGAGACCACCCTGCCCTGTGAGGCTCAAGGCAACCCCCCTCCCTTGGTGCTGTGGAGCCGACAGTCCCAGCCTCTGCCTCTGGCCACCACAAGGTAAGGAGGGTTGTGGGTGCTTCACAGGGCGATTTCCTGGGATATTGTGTCTCCTCACAGGGATGTTGTGTCCATGAAGGGACTCAGCTGCTTGATAGGGAGATGTGAAAGGTATCTCTGGCATCAAGTGGCCAGTGCTCGATGCAGGACCTGAGGCAGATGAGCAGGAGAGCATTAGTTCTGCTCTCCCTGAAGAGCACCAGGTTTTTTTTCCATCATTCAGGTGTGTTCCAGGCTGAGTAACACAATGATACTGTTCCAGTGAGTGACTTCTGGAGGGAAAAATTGACTTGATGATATGAGGCTGATGGCAGTCATGGGACAGTCATTTGATGTGATTTGATGGGAGAAGATAAACACGTATCCAACCATGCTCCAAGTTATCTGGTGTCTTGGTCTTCCAATGCTTTCTCAGTACATTAATGCCGTGCTGGAAGGGGCTTCCTAAACTCATGGGCCCTGATCTTGGGGTTAAGCTCTTCTTTCTCTGCACCTGAGGATTGCTGTGGGCTGGGGAAGCAGGAAGGTGTCTTGATTTTGCTCTTCTGTGGTGACTGTTGCCTTGTTGTTCGTGTCTGGTTTCCCAGGGGTGCTCCTGGTTGACTTGTGTTGCTCTCCACATCTCAGCTGGCTTGTCCTCACGTGGTGGGTCACTTATGGGAGCACACAAGGAGGAATCTGGAGCCATGGGCTGAGATGATGTTATGTCTGTGGAGCACAGACAGGGCTGGGAGAGAGAGTGTGGCCAGCTCCAGCTGCAGGGCCTGTGCTCCGTGGGGACCCCTGTTCCCCTACATCCCCCTGGGCTCATGCACTGCCTCATCCTCAGCTCATGCAGGGGCTGAGCAAAGGGGATTTGCCCTCATGGGCATCTCTGTCACCCTCCTTGTGCAGGGGGTGGCCCTGAGGACCTTCTCTTGGCTGTCTCATGGTGATGGTGAGCTCTCAGCCCTTAGCTCCTGCCCAGGGACAGATGATGGATGACATGGCTGTTCCTCTCATCCAGCTTTTCTGTTCCCTCTCCCCCAAGCTACAGCGTCCTCCCTTCAGGGTCCCTCCATCTGGCCAAGCCCCAGGTGACAGACACAGGCCTCTACACCTGCACAGCCACCAACGCCGCGGGGAACACCTCACTCAGCTACAGCCTGCACGTCCAAGGTTCATATCCCTGGTCAAAATGCTCCTTCCATGGGCTTAATGTGCCACTCTGGAGTCCTGCACCCTCCAAACTCTTGGCTGCTGCCACATCCCTGTGACAGTGTCTGAGGTTGGTCCCTTTTCCCACCAGCCCCACCCCAGCTACGGATCGGTGATGGGGAAAGGCACCTGACAGCTGTTGCCAACACCTCCCTGAGGATTCACTGTCATGCCATGGGCATCCCTCCACATCAGATCCGGTGAGTACTGCAGTGGTGAGTCCTGCCTGTCATCCCAGGATGGGTGATAATGACCTCTGTCCCTTAGGATGGGAGGCATCCATTCCTTCTCCTTGCCCCTGGTATCCTCAGCCCCTTGATCTGCACACTGCCAGCCCCATTCCAAGTGACAAAGGGACAGTCTTTGTTGCCAGTACCCTACAGTTCACCCCTTTGGTGTGCAGAGACAGGGGGTGGGTGGCAGCAGGACAGACTGGGGACTTATTGCCTGTCCCCTTCCTCGCAGGTGGCTGAAGGATGGGCACCCACTGGGCGAGCAGGATGGTGCAGTGGTGTCCAAGGACAGTGGGACTCTGCTGATCACCCGTGTGGGGCTTGGTCACGAAGGACTCTATGTCTGCCAGGGCAGCAACTGGGCAGGGGTCGCCCAGGCAGAGGTGCAGGTTTTGGTGCAGGGTGAGTGCAGCACCTGGGACAAAACCCACTATCCCCCTCCCATGTGTCTGGCCAAAGGAGGGGGTGTTCTTGGTCCTGCTTTTTGTTAGATGTAGAGTCATTCACTGCCTGATCTGTTGGGTTCTTGTCCTTTGTTGCTGAGGCTGAGAGCTGATGGCTGCTGTCACCATAGTAAAGCACATGGCATGTATCCTTGATGGGTCCTTCCTGGGGGAGAGTCTTCCCCCAGCCCTGTTTTCCCTTCTCCCCTCCATCAGCAGAAGGTGACACTGAAGGTGGGGGGTGAGAAACCAGGCAGGGGGAGGAGATTCCTGTCTAGGGAGGATGAACATCTCATTGGGGTGGGGAACGAACCTGCTGGCTGGCACATGGCTGCTTGGGCCATGCAAAGCCAGGGGTGGTGTGTGCTGGGTTGCAGTGCCTCCAAACATCGAACCCAGCGTGGTGGACCTGGCTGTCCTGGAGAATGGCACAGCAACCCTGGAGTGCTTGGCCTCAGGGCTGCCTGCTCCCAGTGAGTCAGTCCTCTCCCTTGGCTCTTTCTCAGGAATCTCTGGGGCTTTTCTGGGTCCCCTGGATGAGGAGGACACAGCTCAGCTCCCTGCTTCCCTCCAGACATCACCTGGTACAAGGGGCATGAGGAGCTCTCAGCAGGAGCGGGATGGACCCTCTCCAAGGATGGGAAGCGTTTGGAGCTCCAGCATGCCCAGCTCTCTGATGCTGGCAGCTACCACTGCGTGGCTTCCAACGTGGCTGGTGTGACCGAGCTCTGGTACAGCCTGCAGGTCACTGGTGAGTGCACACTGTGGCTGTCTGAGAGGTGAGTGCTTCCCCCCAGGAACCTCTTGTGTGAGTATCTGGACCATTGGGGCTGTCCCAGCCCTTGGTACACATTCCTGGAAGATGGATTTAGCAGACCTCTAAATCCATCTGCCCCATTTGTGATTCCTACCATGCAATCCCCTGTGTTTATCCCAAATAATGTTCTAGAAAGCCATGACCCCATGGATGGGTATTGCCTGGTCCTCACCATGGTGTCTCCTACCCACTTTGTCCCTTTTATACCCTGCTGCCCCTGGTGATAATTCTCTGTCTCCCAGTGCCCCCACAGATCACAGCTGGCCCCAGTCCCCTCACAGTGGTGGTGAATGAGCCAGTGACACTGGAGTGTGATGCCAGGGGGACCCCAGCTCCGGTGTTGCTGTGGCTGAAGGATGGCAACCCAGTGCCCAGTGAGACGGTGGGTGGCCCACAGGTGAGACAGCTCCTGATGGAGGGAGATGTGGCTCACTGGAGATGTGGCTCTAGGAGATGCTCTTTTTCCTTGTCTGGATTTAAAAAAAAAAACAGCTGATTGGGTTGAGCAGTGTTGCCCTGACCTGTCCCACGTTTAGTCCATAGACCTGCTCAGCCCTGTGCTGAGCTTTTCTGCCATAAAGGGCAGGATTGGGCAGAGGGTCCCTGGGATGTGATGAGGATGGGCTCAAGGCAGGCTTGTGCCCACCCCTCTATCCCTGTGAGCCAGCATGCAGCCCAGCTGCCTGTGATTTTTCATCTGGTCCAGATGCTTATCTAGGCCCTCTGTGTCTTGGGGAAGCACAGATCCTCTCTGGTGGGCATGTGCTGTCCCTGCCCTCTGCTCGCCTCGAGGACTCGGGGATATACACGTGTGTAGCCAGCAGTGCCATAGGGGAGGACAGACATGAGACCACCCTCGAGGTGCTGTGTAAGTACCCCTGTGCACCCCAGCCCTTTCCCAGCAGTGGCTGTGGGGTTGGAGGTGGTGCTCAGGACTATGGGGCTGCTCCGCTGTCCCTTTGCAAGCTCACAGGACTGGGAGGGACCAAAGGGGGTGGCTCGGGGAAGGTGTTGCTCTGTCAATCTGTCTTACAGTGCCCCCCAACGCTCTGGGTGAGGAGGGGAACATCTCTGTCATCATCAACCAGCCGGTGACCCTGGAGTGTCCGACCCCCAGGGTCCACCCTCAGGGGTCCCGCTGGCTGAAGGACGGGAGCTTGCTCACACCAAAGCCAGGGGTGCAGCTGTCTGCGGAGGGAACTGTGCTCCAGGTGATGTTTTGGAATCTTGGAGAGGACTGCAGGGGAAATGGGGCTCTCCCTTGGGTGCAGCGGGAGGGGGTGTCCCAGCCCATGGCTCATCATTCCCACCCTTCATGCTGAGCCCCATTCCCCTGGCTTCTGCTGGCACAAAATCCTGCCGTGGTGGTGGTGTGTGGGTCCAGCTCTGCTGCAGAGCAGCTTATTTCCTCTGTTTGTTCGGGCAGATTGGGCGAGCCACCATGGAGGATGTGGGCAGGTACACGTGCCAGGTGCCTGGCCACCCAGAGAGGCACTACAACCTCAACGTGTGGGGTAAGAGCCACTGCAGCTGAAATAGACTGCTGGGGGCAAATATATACATACATAAATATATGTATATATAGTGTGTTTATATACATAGATAGACTTAGACGGTGTGCTATTCTATTTTTTATATTTAAAATATGTACCTGGGGTAGTTAACTGGTTTGGAAAATGCTAGGATCGAAATATTAACACTCTGCAAAACAACACACCTGGAGGTGTCAGGGAATCCCCATCAGGATGGATGTGAGGGGGAAAAGATGATGTTTGCCTGAGTCTTGGGGGTAGATTTTGGTGATGCAGTAGAAATGATGTCTTTTAAAAATTTGAGCAGGAGACTGAAGAGATTTCCTTGGTGTTCCCAGGACTTTCCTGTCTTTTCTTGGCATTCCATCAGTACAGTGATCACTGTAGCTATTGTTCCCCCTCTCCCCCATCCCAAGTCATGGGGATGCCAGTGGTGGCTCCAGGGCTGCTGCCAAGATGGGCACTGGCCACTTTTTCTTTCATGATCCAAGCATCCTCTCAGGCTCTCAGACCACTCAGCATGTCCACAGCACCGGGGGCTGAGCCAGGGTCTGGCTTTTCTCAGGGATGCTCTAGGCCAGTTGGTGGAAGTCCTGTGGGCAGGTAGCCAGGGAGTGGAGAAAATCCAGTTCTGGTCTGGGCTTGTTCCTGCGATCCCTTCCCAGGGAAATGTTTGCACGTCTGCCGTCCTGGCTCGGGTGGATTGTTTGGGTTCTGCTGCTTTTGTTTTTCAGGGGTTTCTGGGTGTTGGGGTTTTTTCCTCTACAAATTGATATCCCTCCGGGGAAGAAATTACTGTTTTCCAGCCAGCTGTATTTATGAGCAACCGAGAACAGCATCTGATAATGGAAAGAGTTGGGTAACCTCCCCAGCGGACAGGGCTACCTAATAAGGCTGTGTCTGGCCATCTTGACCTTGGCCTGCTTGTGTGCCTGGCGTGGGATGCTTGGTCATCCTCTGTTGTGGGCCACGTGCACTTAAAAGCATCACTCACTTTGATGGAGAGATGTTATTGTTTCCACACGGAGCCAAGGCAGGGGAGTCTGGCTGGTTTTTGTGTGGCGCCCAGCAGAGCTGCAGGTGGTGTGTAGCCACCAGGATGGAGCTCCAGTGAGGAGCTGCCCTTCTCCTCTTATCCCAACGAGCTGCTTCTCTCACCCCTGCAGTGCCTCCGTCCTTCTCCTCGGCAGAGCCCGAGGCTGTGTCTGTGCTGGAGGGACAGTCTGTCAGGCTGCTCTGCAAGTGCCATGGGATCCCCTTCCCCACCCTGAGCTGGCAGAAGGATGGTAGGGCCCTGCTCCTCAGCCTCATCCCTCCCCACACGTGTTGACCCAGATGTTGGTCTCCTTGGAGCAAGGAGTGCTTTATGTTGAGCAGTATCCAGCTTCTGGGTGGGAACTGGTCCTGCTGGGAGTCTGAGAGGAGGCTGCTGTCCCCTTCCCCGGGCAGGTGAGCCCCTCTCCACCCAGCCTGGGAGCCCAAAGCTGGTGTCCATGGGAGGGAGCATGGTGTACATGGAGAAGGTACGGCTGGTGGACAAGGGAATATACACCTGTGAGTGCAGGAATGCTGCCGGCAGCAGCAGAAAGGAGCATCGCCTGGAGGTGCATGGTGAGTTGGGGGGCCCAGACACACAGAGGATCTGTGGAGGTGGCTGAAGGTGCCATGACCTCTCTCAACACAAGGTCCAGCTGGACCCAAAAGCCATCACCTGGTGCCTTGGGTATTTTGGAAGGGATGATGCCACCTGGGCCAGCTTTATCTCTCCACTTGCACATGGTCACAGGAGTTGCCAAGGCATCATCTCCACCCTGCGTCCCTCTGCCCACAGCACTGCCGAGGGTCCGGGGCAGCAGCAACACCCTGAGGAAGGTTTCTGTCATTGAGGGTGGCGAGACAGTTCTGGAGTGCGAGGCCATGGGGACACCACTGCCCTCAGTGATGTGGGTGAAGGACGGGCAGCCTGTGGACAGTGGGAATGGTCTCCTGCTTATGGAGCAAGGGAGGAGGCTGCGCATCCCCCAGGCAGAGGTGGCCCACACGGGACACTACACTTGCCTGGTGGCCAGTGCAGAGGGACAAGAGCAGAGGGAGTTTGATGTTGTGGTGCACGGTAAGGATGTGGGATGGGGCTGGTGGCTGGGGGGTGTGGATGCAGGCAGGCAGGATCAGGAGGGTGGCAATGTCCTGCATGGAGCAATCTGACATGGAGGAGATCTTGGACAATCCAGAACAAAGGTCTCAGATCAGCAGGGTTGTGCTCCAGGAATAGCTGTAGAACTGGGTCTATCAGGCAGGAGTTTCTTTCCAGAGTGATCATATCAGATCATCTCACACTTTATAAAGTCCTCTACTACCCAAGGATTTGGAGAAACCTCATGAGCTGAACTTGAGCTGAAAAAGGCCTGAGGTGGCTCAGGGCGTGTGGCCAGCTTGGTGTCACACCTGTAAGCCCTGGGCTCAGGGGTACAGGTAAGTGGCACGTTGCTGTGGGCCACTTGTCTCATGACACCTTCAAAGTCAAAAACTCCAGGTGATGCTAATGGTCCTTCTGCGTTTGTGTCCTCATACTGTACGAAGCAGGAAGGTGGGAAAAAGCCAGATTCACCCAGTTTTCTTCCTTTGCTTTGCTCTTTTGATATCTTGGGTGCTTTGCAAATGGATGTCTATCCTTTTCTGCATCCCCAGTTCCTCCTGAGTTCATGCAAGGATCAGGATTGACAACCAATGTCACTGTCCCTCTGCAAGGATCCCTGACACTGACCTGTGAGGCCACTGGTGTTCCCCAGCCCACAGTCACCTGGTTCTGGGATGGCTCTCCTGTCACCCCCAGCGAGCACACACATGTGCTTTCAGGTCAGGGACCTGGATGCTGTGAGACAAGTGCTTTGGGAACATGTTTTTCCTCAACACTGAGGAGTTTAAACTCACAGTGGAGCTCCAGCCCCACAGGAGCACTGCTGGGATGTATTGGTGCCTGGGTCAGGCCCTGACACCTCTCTCCTCTGTGCTTCCAGGAGGCTGGCTGCTAAGGCTCACCCATACCCGAGCCCAGGATGGTGGCCACTATTCCTGCCTGGCCAGCAATATAGCTGGGGAAGCCCGGAGGCATTTCTATGTGGAGGTCCTAGGTAAGGAGGGGTCTTCTGCTTGCTGCAGGATTCCTGGTGAGATTTCAGAGCTCCACCCTTGCAGGAACAGGCATGAGTTAAGACTGGCCATGCTGGGAGCTGCAATGCTTGAGTCCTTTGTGCCTTAGGATGTGATCTCAGAGGCTCAGCAAAGCTGGCCAGCTGCTGAGGTCCCTGGTGCCTTGTGTTCCTAGTTCCTCCCCACATCGAGAACGCGGATGAAGAAGAGACCATCCAAGTGCCCGAGGGTCACCCTGTCACCTGGTCCTGCCTGGCTGCAGGTGGGCATCAAGTGGGGAGGGGAGGTGGCAGGAGCAGGTGGGAGATGGGGCTCAGGAACAGACCTGAGTCTCCCTTTGGGGTGTGGAACAAAGAGACGACTCCAATACAAAACAGATGACATGAAAAATTGTCTGAAGAGCTTTTTTGGGATAGTTCCTGGCTTTGCAGTTGGGCTGTCTGGGAAGCACTAGGGTGGGGACGCCCATGTGAGGAGCTCGTTCCACAATGTAAACTCTGATCTTTCCCAAATGGAGCTAAAATTCCTGTAATCTGGTTTCTCCTTTAGTGATGGGAATAATTAATCACCTCCCACTCAGGACAGTTCTCTTTTTTGTTCCTGGCTCATCCAGCAGCTGCTAAAAACCTGATCCAGATCATGATAATCTTGATCTGGGCTGATGTCCCTGCTTTCCAGAAAAGCTTCAGTGCAGTGACCCTGGTCAGGCTGTACTCACACATGGAAAAACTTTACACAAAGGCCAAAATCTGCTTTCCACCCCACACAGGCAACCCACAACCAAAGATCACCTGGCTGAAAGACAACCATCTTCTGCCCAGTGGAGACACCTTCTCCATCTCCCCCAATGGCTCCGTGCTCCACATCCCCCAGGCCTCCCTGTCTCATGCTGGCCACTACTCCTGCATGGCCTCCAGCTCTGTGGCAAACCAAACCAAGCACTACCTGCTGGATGTTTTGGGTATGAGAAGCCTTTGGATGGAGGCAGAGTCACTCAGGTGTGAGCAGACTCAAAGGGTTTTAATGGTCTGCCCCAGGTAGGTGATGAGGATCTCTTAGTCCTGCAGCCAGCAACATGGCACGGGGTCCTGGACCTGTCCCAAAGACCTTATAAGACTTCTTGAGGGAATATTAAGTGTCCATCTAGTACAGGATCCATCTCTGATGGTGGTTTGTGGGGAGGGGGAGCGTGTCTTTTGTGTCCCCCATGTTCCTGGAAGGCAGCAGGACAGGGCAGAGTCTGAAGCTGGCACATGCTGTGACCAAGTCCAACTGTGAACTCAGATCTTGCTCTCTGGTGGGAGGATAAAGCACTGGGGGGCTAAAGTGGGTGCTGATGCTGATCTGCCACACAAACACATCTCCGCAGCCACTCCTACCTTTGCTGGAGATGCCCATGATGCTGCTGCAGAAGAAGTCACAGTGATCATCAACAACCCCATCTCCCTGGTCTGCGAGGCTCTGCCATACCCATCTCCCAACATCACCTGGCTCAAGGATGAGGTTCCTCTCAAAGCATCTAGAAATGTTCTCCTGCTCCCTGGTACTGTGCTGGTGTCCACTGGCTCTGCATGACTGTGGTGGTCCCTTGGTGCATGTCTGGGGTAGAGGGAATGGGGCCTTTTCTTGGTCCTGACTGTGGTCCAGGACAGTGGGATGGTGAGTCATCATCCTGCAGGACCCGAGGGGCTCAGAACATCAGGTAGATCTTGCTCTTCCATGTGCTGCATCCTCTAGTAGTAGCTAGAGCCTTTTCAGTGCTGGGTTTTATAAGCCTGGGAACTGGGCTGCACAAGAGCATTAGACTCCCTTGAGCCAGGCTTGCGAGTGACCAGCAGGTCCATTGAGATGCCCTCAGGTGCTTCATGGGGATAGACAGCTGTGGTTGTGAACAGCGACCCTCTCAGGAGACCCCCTTTGCCCAGGTGGCCACGGGCTGCAGATCCTGAATGCCCAGGAAGAGGATGCAGGCACGTACAGCTGCATTGTGGCCAGTGAAGCTGGGGAGGCTGTGAAGAACTACGATGTGAAGGTCTTGGGTGAGGGAGCTCTCCATGTCCTTCCTAATTCCCGCAGTGACCACTGTAACTGAGGCAGTTCCCCCAGTACACACCCCTGATGGACACCACTTGTGAAGGTCCATATTTGGATGGCAGCAGTGCCCTGAGGTGCTGCCTGTCACTGGTTATGGCACAGCAGGGGTGCTGAGGGCTCTTCTCTCATTCTAATTCTGTTGTCTTTCCCCACTAGTTCCTCCTTGGATTGCCAGAGATGACCCTTTGGGGGAATTTGCAGTGAAAGAGGTGAAAACCAAGGTCAACAGCACAGTGATGCTGGAGTGTGAGACCTGGGCTGTGCCTGAACCAATCATCCGGTGGTACAAGGACAAGCAGGTGAGGTCCTAACTGTGACCAGGGAGGAGCTGTTGGATTTGGGGACCGTCCCAGGTGGATGGGAAAATACCCTTTATATGGCTGGATGGGCTCTGTCCTGCTCTGGGTGTGTAATCCTCCTCCGGCCCTTCTGTTTCTTCCCTGCCCTGGGGCTGGGGTCTCCATGCAGCTCCTGGCAAGTGCCGGACACCTCCAGATCCTCAGTGAGGGGCAGGTCCTGCAGATCAAACCAGCCAGTGTCTCAGATTCAGGGCACTACACCTGTGTGGCCACCAATGCTGTGGGTGAAGATGACAGGGACTTCATTGTGCATGTCCAAGGTGAGCCCTGGCTGGAGACCCTACGCCCAGAGCAGTGGGTGTTTCAGCAAGAGGAGTGGTCCTTGGGGGGTTCTGTGTGGGAGCAGAGCAGGGTGAGCAGGAAAAAAGTTTATGCCTATTGGAAAACAGCATCTCCTTGGCCCCAATCAGACCTGGGCAGATGCTTTGGTAACACCTGAGGGTGCAAGTCCCTGTTCCTTACAGCTGATTGTAGCTTGTCCCCGCAGTGCCTCCCCTCTTCCAGCAGCAAACAAGCCCCAAAGAAGCTCTTGAGATCTTCTACCGGGAGGAAGACCAGGATGGGGAGGTGACAGAGCACCGCCAGGCTGTCCTTGACCAGCCCACCGCACTCTACTGCGACACCAGTGCCATCCCACCCCCCCAGATCACCTGGTACAAGGATGGGGAGCCCCTCTCTCCTGGCCCAGGGGTGCTGATGCTGTTAGGTAATGGGCACCCCCCTCCACTGGGGTTTGGGCAGCAGCTTTGTGGGTTGACAGCATTGGAAGAGGTTTGGTCTTGTCCCCTTGCTCCCACCCACGTGCACAGCACCCATGGGACCTGTGAGGTCCCTGGGCTGCACTCAAGGTCTGTGCATAGAGAGGCTGGAAGGCACACCCTGTAGATATGTCCCTGTGCCCTGCCCTGCATCACAGGGGGCCGGGTGCTGCAGCTGCCGGCGGTGCGGGAGGAGGACACGGGCAGATACACCTGTGAGGCGGCCAATGCTGCGGGACGGGACCGCCTGCACTACGAGCTGGAGGTGCTGAGTGAGTACAGATCCCGGGGGATACTGGATGGAGGCACATGGCAGCCCCATAACTGCCTGTTCCAGCTGCCCCGGCCATCCACGGTGGCACAGAGGACCTGCCTGAGGAGGTGACAGCCACCATCAATGGCACCGTCCGCTTCAAGTGTGAAGCTACTGGGCACCCGGAGCCCACAGTGTCCTGGTTCCAGAATGATGTCCCCATTGTGGCTGGTCCACGGCAACAGCTCCTGGAGGATGGCATGGTCCTGCAGGTTGGTGTCCCCCTGGGCAGATGGCTGTGTCAGGGAGGGACATGGGAGGGACACTCTTCCTTCCCAGAGGAGGCTGCTCTAGTCTCACCAGATGCTTTGTCCCCATGGAAGCCACAGCAGCTCCCAGGCTCAGGTCAGCCCTCAGTGTGGCTCTGCTCACCCTCTGCAGGTGGCTGCAGTGGAGGCAGGTGACACGGGCAGATACACGTGCATGGCCGAGAACCCAGCTGGGTCAGCTGAGAAGCACTTCGCCCTCACCGTGCAGGGTAAGGCATGTCCCCCTTCTGTGGGTCACTGATTTACCCCACTCCTCCTCCTCCACCACCAGCTGGAGTCTCCATGGCTCTGGAACTGCATGGCTACCTCTGGCTCCTTGTGCTTGTCACACTCACCCCATGCAAGGAGGTCAAGGTGCCATATGCTCCGAGCAGGCAAGAGATGCTCTGTGCATGTTTCCTCCTGGGGGAAGCTCAGCCTTTGTGGTGATGATTCCCCTATGATGCTGTCTTTTGGGATGCACTGCAGCAGAAGCTCCTTGGGTTGTGGACACAAACCCTGAAAGAATCGATGGTGTCGTCAACGGCAGCGTCTCACTGGTGTGTGACATTCGATCCCACCCGGCTGCAGAGATCGCCTGGTACAAGGATGGCCGGGTGCTGCAGCTCAGTGAGGAGGTGACCATCACCCCAGGTATGTTGGGATGAGCAACTTGATAGACTGTGCCCTGGGGCTTGAGACAGCCTTGGCCTTCAACTCCCCTAATCCTCCTTTCTTGTTCTGGGTGTCACCTGTGGGACTCAGGCTCAGACTTTCAGCCATACCACATACTAACCATGTGCTGCTGAGTTATTTCCTCTGGGTCCAAGGGCTGCATCCTGAAAACTCTGAGCTGCTGCTTCCCAGGAGCTCAGCATCCTTTCCTGCTATACACAGTGAGGCCTCAGACCTCAAAGAGAGACTTTGATAGCCAGACTCCTCTTGCATGGAGCTTGGCTAGCTCCTGGGGAACTGGTCAGTGCACCAGAGTGATGGCCCAGATCTGGTCCTGCTCCAGCCTGTCTTGCCTCCTTGCTCTCTTCTTACAGACTCACGAGTGCTGCAGCTCCATCACCTGCAGCTTTCCAGGTCAGGCACATACACGTGTGTTGCACTGAACGTGGCTAGACAGGATGAGAAGCATTTTATCCTCACTGTCNCCTGGGGGAAGCTCAGCCTTTGTGGTGATGATTCCCCTATGATGCTGTCTTTTGGGATGCACTGCAGCAGAAGCTCCTTGGGTTGTGGACACAAACCCTGAAAGAATCGATGGTGTCGTCAACGGCAGCGTCTCACTGGTGTGTGACATTCGATCCCACCCGGCTGCAGAGATCGCCTGGTACAAGGATGGCCGGGTGCTGCAGCTCAGTGAGGAGGTGACCATCACCCCAGGTATGTTGGGATGAGCGACTTGATAGACTGTGCCCTGGGGCTTGAGACAGCCTTGGCCTTCAACTCCCCTAATCCTCCTTTCTTGTTCTGGGTGTCACCTGTGGGACTCAGGCTCAGACTTTCAGCCATACCACATACTAACCATGTGCTGCTGAGTTATTTCCTCTGGGTCCAAGGGCTGCATCCTGAAAACTCTGAGCTGCTGCTTCCCAGGAGCTCAGCATCCTTTCCTACTATATACAGTGAGGCCTCAGACCTCAAAGAGAGGTGGCCAGACTCCTCTTGCATGGAGCTTGGCCGGCTCCTGGGGAACTGGTCAGTGCACCAGAGTGATGGCCCAGACCTGGTCCTGCTCCAGCCTGTCTTGCCTCCCTGCTCTCTTCTTACAGACTCACGAGTGCTGCAGCTCCATCACCTGCAGCTTTCCAGGTCAGGCACATACACGTGTGTTGCACTGAACGTGGCTAGACAGGATGAGAAGCATTTTATCCTCACTGTCCATGGTGAGTATGAGGGATCAGCCAGGAGCTCTGCCCCCTAAACACACACCCAGGAGCTGACAAGGAACCCCAGTGTGGGTGTTCCTGCTCACACCTCTCATCCCTGCTCCTCCTTCTCAGAGCCTCCAGGCATCCAGGACCTGCAGCAGGAGATTCTCGAAGCTGACATGGGGACACTTCTTGTCCTGACCTGCCAAGTCACCAGCATGGCCATGCCTGCTGTCACCTGGCTGAAAGATGGGAGTCCGCTGGGTATGTGTGCAGGGGAACCCTGTGCTGGGCTGCCATCCCCAGCCTTGCTGTTGTTCCCCTGAAGCAGTCTTACCTCAGTTTCCCCACTTCTAATCCTGCTGTAAGAGACCCTCAGGAACTCACAGGGAAGGGGCAGAGCATGAAGGGTCTGATGTTTTCCCTGAGTGCTTTTAAGAAACCTCAAATTCATTCCTGAGTCTTGAAGCAATGGGATGTGGGTATGAAACTTAATGGAGGGATGAGCTCTTTGGGTACCAGTCCTTGGGGCATCCCAGGTGGAAGGGGTTTGCCCCCAAACCACTGGCTCTTTTCTCCTGTAAAGCTCTAGCAGTGCACAGTGCAAAGACCCTTTGCTTTAACAGTGTCCCCAAACCTGGGTCTTGAGGATGCGAAGAGTGGAGCAAAACAACGAGCCTGGGGAGGGCTTGGTGCAGGAGTGCTGCTGAGCCCCCTTCACCTTGTCTCCTTGCAGAGAGCAGCCCTGAGCAGGGCCTGGTGTCCGTGGGAGGACAGCTCCAGCTCAGCCCCCTCCAGCCCTTCCACCAGGGCCGATACACCTGCCTGTCACAGGGCCCGGGGGCCAAGACACGCCAGGACTTTGTGGTGCTGGTGCGAGGTAGGGCTGCCCCAAGGTGGCTCAGCTCCAGTGGGTTCTCCTTCAGAGGGGAGCTTTCCTCCCTCTCCTCTCCCTCAACATCCCTCTGTTCTCGGTGCAGTGGCCCCCCAGATCACCAGTGCGGGGGTCCCCAGTGAGCACAGTGTGCTGGAGGGCAGCAGGGTGAGGCTGGAGTGCCGGGCAGAGGGGCAGCCCACCCCCCAGATCTCCTGGCTGAAGGATGGGCAACCCCTGGAGCTGCAGCCCCCCTCACATGCCCGGTGAGTCTGGGGGGTGGGAGGGGGACACCACTCCAGGGGCTAATCATGGCACAGCCTTGTCTGTGCCTCAGTTTCCCCATGTGCAAAACGGCCAAGCAAGGCAGGCTCGAGCTCTGCTGGTTCTTCCCGTTGCTTAGTCTGGGACATGGTCATGCCAGCTTTTTGCTGAGTTAAGTCCTGGTATCCAGGTATCCTGGTATCCAGGATGGTCAGTGTCACCCTGGCAGGGTCTCAGTTGATGCCTTGGCTTTGCAGCGTGCCCCAAACCCCTCGGCCTGGGAGGCAACCTGGCACAAAGCAACTCTGCCTCACGGGCACGTTGGGGATGGGCATTCAGGTCACTGCACTGTCCTTCCCACACAGGATGTCCCCGGACGGCAGCTCCCTGCTCCTCGAGGGTCTCCAAGCTGCCGACTCGGGGGCATACACATGCCTGGCCCGAAACAGCGCGGGCGAAGACACACGGCTGCACACGCTGAGCGTGCTGGGTGAGCAGGGTGGGACTTGTAGGGGCAATGCCGGGGCCACCCGCCCCCGACGGTCCCATCAGCCCCTCTGTCCCCCCCCAGTCCCTCCCACCATCGAGAGAGGCGCTGATGACTCGGAGGTTGTCCGTGGAGTCCTGTCCGCAGTGGTGACACTGGAGTGCTGGGCACGGGGGTCCCCTCCGCTGCACGTGAGCTGGCTGAAGGATGGGCTGCCCCTCCGCCTGTCCCCCCGTGTCACCCTGCTCTCGGCTGGGCACGTCCTCCGGTGAGAAGTGACCCCGGAGTGATGCTCGCCCACAGGCTATGGGGCCACAGGCTGTGGGTACCCACGTCTGTGTGTGGGGATGGCCATGGCTGCACCCTGTGTGTCAGTGTGATGACCTTGTGGGGGCAGTGGGTCACCCAGAGCTGATGTCTCCTCCCCATCCCTGCGCCCCATTCCATGGGTTAGGATCTTCCAGGCACAGGTCTCTGATGCTGGACTCTACACCTGTGTTGTCTCCAGCCAGGCAGGGGTGGCCGATCGCAGCTTCATCCTGCACATACAGGGTATGAGACAGATGGGGTTTGGGGAGAGCAGCATGGGGGGCATCTAGACACTGATTTTGCTGGCAGAGCACTTGTGCATTGCAGCCCGTTCCCAAACAGGGTCCTGAGCCATCCCTTGGCTGCTGGGGTGGGCTTGGAGGGCATGGAACAAGGCAGCACCAGCCTGAAAGCAGTCCCAGAGCACCCTGCAGGCAGGCTGAGCCACCTCTGGTTGCTTGCAAGACACCAGGGAACTGCCAAAACCAACCCCAGTGCCTGGGGCCCCAACTTTACTCTCGTAACCCCTCTAAAGAGAACCCTTCCTCCCCAGTGCCCCCTGTCCTGGAGAGCCCCAAGAGCAATGAGGAGCACATGGTGGCCGAGGGCTCCGATGTCACTTTCACCTGCAAAGCCACCGGGTCCCCAGCACCAGCAGTGACCTGGCTGAAGGATGGCGAGCTCCTGGGGCGTGACCAGGTGCCCAGTGGCCCACAGCTGAGCCTGGAGGCTGTGGGACCAGGTGACGCAGGGGTGTACTCCTGCCTGGTGGTGAATGAGGTGGGGGAGGCCAGAAAAGCCTTCCACCTCTTGGTAACGGGTATGTGTCATTCCACTGGGATTTGGGAAAGGCAGCTTAGCCAGTCTTTGGGGAACAATGAGGGGATAAGCTCTCCTGCCTTGCCATGTGCCTTGCAGAGTCACCCCGTGTTGAGGCTGCATCCTATCCCACTGAGATGTCCATCACCATGGGCACCCCACTAGAGCTGACATGTGTGGTGACGGGTGTCCCCATTCCCACTGTCACCTGGGAGAAGGATGGACGGCTGCTGGCAGGGCCCTGGCTCCTGTCAGGGAATGAGAGCACCCTTCACATTGAGAACACTGAGGTAGGAGCTCCTCTTTCTTCTCTCCACCTGCATTTTCTTTTTGTGCCTCAACTCTTCCCTTTCCTGGCTGTGTAGGTGGCTGATGCTGGCTTGTACACCTGCCTGGCCACTAACCCTGCTGGGGAGGACAGCAGGAGCTTCCACATCAGCATCCAAGGTAGTGTGGCCCCTGCAATGCAGTGAGGAGGGTGCCACCAGAGGTTGTTGCAGGATGGTCCTAGCTTTGGGGAACCAGAGAGCTGGAGCATCCTTGGAACCCTCCTTGGGATTGGTGGGGGCTGTAAACCTTCAAAGAGTGGTCTGGAGCACAGTGTGGTGATCCTGTAGCGTGGGGGCCTATGCATGACCTATGGGGACAAGTACAGGGGTGTCCAAAATGCTCTGATGCACCTGACATGTGTCCCACAGCACCACCCAACACCACGAGTGTTAGAGAGATCCCTGTCATCACAGCTGTGGCAGGGGGGCAGCTCATCCTGGAGTGCCCAGAGGATGCTGAGCCACCCCCTCACATTGAGTGGCACCGGGAGGGGTCCCCACTGCAGGTACCTGTGATGGAACCAGGGATGGTTCACGGGCAGGGACTGGGATACACCTTCACCAGCCTCATCAGGCTGCCAGGGTGGCGATGCAGAGAGAGCTGCTGACAGGGTTTCTGGGGATTTAGGAGGATTCCCACAGGCAGGTCCTGGCCAAGGGACGCTTCCTGCAGATCCAGGCTGTGCAGGCAGTGGACGGTGGGGAATACAGCTGCAGGGCCACCAACACCCTGGGGGACACCAGCCTGCGCCTCCGGGTGCAGGTCCACGGTGAGTGCTACCCCTCTACCAAACTTGGCTGACCCTGAGTGCTGGCTCCTCCCTTGTTTGATTAGAGATACGGGATATTATGGGGTGTCTCATGGCTGGGTGATGGGGTGGCGGGACTGGACTATCCCCAGCCTCCAGTGCTGCTCTGGGCTTTCGTCCTTCACCTCTGAGCCCTGTTCTCCACTTTCTGTGACACTGCCACAGTGGCCCCAGACATCCAGCCAGGCCCTGAGGAGGTGAGGGCGCTGCTGAATGGCTCAGCTGTGCTGCCATGCCAGGCGGAGGGGTGGCCCGTGCCCCGAGTGACGTGGCGAAAGGATGGCCAGCTCCTGTCCCTTCAGGGGAGTGACAGGTATGACGATCTGCGGGCTGGTGGCACCAAGAGCTGGCACTCGGATCATACCACCCTCCACATCAGTAGGTGATTTTGTGTGTTTGAAGCAGAGGCAGTGCTGTCACCCTGTGAACAGCAGTGCTCCTCTGTCCCCAGCTCAGTGGGCATGAGCTGCATATGGCTGCAAAGGCACTTGTCACCTTCCCAGCTGCTGGTCACTGTGTGATGCAGCCCAGCCATGCAGAGTCCCCACAGGGCTCCCTTGCTCTCCCTCCTCAGGCTGCAGCTCCTGCCAGGAGGCTCCCTGCAAATCAACCCCATCCAGGTCCAGGATTTGGGCTATTACCTCTGCATGGCATCCAGCCCTGCTGGCTCTGACCGGCAAGGCCTGAACCTCCGTGTCCTGGGTAAGCAGGAGAGCCAGATGGATTTGTCCTGGGCTCGCCTTGCTGCAACTCACCACTGCTGGGCTGTTTCCATCAGTGCAATGATGTGCTGCTGTGCTCTGCTCATCACCACTATGCCCTCCCACAGTCCCTCCCATCATCACCCCTGGGCCCTCCAACATCACCCTGCTGGCTCAGCAGCCAGCCACACTGGGCTGTGACACCTGGGGGTCCCCTGAGCCCCACATCAGGTGGGAGAAGGATGGTCGCCCCCTGAACCCACAACTCCCACCGGGCACCTACAGGTACCTGCAGCACTGGCCACCTCACTCACCAAAGGGTGGGGGTTAGCCCCTCACTGCTCCCTGTAGGACAGGGGTGATCCTGGTGTCTGTTCTGCCCGCACAGTGTGCAGTCCTTAGGATCTCTGCTCATCACCAGCCCCGATTCCCGGGATGAGGGAAGGTTTGAGTGCATCGCCACCAATGCTGCTGGAGAGGCACGCAAGGTCTTCCTCGTGTCTGTCCACGGTGAGGTCCTGGGGGCTTGGGGTCTTAGTGAGAGTGGCTTTCCCAGGATGTGTCACCACCTTGGGTGTGATGTGGGTGTGTGCTCCAGCCCTCTGTGGCATTGGGTCCACTCTCGAGGACTGGGCATGGGGATGGGCAAGAAGGGAAATGGAGACACCTGTGTGTCCATGTGCATGGGGACAGAGTCCCCTTCAGCATTTTCCATGTAGCCCTGCTCACCTCCCTTCCTTCCTCCTCTCTCCAGTTCCCCCCACCATCGCTGATGACCTTACAGATGTGGTTGTCACCCGGCTGTCCCCTGCAGTCCTCACCTGCTATGCCTTCGGCGTGCCCCCACCCACAGTGTCATGGAGCAAGGAGGGAGCTCAGCTGGGCAGCAGAGGAGGGGGATACCGTGTCCTCCCCAGAGGTATGAGCACAGGGAGTGCAAACCCCGCAGGGCACGGGGGTCCCTGCCAGCCCCCCCACTGCCTCCTCTCTGCCTGCTGTCTTCCAGGAGCCCTGGAGATCAGGCAGGTGCTGCCTGCACACGCCGGCCGCTACACCTGCACAGCTCGGAGTGCTGCTGGCACAGCCCGAAAGCACCTCTGGCTCAGGGTGCATGGTATGCACGGCTCCCGGGGGTCCTGCTTCTGGGGGTCCTGCACCCTCTGCCCAGGGTAGCCCTGGTGGGCAGCATTTCCCTTCTGCTCACAGAGCCTCCTGTCTTGAAGCCCCTGCCTGGCATGGTGATGGTGATGGTCAACACCAGTGTGGTGCTGTCCTGCGAGGCCACAGGCGTCCCCCGGCCAGAGGTCACCTGGCAGAAGGACGGTGTTGGCGTCGCTGGAGGTGAGCAGGAGCCCGCAGGAGGCTGGCAGAGCCCACGATACCTGCCATCCTTTGCCTCGGGGGAGCTTTGGGTGCCAGGGGGTTGTAGGCATCCCAGAAGGCTGTGGGGTGTCACAGTGCACAGATCCTCCTGGCTCCCGGCTGCTGTCCAAGCTGGGTGCAGTGTCTGCTGGAGCTGTTCTGTTGAGACTCCCTGGGAAGAGGCACTTCTGTAGGGAAAGCAGTGCCTGCACATCATCACGGATGTCCAAACTCATCCTGCTCTTCAATCCTACCCATTCCCACAGGGTCTGGGCTGAAGGTGCTCCCAAACGGACGGCTACGTCTCCTCCGAGCAGCCCCAAAGGATGCAGGCACCTACCTGTGCGTGGCTCGCAACCCCTCGGGCACCGCTGCGGGGAGGACCAGGCTGATTGTGCAAGGTAAGCAGCGACTGGGGCCCCAGTGCTCGTCCCCTCTGCTCAGCCCCTTCCCCAGCACTTCACAGCTAAACGTGGCTGTCGAGGTGTGAGCGAGTCCCTGCTCTCCTGCCCTATCCAGTGCCTCCTGTCATCACGGCTGGCCCGCTGGAGATGGTTGTCCTGGAGGGGCTGGAGGTGCTGCTGCCTTGTGCTGCCCGTGGTGTCCCCGAGCCCCGCGTGTCCTGGAGCCGGGAAGGAGCCCTGGTGCGGGGTGGTGGGGGGAAGGCCACCGTCCTGCCCTCTGGGGAGCTGCTACTCCGGGATGTCCGGGTGAGCACTGTCCCCTCCCGTCACTGAGCCACTTTGAGGCTGGAGAGCTAAGGAACAAGTGTCTTTTGCTGCTGAAAAGGAAGCTTAGGATGTGTCCCTGGCTGCTTGTGAATATATTTGGTAGAGAGTGTGCAGTCTTTTGCTACAGGCTGAAGGGTTAGGGAAGTGTGGGCTTGCTAATGTAGGCTAGAAAAGATGGTTGTGGCCAATCCGTGGCTTTTTAGTTGCACGACAGCCAGCAGAGCTGCAGCTCAGTGTGCCAGGGCTGCAGCTGGACCCCAGATTCAAGATTACTTCTCATCCTCCCCTTTCCCTGTGCAGGCAGGGGATGCTGGGAGCTATTCCTGCACTGCAGTGAACTCGGCTGGGAGGGCAGTCCGCCGGCTCTCCCTCTCCATCCACACCCTGCCCACCTTCACCCACCTGCCCACAGATGTCACCCTGAACCGGGGCGAGAGGCTGGAGCTGGCATGTGCTGCCGTGGGCAGTCCCCAGCCCCACATCTCCTGGACAGCCAACGGGCAGCTCATCACTGGTACCTGGGCAGAGGGTGCTGAGCTTGGGGGAGGATGTGATCCTGGTGCCATCCTAGTTCTTATTCCACCTTTTGGGGTCCTGGGGCTGCCAGCATGCCTGGCTGTGCGGGGATGTAACCATCTGGTCCCCAAACACATTTTCTGGGGGTTTGTACCCCACAGATGGTGTGTCAGGGCAGAGTGGCCGGAGCACCCTGCTAAGGGAGGCAGCCACCCGTGCTGACAGTGGGACCTACATCTGCCATGCTGAGAACAGCGCCGGTGCCATCAGGGCCACTGCTTTTGTCTCCATCAGAGGTAGGTGCTGGCAGGGATACCAGGGTGCTCAGCAAGCCCCCTTCCTCTGCCACCCCTCTCCCTTTCCCAGAGGCACCCATCATACAGGGGGACCCCAGCACCCACCAGGTGGAGCACCCTGGAGGTGATGCCCTCCTCGACTGCGATGCCCAGGGTCACCCTGCACCCCTCATCCACTGGAGCAAGGATGGGGTGCCAGTGGTGGCCAGTGGGCGCCTGCGCCAGCTGCGGAACGGCTCCCTGGCCATCCATGCTGTGGAGGTGAGTGGGGCATGGGGGGTGCCAATGAATCCCAGGGATGGCAAAGCAAAAGGCTGTGCTAATGCTGTTGTCCTGCTAGAGCACTGATGTGGGGCACTACCGGTGTGTGGCAGAGAATGAAGCAGGCACAGCAGCAAAGGTTGTCACCCTGGCTCTGCAGAGTAAGTGCTACTCCACTTTGTGCCCTCCTTTGGCAGGACTGCAGATCTTGTCACCCCTCAGCCCTCCCAACCATGGCCAACCCCTGAGGAATAGTCCCAGAACTGCTGGGATGCCATGGCACTGCCTGCATTCCTTTCCCTGCCCAGGTGCCCCCGTGGTGATGGTGACACCAGGAGCAGTGACAGCACTTGCTGGGCAGCGGGTGCTGCTGCACTGCATCGTGTCAGGGGAGCCCACTCCCTCTGTGGAGTGGCAGCGGGATGGGGAGCCACTGCCCGAGGGTCCCCATGCCCGTGTCCTGCCCAATGCCACCCTGCTCCTGCCTGCTGTTGCCCACCGTGATGCCGGCAGCTACTCCTGCCTTGCTCGCAATGCCCTGGGCTCTGCTGTCGCCCATGGCTCTCTGGATGTCCAAGGTGGGTGTCTGCACTGGGTCCTGGGGGGCTTCTGGCTGGCTCAGGGGGCTGGGACTTCCCACAGTGCTGTTGCATCCCGGGGTAAGATGTCCAGCATGGTGGTTTGAAGGGATATTGCCTTCCCTTTCTTGCTGTAAACCCCATGATTCATACTCTGGTTTGCCCTCTCCTCTCTTCCACTGCTCAGCTGAAGGTCTGAGCTCAAACAGACCTTCACCCGAGCAGCTGCCACGTGCCAGCCCATGCTCGCTTCTCCTCAGCCTTCCTGCATTTGCTGCCCATGATTAAATTCCCATCTCCCCGGGGCTCTCTAAATGCACAGGCACATCCTCTTCTGCTGTCCCTTGGGAGCAGAGAGCCAGTCTGGCCAGAGGAAGGTCCAGATGCCCTGTGTGCCCCTGCGTGGCTGCTGGCATTTTGCTGCCAGGCAAGCCGGAGAAGCAAATAAAAGCTTGGGGCCACTGCCAGGACCATGATGTTGATACAAACCAGTGTTTGAGGGTGTCAGTGCATGTTGGTGTGACAAGGCACAGGGCCACACTCGCAGCATCCCTTGTCAATGTGACACCTGCTGCCCGGAGCCATGGGGTCTCTGGGGGACTGTGTTTGCAGCCAAGCAGGGACACTGCCTGCCTTGCTCTAGCTTTCACCTCCAGAAAACGAGATTTTCTTGACACACAAATTAGCCAGAGGGGAGTCAGGGAAGCATCCTGCTCTCCCATGGGAATGCAGTCCCAGTGCTGCTGCCTGACCCCGTCCCTTTTGCCCCAGGGGAGCTGCACCGGGTACGGGCCAGCCTGGTTGGTGTCATCAATGCCCACGAGCTTGGTGTCTCCACCCTCGATGCCAGAGTCCTGGATGACCCACAATCTGGCACCGTGACCATCCAGAGCAGCATTGGGAGCATCCCACCCACTGTAGGTGGGTGGTCACCCCCTGCCCTCACCCTTGGGAAGGTTCTGACTTCTGTCAGGTGTAAATCTTAAGGGAAAGATTTTTATTTCTTTTTTTCCCCCAAAAGCAGCACCCACATCTGTGCCCTGTGGGTGAGAGGAAACAGGACAGGCTGGGTGCCACTTTAGGAGGGTGCTGGCTTTGTGGTGATACCCTTTCTCCCCATCTCCAGGACCACTGATGCGGGTGCTGGTCACCATAACTGCCCCCATTTACTGGTCCTTGGCACACACCAGTGGGGCAGTCCAGAGCGGGTTCTTACTCACCCAGGGCACCTTCCAGCATGAGTCACAGCTGGAGTTTGCCACAGGTGAGGGATTCCAGCAGCCCCAGCCTGGTCAGCTCCTGGGGGAACTCAAACTGTCTCCCTAAGCACCATCTCCAGGCTGAGCTTTGCAGCCAGAGATGGAGCTGTGTTTGGGGTGCTCACTGCTCCCTCCTGGCAGGGGAGCTCCTGCGGGTCACCCACCTGGCCCGAGGCGTGGATGCCACTGGTGCTCTGAGGCTGGACAGTGTGGTCAGAGGCTCTGTGCCAGAGAGCATCGGCAAGGCTGCAGTGCTGCTGCAGGTGCCAGAGCTGCCCGTTCTCCCTGTGGAGCCATGACTCCCATACTGGGAGCCAGGGAGGTCCATGGCCTGATCCCCCTCCCTACCTCTCCCCAGGACTTCAGTGAGCGCTATGTGCAGACGGGCGTGGGGCAGCTCTCTGGGGGCTCAGTGCAGAGCTTCCTGCAGGATGGGCACATTGTCCATGCCCACTGCAATCACACCATTGTGTTTGACCCCACTGTGGGGCCACAGCCCTCCCGGGTGCAGCACCTCCGGGCCAGAGCCATCACAGCCTCCTATGACCCAGACACAGAGGAGCTCCACTTCCAGCTCCGTGCCTCGCTTGATGCAGGTAATGAGGGGAGTCCCAAGGATGGGGATGGAGGGATCCCTGGATGTCTGTGAGGGTGCAAAGGCCATGTTGCTTCTCATCATCTCTGCTCATCCCAGGGGCTGATGGAGACCAGTGCCCACTGGGATTTATCCTGGATGCTGGGCAGCTGTACTGCGTTGGTAGGGACCCTTCCCAAGAGGGGCATGAGGATGGTGAAGGGCAACTGGTGCCAATTCCCTGTCCCCCAACCCCATCCCCTCTCTGCTCCCAGATGTTGATGAATGCACTGAGGGGTCCCACGCCTGCCGCTACAACCAGCTCTGCCAGAACACTGCAGGGACTTACCACTGCACTTGCCCTCCTGGCTACCACACCCTGGGTGTTGGCTGGCCATGCCTGGGTATGAGCTGAGCTCTCAGGGGACACATCCTTGGGCGCAGGGCCATGGTCGCCCCCCCTACCCCGCTCCAACCTCAGTTTCCCCGTCCAGCTGCAGGTCCCCATCTCTTTCTTCCCTCAGATGTCAACGAGTGCCTGCAGTTTCCCCCACCATGTGCCTTTGAGTGCCGCAACCTGCGGGGCTCCTACGAGTGCCTGTGCCCTCCTGGTAGAACCCTGCTGCCAGGTGGACAGTGTGGCAGAGCAGGGACAGATGGAGGGGACACAATGGGCAGTGTATCCTGGAACACCCCCCTGCACTGGCTGGGGCCCAGCAGCTGCCCACGGGGACGGTCCTTCTACACCCAACTCGCCCTGCGCCGTGTGGCAAAGGATGTGGGGACAGGTGCCCGGGGCCCCCCCTGCCCCACAGGCTACATCAAGAGGAATGGCACCTGCACTGGTGAGTGTGTGCTGGGCAAGGGCTTTGCAGGGAGTTCAGACACCACTGTGTCCCCAAAGTGTGGTGCTTCTGTGCTACTTGCTGCCATCCCCACTTTGTTTGCACCCTGTGGTCTTGGCTGTGCCAGGAAGGGGAGGCAAGAGCCAGGTTGCCCCAGGGCAGTGGGCAACAGAGGGGACTGATGCTTCTCCTTCACTTCTCTTGCCTCAGACCTTGATGAGTGCCAGTCAAACCAGTGCCAGCACAAGTGCAGGAACAGCCCAGGTAGCTACCGCTGCCTCTGCCCCCCTGGGTACCGGCTGCTGTCCAATGGGAAAACCTGCCAAGGTCAGTGTGGGAGTGCCAAGGGGATGCCCAGTTCCCCTAGTGCCCTGGGTGTCATCTTTTTGGGGCTCCAAGTCTTTCACCTTCTATGGGAGGGTTGTTTCCAGGCTCAGAACCCTGCAAAGCCTGAGTGTTTTTGTCCCGCTGCCTCGGTGTCTGGGAGCCTGGGCAGGGGTGGGAGCTGAGATTTGAACCCCTTTCTCAGCCATGGACATCCTAATACCGTCAGACTTGTCCTCTCTCTCCCTGCAGACACAGATGAGTGTGCAGAGGGCACGATCCAGTGTGGTTCGAGCCAGATGTGCTTCAACACCCGTGGCGGTGCCCAGTGTGTGGATGTGCCGTGTCCGGCCGGGTACCGGAGAGGCTCCAGCCCTGGGTGAGTCGTGCTGTGGGGCTGGAGGTGCCCATCCCCTGCTCTTCACGTCACCACGGACCCAGTTGTCCTGCCTACTCCCTGACATCCGCCACATCCCCCATTCCCCCATCTCTCCTCCAGGGTGTGTGTGGATCACTGCGCTCCATTCTGCGGCCCGGCCGGCCCCGCCACACTGCAGTACCGGCTGCTCACCCTGCCCCTCGGCATCGCTGCCCGCCGGGACGTGGTGCACCTCACCCCGGGCACCGCCCTCCGCCACCGCCCCGTCTTCACGCTGCTGGAACGGGACCCCGGCAGCCCCTTCTTCCTCCGCACCGAGCGGGGCCGCGGCATCATCTCCACCCTGCGCCCGCTGCGGGACCCCGGCACCCACCGCCTCAAGGTGCAGGCACTGCCCCCGGGCGGGCAGCGGGCACCCAGCATCTTCCTCCTCCTCATCTCCGTCTCTCCCTACCCCTACTGACACAGCCGAGGGACAGGAGGGGATGCAGGGTTGTATCTCCTCCTGTCCCTCCTCACCGCATTGGTGGGGCACGTGGCTCAGGGACCGCTGAGCTTGCACCTCTGCCTGCCAGACACGCCCTTATCCCATAACCTTGTTCCCTTCACCCAGGGCCCGTCCCTGACTCAGCAGGGTCCTGGAGGGGACAAGATGTCCCACCAGCCTCTTGCAATCGTGCTCCAGATCCCAGAGCAAACACAGCTTTGGATGGCCTTGGCTGCAATCGGCCCTCAGATGTGGGGGTGGGAGGCTGAACCAGCCAGCAAAGGTCCCACTGGGGTGCAGGGAGGGATCCCCCAGGCTGGGGAGGGCATGGGGCACCCTGGCATTAACCATATATTAAACTGAGATAGTTGTTTGTTTGGGGTTTTTTTAATCCACTTGATTCCTGTGCATACTTACTGATTTACAAAGGTGTTTTGTGGCTAAATATCAACCTGTGCCTGAAGAAAACAGT
The DNA here is from genome assembly GCA_013390005.1 of Calyptomena viridis. Lineage (NCBI taxonomy): Eukaryota > Metazoa > Chordata > Aves > Passeriformes > Eurylaimidae > Calyptomena > Calyptomena viridis. The sequence continues at coordinate 417,390 of WEIV01022615.1, read as the reverse complement.
TTCCTTCAGCATGTAGGATGGGGTTGCCCCAGCAGCTGACCAGAATTCCTGGGTTTTGGACACCTCCCTGCCTGGCCTTGGACCACAGAAGGGAGATTGTCTGGATGTGGCAATGCTGGAGGGCTAATGTCCAGCCTCTGAAGGTCCAATCCTGCCCCAGCATCAGGTCCCTTGGTCAGTAGGAGCAGGATGTGGCCTCTTTGTACATGGTGAAGATGGAGGCTGTTCCCAAAACACTGTTTCAGTCCTAGTCCGTGGTGTAGGATGCGAGTCGTTGGGGCTGGTGGTGGCTGTGCACCCAGGTGAGGTTGCCATGGTCAGATCCTGTCACTGGAACCTGCTCTTGCTGCACCCGTATGGGGCACTGATTTCCCCCAAAGGCTTCATCCTTTGGAATGCAGCTTTCCCATCCCCCAAGTCCAGGTCTGCTGCTGGTCTGGGGTCCCCACGGCACGTGCAAAGGGGAAAGGTGGGTTTGTCCTGTCCCTCCTGCCCACCCAGGTTCCTGTATCTCCTTCTGATGGAGTTTCAGATAAGTGCAATAGGAATTCAAATTAAGTCTTGCTGGTCCAGAGAGGAAAGCCAGATAGCTGCAGAGCACTACTCCCGTCTTCCCCCCATTTTCCAGCTCCTCAGGGCAGGTGGCTCCTTGGGGTCCCCCAGAGGGGATGACACCCCCTGGGTGCTCTGTGGGAGCTGTTGAGGAGGTCAGAGGTGGGAAGACACAGGTGGCAGTACCCAGAGCAGCCATGCAAGGGCTGGGACGGGGCAGTGGTGCCATCCCGGCCGGGTGGCAGCTCCCCCTCTCTGTTCTGCCGGGCACCCCGCAGGCAGGCAGAGAGCAGGGCCTCTCCCGGGGACGGTGCCCACGGGGGGACTGTCCTGCGACGGCTCCGCCTGCCCACGCCCGGTTATAAAGGAGGAGGAGGATGTCGCAGGCACCGGACCGGAGCACCGAGGGCAGCCGGACACAGGGCGTGGGTGAGTGAGGGTACGGCAAGGCGGGTGAGAGGAGAAAAGGGGTCTTTGCCTTGAAAGATCTGTCCCCTCACCCCTCTTGTCCCATTTCCATCCACCCACGGGTGTCCCCCATCTCTGGGTGCTGGAGCAGGGCAATGGGGTGCCAGCCCCTTCCCGGCACTGTGCAGGCTGCAGTCAAGCCCCTCCTAGCTCAGTATGGGATCAGAGGTTTCTAAGGGAGTCCTATTGCCCTGAGAGTCCTCTTGCCCACCCTAAGGAAGGGGAGCTGGGACCTCAGCTGGCACCATCCCATGACCTCCTTACCTGCTCTGGGAATTTCGGAGGCAGGATAGGACCTGCAGGAGGTGGAGTGATGCTGGGGCAAACGCCAGCACCAGTGATCCCCGCATGCCTCTGCTGGGTTCTGAGAAGCCTGTTCCTCTTCCTCCTGCCTGCGTTTGCCCCTGCCCCTCCTGCCTGCCCTTGCCCATCTCCCCGGCCACATTCTGGCCCGCAGGCAGCAGCCTGGCTGTTCTTCCAGCCCAACTTTACCAAAATTTCAAGCTTTTTGTTCTCCTCCAGTTTTTTTTTTTTTCTTGGTTTTAAAACCGAAAGCGCAGTGTTCCTTTGGACCAGGGCAGCCAGAGTCTCCTCAGTAAAAACCCTGCTCCAACTCGCACGGAAATTGCTACGGAATAATAATAAGGGTTGAGAAAGTCCCGCCGCGTTCCCCTTCACTGAGCTTTGTTTGCTCTGATTTTATTGCCACCTAACAGTGAAACTTCGGGGCTCTCCCTTCCTGGACAGGCAGGCTTGGCACAAGCGCCGTTTCCAGAATGGTGGCTGCCCCACACCCTTTCTGAAATGCAGGATGCGTCCCCAAGGCAAAGTGCCCCCGGGGCCCTCGGGCATTGCGTAGGCAGTGGGACATGTCTGAGCAGGCAAAAGTTGGAGGCGTTTCCCTAAACCACTGGCGAGCCATTCGTGGAGCGAATGTGCCCGGTCTCCGAGGTGCTTAATCAGGCTGGCAACCGCGACAGCGATGCTGGTGGCCACAGCAGGGGTAGGATTTGCGGGTGAAGGAGGGAAGTTGTCTTAAAAGGAGCCGCGGGCACAGCGTCATGGTTGGGCTGGGCGCTTTTGGGAACTGCCACTGCCTTCCTGTAAATGCCCCGGTGAGGAAGGGACGGCTGAACCTCCCCGGGCAGGGACCCAGCTCGGCACAGCCACGGGGCCTCACGAGCAGGGAAACGCTGGTTGCACAAGCCTGGGCACTGGGTGCTGCCTGCGTGGCAGCCCGATGGGCACGGGCAGGCTCGGGGAGCCGGATGGAGCTTACAGGGCCGCCTTTGATCCTCTGCAAGAACCTGGCAGCAGCGGGGCAGATCCTGTTCCTGGATGGCTCCAAGCCGTACCCCGTGGAACGCTGGCTCCACACAGTGCTGGCAGGACCAGGGTGCTGGGGCACAGCCCGGCATAACCGCATCCCGCTGGGAGAGGTGCTGGGTGGGCCAGCCTGGAGCAGCCCGGCACGGCGCCTTCCCTGCCTGCAGGAGCAGGAGCCGGAGCGGGGTTGTGCTGACTTGGCAGCAGCAGCAGCATGGAAGTTGCCCAGGACAGGAATTGGCCAGCTCTGCCGTCCACCTCCCCCGGACAAGGGTCAGCTGGCATCGCCTCTTCCTGGGGCCTTGTGGCCTGGCCCGGGGACCGCGGGGACAGCCTGGAGCCCCTTCCTGCCCTGGACCCCCATCCCTCCCCCTGAGCTCTGCCGTCCTTCACAATCTTCTGTCGTTGGCTGAAGTCCTCGATATCCTTGTCTGGAGGGTGAGGGACAGCAAATCCCCATGTAGGTGTTTTGTGCTGGCAGAAAACATGGGCTGCGTAATTAGGACAAATGCCCGTAAGCGTTAATTAGACTGGGGGCTGGGCTCTGAAGAATGGTGCCAAGCCCCCCTGCCCTGCAGCCATCGCACGCCCAGCAGTGCCAGCGGGCCCTGGGGCCGAGCTGGTGGGTGGCTCTCTGCAGACTGTCACGACGTGCCGGGTCGTGCCCGAGCAAGGCATCGGGCTGTGCCCCCCCCCGGCCGGGCGCCTGCGCCTGAGTCCCGGCTCCCCAGCATTGCAGGGTGCTTGCACAGCGTGGGGCAGGCTGCGCCAGGGTTGCCAGCGTGGAGAAAAGGTAAGAGCAAAGCAGCCCTTGTGGCTGCCCTGGCCTCCTCCATGGCCCAGCCACCACTGGGTGCACAGGCTGGGTGTCCTCCCTGGCTGGGAGCCACGGCCTGGACGTGGCCGTGATGCCGTGGCTTTTCCTTCTGCCCCCTGCCCTCCCCCTGCTCCCTGCAGCCCTGGGAGGGGTCTTGATCCAACTGATCCTTCCTGATGCTGTGGCTGATGGCTGCAACAAGGGCTGTGGGCATCATGAACGCCTTTTCCTTTGCTTTGCCAGCGCCATGGCTCAGTCCAAGGGCACGGTGGTCCTTGCCTACAGTGGGGGCCTCGACACCTCCTGCATCCTGGTGTGGCTGAAGGAGCAGGGCTACGATGTCATCACCTACCTGGTGAGCTCTGCACTGAACCTTGTCACAGGAACACTGTTCCCAGGGGCTGGGGGTGGAGGAGGTGCTGAACTGCAGTTCTGGGTTTTTGCAGTTTTGGGTGGGTGATAGGGGTCCAGAGTGTGTGGGTGTAATGGTGATCCTGCTCTCACTGGTTAACCATTGCCCAGCCTGGGTGCTAATCTGTTAGGTTGATTGTGTGGCACAGCCTGTCCCTGCCAGCTAATGACCCTCTGCTAATGAGGGCAGCACATTGGAGCTTGACAGAGGAGTGCATGACCCCGAGGTGTGCCATCTCCAGGAGGGAGGAAATCCCCCTCCTGCCTACTCTGGGTGGCCTCAAGCCCAGCCAGCACAGATTTTGTCATGCATTGCATGATGCCCTGTGTCAGACTGGGCTTGCACTGGGTTTTGTGGTCTTCTTTCACACTCAGTCTTGTTTTCCCCCTTTCCAGGCCAACATTGGGCAGAAGGAAGATTTTGAAGCAGCACGAAAGAAAGCAGTGGCACTGGGGGCCAAGAAGGTAACAGTGTCCTTCCCTCTGGGGGCTCTGAGCTCCCCCTGCTCCCCAGTGTGGACCTGAGCCCTGGGGTCTCACATACCCCATTGCTGGGGCCACCACAGGGCGGAGGGACAGTGCCAGTGAGAAATCCCTTTTCCAGAGGTTTTGCATCAAACCCTTTTAGCAGCTTCTAGTAAAAAGGAGGCAAAGGGACCCTTCACTGCACTGCCCCCAGAGCCCCAGAGGAGTGTGCCTTCCCGCTTAGCCATCCCCCCCCAAAAAAAATCTCTTTCTGTGCTGGCAGGTTTACATCGAGGACATCAGCAGGGAGTTCGTGGAGGAGTTCATCTGGCCAGCAGTGCAGGCCAATGCACTTTACGAGGACCGGTACCTGCTGGGCACGGCGCTGGCACGGCCCTGCATCGCCCGCAAGCTGGTGGAGATTGCCCAGAGGGAGGGAGCCCAGTACGTTGCCCACGGGGCCACAGGCAAGGTGAGGGAGGAGGACGTGGGCACCAGGCAGGGATGGCATGAGGTGCTTGGGCAGGGGACCTGGTGAGTCCATTGGCCAAGCTTTGGGTGCAAGGAGGGGTGCACAGGGTGTTTTGTGGGCGCTGTGCAAAACTCAACCATGTTTCAACACTTCCTTCTCGCTTCTGGGATTTCTGTGCCCGATTTCAGTTCCCTCTCCCTATCGGGAAGGCTGAGGTCAGAGCCAAACACTCCGTTTTCAGCAACAGCTTCAAAGTGCTGCCACAGATTGGGGCTGTCTAGGCCAGGAGCCAGCTGGGACTGAGCCAGCACCACCCGGGGTGTTTAGGGGCATCGTGGGATACGTGCGACTGTCCCAGTCCCTGTCCCCGTCCCTGACTGTCCCGGTCCCTGTCCGCATTCCTGTCCTTATCCTGGCTGTCCCGATCATTGTCCCTAACCCGGTTTTCCCCATCCCTGCTGTCGCCGTCGGCTGCAAGAAGGACACTTTGCCGCTAGAGGCAGCCAGAGACCGTGGAAAAGGGATGCTCGGGGCCAGCCCCGGCCCGGGGAGGGGGGATCCTCCGCTAGGGGCGGGGGTGGGGGGGCGTGGGATCTGCGAGATGTGACAGTGGGCCGCCCTCTACACCTCCAGCTGCTGACCACACGCTGCCAGCCTGGGGCGGGGACACCTGGGGCAGGTGAGGGCTCAGTGGGTGAACCCAGGACCTGCCAGGTGCCCCCTCCTCCCTTCCCACAGGGACTCAAAGCATAGCCCATGCCCATTGTGGCCAAGGGGCAAGGCAAGGTGACCCCCTCAGGGGCCTCATTGAGTTTGGGGTGACTGGGTTTGGGGGTCCCCAGCTATGGCAGAAAACCCTGTTAGAAGGGGAATGTTAAGTGCAGCCAGAGGGCTGTCAAGGGATATGCCAGCACGCAGGAGATGGGGCAGAGGAGCAGCTGAGAGGGGCTTCATGACTGAAATAACTCTCTCTCCTGCTGCAATGGGGCCCCTGCACCCCTTTGCTGTCCATCTCACCCATCCTCTGCAGCCCCTTCTTGAAAGCCCCCACTCAAGGGTTGTCTGGAGTAGCACACCCCCAACACAATGACATCCTCTCTGCTCCTGGGTGCCACCAGCCATCCCTGCTGGCAAGGCCACCCTCGGTGGCTCCTGCTTTCCAAGCCATTAAGCCACGGGCACAGGCAGGGACTGACGTGGGTAACTCGACCCGGCCACGGCATCTTAAATGGGACCATCTGGGGTGTCCCCACAGCCGGAGCAGATGGACGTGTTTTGGGCCTGTAAGGGAAATGAGTGCTTTTGGTGGATGTACTTGCCTGAGTGTAATAGTCCTCTGGGAATTCCCAGCCCAGTTGTAAATGTATCCTTCAGGCCAGGGAGGATGGAAAGGAAGGGGGGTCCTTACACCCCTTGGTATGGATAGAAAATAGGCTTTGGTGAGTGCTATTCCCTTGGAAGTGCTAATAACTCCCAGTCTCGCTCCTCACCCCTTCCCAGCTACCTGGCCTCATTAGCAGGACCTCATCAGCAATTAAGGTAAAGAGAGGTTCAGAGCTCTTTAGTTGTGAGCTACTGCATCCTCCTGCTTACCATGGTCTTTCCCCCCACACTTTACACTCTTCCTCCATGTGTCCTTTGATGCCTTTGGGGGGAAAATACACAAGTCTGGGTTTCTGCTGGTTCAGCTTTCGGGAATCAGCCCAGAGGAGAGCAGGAGTTGGGTGAGTCCATGGTCAGCCTGACTCCCTCAGACCCTGGTCAATGAGCTGCATCAGGGTGTTGAATACCCAGCTATCAGGAAGTCCAAGAGAGGTGGTTTGGGGTTAAAACCAGTCACAGAGAGGGACCAGGAGTGACCCCATGGGACAGAGTATCCTTGTCCACCATGCCCAAGGTCTTCAGCATTGCAAGGGGAGCTGTGACTGGAGACAAGCAGTACCTCAAAGGCTTCATGTGTGTGTTGTCACAGACGTGCACCACACCCGTGTGCACTGCCACTCATATGCTTACCCAGCAGCTCCCTGGAATGAAGCCCTGGGGCTGTAGCCCAGCCTGGAACTGCTGATTTGTCATCTGCACTTTTAATGCTCCTGCCTTTTTTTTTTTAAAGACTTCCTGCTAAACCTTTATCCCTGACAGGTGACATTCTTCTCCTGGGGATGCTGTATGGACCTGTGTGAACTGGTCCAGGACTGAGATCCTTGTCACTCATCAGTGGTATCAGGGCTGGGGTTTCCCACCTCCCAGCCCACTCCAGTGTGGAGTGACCCCTCTGCATTTTCCATTCATGTTTCAGGGCAATGACCAGGTTCGATTTGAGCTCACCTGCTATGCCCTGTGTCCTAATATCAAGGTAAGACATCAAAAATCATGCTCTCGGTCCCCACCTCTCCCCAGCTGGTGGAGAATTCTGTTTTAACACCAATGCAAGCAGCCATGCCTGTCTTTAACAAGCTACCAGCTGCACACAGCAACGTTTTGGCATTTGAGGGAGCTGTAATGATCCTTAATTGATCTATTTTTACCCCAAACACCACGAGGCCTCGGAGGAAACAGTATCAAGGCAGCTGCTGGATAATCGATGCTGCCTGTTTCCCCCCTGCATCCAGCGCCTGGTTAGGGTCAGGGGTTTGGGTTACTCCCTCCTTGTGCTGGGAGATTAAATTTCACCTGGGGACCAACACCCTGTGGGTCCTGACTCCCGTCTCTGAGAGGTAAAGGGGGCCTGGGGGCTACAAGGGGGCTGGGGGCTTCTCATCTCATGCTCCTGCCCTCCTGCCAGGTGGTTGCTCCGTGGAGGCTGCCAGAGTTTTATCAGCGCTTCCCTGGGCGCCGCGAGCTGATGGATTATGCCAAGGTAGGAGCTCGTGTGGTATGGCTGTGAGATGCTTGGCAAAGCCACGAGGTGCTCAGAATAGGAGAAGATGCTCAGAGTGGCTGTGGAAAGCTCAGAGCAGCTGTGAGATGCTCGGTGTGGCCGTGGGATGCTCAGGGTAGCCATGGGATGCTCAGGGGGGCTGCGGGATGCTCACCATGACCTGACAGGTGATAACAGCCAGCTCTGCACAACATCCCTGCAGCACCACACTGGAGTCTTCTGGTCGGGGTTTCCCCCCTCTCTCCCTGTATTTTTCCCCCTCCTTCCTTTTTAAAAGCCCCATAATTACCTGGCTATTAACAGTAACCCGCTTTCCAAGGAAACGGGTCCCAGCTCCCTGACTTGTGTAACAGACAAAGCAAATACATTCACCTTTGTTGTCCCTTCCTTTTTGAAGTACAAGTTACAATAAAACATATTAGAAGTTTTGCATCAGGTTTTTATGTGCCCACCAGGGTACCTTTCTTTTTTAGCGACTTCATGGAAATGCTTGACAACTCGGCTCAATCAATCAAAAGGGAAAAGGCAGCTCTGTGCATAAACCAGAAAATTGCTTCAGTTTTTAAATAGCTGCCATCGAAGCTGCCTGGGTAATCTCTGGGAAGGAGAGGTGTGGAGCTGGAGGGATGTGGCGTGGGGTGAGGAGCCCTCCGAACCCATTAGGGCCGTCAGGAGAGAGTGGTGTGTTGAGGATTGTGTTTGCCATCTGCTGTTGTATTATGAAGGGGCAAGTTTACGAGAGCTTTCCATATGTTGCCAAACAAATTGTCAAATAGGGGAGTTATTAAGAGCACCGTGGTTTTCTTATAAGGAAAATGGAACATGTGTTTTGGGCTTGGGGGTTTTGTTTAGTTGTGGCATTTTTTCGTTTGTTTGGAAGAGGGGTGAAAGGGAAATGAAATGGGTTGGGGCCCAGTTCTGAGAGGAGAGGTTGTGGGGTGAGGTTTTTAGCACTTTTTGGTCTCTGGTTATGTTCAATGTTAAAAGAAAAAAAAAAAAGAAAAAAAGGAGGTTTTCCTTGGGTTTTATGCTCAGGAGAGGGAGATGTATGGCCAGATCCTTAGAGCACCTGGATATGTTCAGCTTGGTGCTCAAGGAGGGGCTCTGTTGATGCCACGGAAAGTGAGGATCCATGTCACTGTGCCACAGCTCTTGCCATGGATTTGCTGCCCAAGGACTGGAGCCAGGGTCCTCTGGCAGCAATCTGTGCCAGCAAGAACTTCATCCTCACGAGCAATTGAGTCTGAAGCACCTTAATGAGTAGAGTGAAGCTTTCCTGGATGCTTGTCACAGCCAGAGCCAGGTAGAATGGAGTCTGAGAACAAGATTCCTCTTTGGTTCATGGCACCTTTGGTCCTGACCAAGGCTGCCTGGGCTCAGTAGATTTTAGTATGTGAGTCTGGACTTGAAGGGTCCCCTTTGAAATGGGATGTCCAGGATGGGCTGGGGAGCATGGGCTTCCCCAGCTGCCAGGAGGAGGCAGAGGGAGGAGAGGACTGGCTGAGAAAATAAATCAGCTGGGTCTGGTGGCTCATTATTCACATGTGAAAGATACATTTGTACATCCTGGGTCAGATGGATGTATCAATGGTCTGTCTCCTGTTCCAAGTAACAAGTGATGAGAGGAAAGTTGTTCCTCAAGTTGTTCTGGGGACGTTTAGATTGGATATTGTGGGGGCTCTAGGGCACCCTACATTGGAATTATGGTGGGGAATGAGCCAATCAGTACCCATGACCCTCAGGCCAAGTCCCCCCAGGAGTAGCACTGAGTCAATTCCACTGCAGCCTTAGGAGGTATTTCAGTACCTTGCTCCCATCTCAGGTGATGGATTGAGGACCATGATTTAACAACCACAAGTATTTCCTTCCCTTCTCCCTGGAAAACAAGGAGCATCCGCTCATCCCCTAATCCTCTGTCACTGCCCCAGACCTTGGCTGATGTCCTTGCTGTGATGACAGAGAGATGCCAGAGCTGCACAGACACATCAAGGCACAATGGGAACCCAGAGTCACTGTCTCCATCCCTGTCTCCCCATGGCCATCCCACAGCCGGCACATCCCGGTTTGTGCTGGTGGGGTGGGCGACGTCCCCACTGGCTCTGGTTGTCAGCCTGCTGCTGTCACCTCTCCTGCTAATTCCCCTGTGTATTCACCTCGTCTTCACAGGCAATTTCCCCCATTGAAATGTCAGTGGATAATTGAACATGCCAGTGACCTTGTTAGGGAGCTGGGCTCGGTGCTGCACGTTGTGCTGGGGAGGCAGCTGATGTGGGGCCACCCAGCCCTGGGCACGGTGTGCTCAGAGAGCCCAGGCTCAGGAGAACACTTCCACTCCTTCTTTGCCACGTGTTTGCATTGCTGTCCCCTCATGGCAGAGCATCAGTACTCCAGAGCATCCTGTGGATTTGGGGATTTTTGTACCTGCCTCCTCCCCTTGCTGAGGCATCTGGCTGAGGGAATCATAGAATCATAGGATATGCTGAGTTGAAAGGGACGTACAAAGATCAAGTCCAACTCCTGGCCCTGCATAGGATAACCCCAACAACCCCTGGGGTTCCTAGTGGGGTCCCTTCTCAATCTCTGGCAAGGCTGTTGCAGCCGTTCTCCTTCCAGCCACACTGTGTCCCTGATGTCCCCATTGAGGTGGCCCTTGTTGCGGGAGCCAATGTTGCTGAGGGTCAGCAAGGTGTCCACCTTGCTCTGTACTGCCTTGTTGGTGGCTTTGGGTTGTGCCTTTGTGCTTTTGGGGTTGATCCCCATAGGAACCAGTGCCAGTGGGGGCTGACTCTCCCTGAGGGCTGGCTCAGCCCCACTCTTCTTCTCTCGACAGAAACATGGAATCCCAGTGCCTGTGACACCTCAGACCCCCTGGAGCATGGATGAGAACCTCATGCACATCAGGTGAGACGCCAGACATGTGGGAAGCTCCTGTGAGGTGAGAACACAGGGTCTGGGACCCCAATCCCCTCCATCCTGCATGTCCAGGACAGCCCTTCGCACCTCCATTATCCCAGACTGCCCCACCACATGCTGACCATGGGTGACCCCAAAACCTCCAGCCTCCCTTTCTCCCTAGTTTTTCACATCCCACATGACAGCATCAATCTCCTGAGCTCTCCCAAGCCTGGCTCTCCTTGTGCAGTTGCTGCTAAAATGCCCTGGAGATCTGTAACATATTTACTGCCATCCTTGTGGGGTGGTGGGAGTGGGGGGGTCATCCCTGTGGATTTTGGGGTTGCAGGTTGCAGGTGCTGCAGTGACTTCTCTCTCCTTCCCTGCCTGCTTGCAGCTACGAAGCCGGGATCCTGGAGAACCCCAAGGTAATCGATCACGGCCAGCGTGGCAGACACGGGGCCGAGGGCGTCTCGTGTATTTGCAGCCTAATTGGAAATTTCACGGCGGGGCCGTCCGTGTGTGCGGGGAGGCTCCGCCGCCCGGCCCGGCCCCTCCGCCTCCCCTGGCACGTTAATTGCCTCCGGCGTGAATAAGGGAAGGGACCGTTTCGGGGTGACACCGGGGGGGGACAATGTCGCGGGGCCGCAATAAAGGAGCAATTAGATGAGGTGCTGGTGGGAGAGTCGGAGTTGGTGGCGGGTGGCGGAGTTTTGGGCTGGCCCCTGCAGCTCTGGTCCCCTGCCTGTGCCTGCATCTCGCTCAGCCCTCCTCGCTTTCTTATCCCCGCTACCCGCGGGGCCATGGGGTAAAACCTGCCTTTGGACGGGCGCTGAGGGTACCCACGGGGCCACCAGCTCTGGCTACCAACGGGGCCACGAGCGCGGTGGTGGTGGGATGCGGAGCGGGTGCTGCTGGAGTGCGGTACATCCCCGGCCACTCCGAACGGTGCTCGTGGTCCGGCTGCCGCTGGCCCTGCCGGCACTGTTCACGCTCCAGCGGGTCACCGCGCTCGGCGGCTACTTAAACTATCCATCAGGGCTAATTAGACAGTCCAGGCAGAGGAGGGGGAGGCAGGCGGAGAGGGAGAAGAGCCGCTGGAGCTCAGCGCCCGCAGCCGGCTCAGCGCGGCTGGGCTGGCGCGTGCCTCCGGCTGGGGAAGGAAGAGGAAGGTGGAGAGGGGGGTCCCGCTCCTCCTTTGGTGCCCTCCAGAGGGGTGTCTGTGGGTGTTCTCCTCCAAGGAGAGTGGCTGGCAGCGGGATGAATGTTCGTGCCTCTAGCTGGAGCTGGCAAGGACTGACCCGCTCCCATCCCGACCCGCCCCTCCGCACCCAGCACCTCTCCTCTCGGGGAAGACCCCCAGTCCCCAGGCTCTGCCAAGCCCGCTTTCTTCTCACCGCCAGCTTGGAAAATGCGGCTGACCAGTGCCTTGACTCCATCCCTGAGCATCCTCTGCTCGGGCACCTCACCCTCCGACAGCGCCGGGAGGTGGCTTCTCTGAGCGCAGTGTCACCACTGTCCCCTTCCCCGGCCCGGGAAGCAGTGCCGGGCACCGTGTGGCTGTGGCAGGATCCGGGGTGCCAGGCACGGCGGGCTCCCCTCCCCAAACCCCCGGGACCTGCCAAACGCAGGGATTTGAAAGCAGATGGTTGAGCTATTTTCTGCCTCTGTGAGGCCCGATTGAAGGGCAATGAGGCAGCTAATGCGGAGAAAGATAGAAATTTACTTGCTTTAACTTCATATGGCACTCTGAAAGAGTTCATTCAGTCCCGGGCACAACAATATCAGCCGGATGAATAAACCATTTGCGGCATCGATAGCTCTGCATCATGGTTTACTTCATGGACCATTTGCTTCCAATTTCTTCTCTTCTTGCCCCGTTTTTCTTGCTTCTTTCTTCCCCCCTCCCTCTCTCCTTTTCCACACACTCTTCCTTTTTTTTTTCCCTTTTTTTCCCCTTTTTTTTTTTTCTCTCTCCCCTTTAAAGATGACATTGCAGGACTAGCCCCCCTGCGGGGAGGGATAAATAGAAGGCATTGATACACTGCAACAAACTATTTGTCATTTGAACTGTGCTTTTAGGAGAGAGAATAAAAAGAGGACAGACTCGCACCGTAATGATGGAATGCAAGCCAAATGCCACTTTTATTTCTATTTAGTTATTTTATTTAATAGGGGTTTTCATAGTTGGTTCGGAAAATTGGAAACTACCTGACTTTGACTTCCAATGTTTAGTAAAGAGTTTTTAATACTTTCCGGTATTTTTTCTCCCCCTCCTCCATCTTTTCCTTTTGAACTCAAAGTTTTTCATCATCTCTCACAGGTTCATCTAGTTAATAAGTGTGATCAGGTCTAGGAAAGGCCAGACGATGTAAAATTGAAATCCACAGCCCGTGTAATCTGTGTGCAGGGGCACAGGGAGATGCGCCTGCCAGTGCCTCTCTCTTAAAACAAGAGAAAGGGGCAAAAATGACATAAAATGGGAACTGAGGGGGGATTTGCTGCAGCGCGTGCTTGGATAGTTATGTCTATATTCCCGGGATTCGGCTATGGTTGCTTTTGGGATGTGCACCCCGGAGTTTGGGTTGAGACAAGGAGGGTCCCCCTGGTGAGAAGACGGTGACTAGGTGCTTGCATCCGAGTGGGCTTCCCTCAGGTGCTGGCAGTGATCCAGCAAGTATAAATATATTTGGACAAAAATAAATGCAAGTTTTCACTAAAATTCTTATTGCCCATCTTAAAAAAAATGGGTGAAAACTTCTGTAGATAAATTAATTTTCTCTTTAAAAAGCCTTTTTTTTTTAAAGCAATCACTTGACTAGCTTTTTGGGTTTTTTTTCCCTATCTTGCTTTATACCTTATCCTTTTTTTCCTCACTGGAAAGGAGGAGAAGTGAGGAAAAGAGATCCTTAAAAGTTCCTTCCATCCCAAACTATTTTATGATTTGGTGAAATGAGCTGTGCTTTAGAAAAGAGAGGAGGAACAGGGGGAGTGTGGGCCAGGCAGTGGGTGGGTGAGTGCAGGCAGGGCCACACTGCCCACGGATGCCCAGAGCTCCAGCTCCCACCAGCTGGTTCTAGTGGGGAAATACCAGTTTACCATACTGTAAAAGGCTGCCTGCCTTTCCACCACGCTGCACATGCCCTGGGCGCTCCGTGCCTCAGTTTCCACTCCACCTCCTGGAGCTGTGGTTGGGTGGGAGATCCCTTTGAAGACAGGAGTTTGCAAACACCATTCTGAAAGTATTTTGGGGTCAGCATGTGCAGTCGCATCATGAGTGAGTGCCGAGGGTGCAAGTGAAATTGCAAAGCATTTGCTCTCTGGGACAGAAAGCTTTTTTTTTAATTATATTTCCCCCCCCCTTTCTTCTGGCATGCGCTTCAATTGCGGCAATTCACCATCGGCACCCGAGATAAGATGTCTCTTTCCTATAAATCTCGAAAAAACAATATACATAAAGGTTGATGTGCTCTGAAATGGGTTTTTGCTTTGTCGCTCTATTTTCCCCTGTGTGTATTAACCCCGGGGACACCATGAAAGAGCCGGTGCGCCTGGAGCACCTGCTGGGGTCAGGCCTCCTCATTAGTTTTTCGGTCAGTGCCGAATAAGCCCGGCCGCGGTGCGGGGACACGCGGGCACCCGCCCGCCCCGCCGCTCGCTGCCATCGTCCCGCTTTTCCCTGCCTGACTTGCTTCTCCGCAGCCATCCCGCCTCCAGCTGTGGGGGCGTTGGAGGAAAAGATGAGATCAAGTTGAGGAGAAAAATTGGCTGATTCTTCCAACCCCTTTGTTCCCGGGGCCCCGGTAAGCGCCGGTGCTGCGCCGTGCTGGTCCTGCGCTTTGGGGTGGGAGATGCACCGCAGGGATATGGGATGCGCTTTGGGATGGGGGATGCACCACGGGCATAGGGGTCGGGGATGCTGGCAGTGTTGGCCGTGGCAATGCCGCTGACTCTCCCTCTTCTCTCCCTCTCCCTGCAGAATCAGGCTCCCCCCGAGCTCTACACGAAGACCCGTGATCCGGCCACCTCTCCTGACACCCCGGATGTGCTGGAGATCGAGTTTGAGCGGGGTAAGAGCCTCCTTGCTGCCAGACCCTCGTGTCTCGGCCCCCAAAGCCAAACCCCATTTCCCAGCTAGGACTGGGGTTCCCTGGCAGCCAGGAGCAGCACCAGAGTGGGGGCGGACGGGTGAGCCCTGACTCGTGGCATCAGCGTTCAGGACGGCACTGGCAGCACATTGGGGCTCTTCGAGTTGTGCAGAGGATCTTGTTAAGTCTCAGGGGGTTGCTGGCACCTGCAGCTGCTCTGAGGGCAGAAAGGAGTCTGAGTCCCCTTCCCAGCCATCGAGGTGCAGTAGGCACAGGGTCCATCTCCTGCAGGGTGGCACACAAGTGACCCCCAGGGATGTGAAGGTGATTCCTGGCCAGTGTCACAGCGGGGAAGATGCTCCATCAGGATTTGGCCAGTGGTGATATCAATGTTGTGAGAAGGTGACAGGGACACCCCATTACATCCCAGGGGACACATGGCAGGGCCAAGTCCCGGAACTGTCACCAGAGAGGGGACACAGGGCAGCATTTGCCACCTCTGGCAGCCATGGCCATCCCCGTGCCACCATCCATGCTGGCAGCAGCAGCGAGCCCAGCCCAGGCTGGGGTGGAAACCCCGCTGGGAGGGGGCACCCCCTCCCCGCCACCAGCATCCCTGCTCCATTATAAAGATCCCCCTGCCAGGAGCAGCCCCCTCCGAAGCAGCCCATTCAGCCCCTAGTTAATTTATTTGAAGTTTTAATCTAATTATTAACTATTTCAAAGGCTAAGCAGCTTTCACCAACAACGGCCCCGACAACGTCGGCTCTTCGCCGAGCGGACCTCGGCCAATACCTCGGCGGAGGATGCGGAGAGAAAGAGTCGGGGCGAGGGGAGGGCGCGGGGTGGGAGGGCCCGCGCCAAGAAGCAGCTTAAGGTTCATTATTGCCGCGAGTTACATTTAATAGCAATTTACAACTGAGTTTATAAACCCCTGGAAAATAGGGGTTTGAGGGGGGGGGCGGTGGGGGGAGCTGACAGCCCCCATCACTAGACAGGGCTCTTGCGGGCGCCTATATAATAAAGACTAGAAAGGGAGGCATTGAGGCTGATTGGCAACTGATAGTGCGTTAAATGGTAATGAGGAGGGCAGATGGAGGGGGGATTAGCCTCCAACTCCGCACCGCTTTTCTTTGTGGGCCCCGCAGCCCCCTTGTCAGCTTCCTAATACATTTATTGCTCATTTCACACCGCTAAAGAAAAATGCCTCTTNTTAAAAAAAAATTAAGGGGAAAAAGAGGGGGAAAAAAGAAAAGGTGCAATAATTAATTCATGGCGGGGAGCACCCCGCCGCGGGGTGTGTGTGCGTGCGTGTGCGAGCAGCCGTGCCCCGGTGTGGGGGTCCCCCCAGACGCCCCCCATGCTGGCGAGGGAGGGGGGGCACACATTTGTCACCGTGTCCCCCCTCCCCGGCAGGGGCTGGTGGGACAGAAGGTGCTGTGCTGTAAGACAATTGCGGAGCGTGAAATTCAATTAGTTAAGGGCCTGGTTGCAATTTCACAGGCCCTAAAAAAGAGAGAGGGAGAGGAGAAGGGAAAAGCAGGGGGTGACGTTTTTATGGCCTTTTTTATTTATTTATTTCGCCTCTCTCCCGGGGTTGGTCCCCCCTCCCTTTGCCTCCCCCTCACACCAGCTTGGATATGCCTTTTTAAGAAGTTATTTAGAGTTCATATCTGTCACATCTATTTAACGCCTGCGGGATGATGTTCCAGGGGGATCCTGACACCAGCTGATCCTCTCTGTCCTCGCTCCCCGCCTCCGCAGGTGTCCCAGTGAAGGTCACCAATGCCGGGGATGGAGCCACTCGTTCCTCAGCCCTGGAACTCTTCGTGTACCTGAATGACATCGCGTGAGTGCCACCCTGTCCCGTGTCACCTGCCTGCTGGCTGGCAGTGGGGACAAGGGCAGCATCCCCAGGGGACCCAGGGTGGGGTGGAAGCAGGATGCTCGCAGCAGGCACGTCCTGGTGAGCCCAGGGATGGTGGTCAGCACTGTGAGCATGATGGTGCCAGCTGGAGTCCCATTTCAATCCCAGTTATGCCATAAATGCCATCAAGCAGAGCTGGGCACCAAGGCCAGGAACACAAGGGAATAAATGCCCCAGGGTGTTGCTTTCTGTGCATGTAAAGCTGAAAAGTCCATTGAACCCCCTCTGCAGTGCCCGTGTGCCCCAGCTGCACACCCCCTGTCCCCAGGACATTTTTTGTCACTGGTCCCAGCTCAGTTCCAGACCCCAGCTCTCACATCTCACCTCACCCTGCCTGCCCGAGGGGGCTGTGTCCCTTTTGGGTGAAGAGTTGGCTTTTCTGGGACATGGAGGTATGCTGTTCTGGTCCACAGCCCTGTCCTTTCCCTGCCTTCACAGCAGCAGCTCCTTTGGAGTTTTCTTCCCTACGTCACTCCGTGCCTGGTCTCTGCTGCCATCAGCACAGAACTGTCCTCAGGGGTTTGCCCAAAGATACAGGAGCACCCATGAGGGCACCCACACCTCCTAAGTGCCACCCAGTCCACATCCATCCTCCTCTGTGCCTCTGACTTTATCCCTCTGATGGTGAATGGGAATGAACTTTTCCATGCAGTTCACTTTTTAAATGTTAATTAAGTGGTTTTAAAATTACTTTGGCCCTTGGGAATACAGCTGTAGGATGTTCTGTCTCCTTGCCCAGTTTATTTTCCAGTGGCCCAAGTGCCACAGCTGCCTGTGGCACTGCTGGCCCCCATGACAGGCGAGGATGGAGGCTGGTGGCACAGCAAAGAGATGTGGAAAAGAAGAGAAAATCCATCTTCTTGTCACGTTTGTTATCTGGGGTCACTACTAATGGTCCCCATTGCTGCTCAGGGGTTGGCTACACAGTGATTTGGGGTTTGTCCCCCATTGTCCAGTGCTCTGACCCACCTTTCACAGCTGCCCATGTCCTGCTGTGGAGATGGTGCTGCTGCAGCCTCCCTTCTCTTTGCAGGGGCAAGCACGGGGTCGGGCGCATCGACATCGTGGAGAACCGCTTCGTTGGGATGAAGTCCAGAGGTGAGCACAAAAAGGGGGATATGGCAGTTGCTCAGTATCACTGGGGTGCTCTGATTCAGGTCACCCCTGCAACCCTCAGCCTTTCCCTTCCTCCGATGGAGATTTCCCTGTGACAGGGACTCCTCATTGGTTTCTAATGATGGCAGCTGCCCACTTGCTGCCAGTGCCACTTTTTGCACCAGCCCTGGGGTCCCAGTGCCTACAGGTGAGACCTCCTCCTGTGGGATTCATGGGAAGATGCTCAGGGAAGGTCCTGAAGGATGCTAGGCTCTATAATACTGGTACAAAGCACAGGATGCTGAGGCAAGTCACTGAAGGGTTTTTTTTAAAACCAATTCTTTGATTTGTCTACACATTTTTGAGGTCGTGACTCTTAGTATTGATCATCCATTGGGATCAATTTCATTGGAAACCTCTGGAGGCAGCAGGCTGCCCTGTGCAGGACTAAGTAACGAGGTGGCTTAGCAGGGTTTCCCATCTCCTTGCCCCGACTCTTTTGTTTTAAATCTTGTTAATACCTAATTAGATGCTCCCTTTATTTAAACTTGCCCTCTGTGCAGGGTGACAGCAAATATTTTGGTAAGACTCAGCCCATGGTCTCCCTCCCCACTGCAGGGCCCTTTACAAGAGCATCCACTGCAAAAGGCGAGAAACAAAACCCCAAATCATATGATCTGAGTTTGAATAATTAAATTAAAACCCAAAGAAGGAAGAAAAAGCCTCAACCCTGACCCGTACGCACCAGCCTGCGCATTTGCATGCAGGATGCTGAGTAATTTGTCAAAATCTATTTTATTTTTTTAAGAGCCACTGACATGCTCTAGTGACCCTTCCAGCATTTAATAATTTCTCTAAACCCCATTTAACTGTCATGCCTGTCTCCTGCATGACACTGCTGAGCGATTGCTGTGGTGTTTGTGCGCGGGAGAACTGGGCGTTCTGGGGACAGCAGGGTGTGCCCTGCAGGGATGAGACCTTGGGCTGGGCTCCCCCTTGCTTTGAGCAGGATCCTGCCCCTGGTTTTGCTGATTGAGATTAACAGAAACCTCAGGGAAATCTGCTCCAACAGATGTCCTGTGGGAGAGATGGGAGAGCTGGGGTGGGAGGAGGCCGGCATAGGAGGGTGTTGTGCCTCCCTGCCCCACCCTGCTGGTTTTGTGGTGTGGGGCAGCTCGGGGTGACACCACCACCCCACTTCCAGGAGCATTTTGGACCCCAAATGGGCTTAGGGTCAATGGTGCAGGAAATGGAGGCTGGGCTTGGAGGAAATGATCCCTTAAATCTCAGCGACGTGTGGTGGCCCTGCTGACTTGGGTTCTGCAGGTTCCTGGGGGCAGCACGGGGGAAACTGAGGCATGGGCCATCAGCAGCACGGCCACACTGTGGAGGTGGCACAGAAGCTCCCTCCTCTCCCTCATCTCCCAGAGTCAGAGAAGAGAAAAATTCATTTGCATTGATTTTTACTAAGCTCCTAATTGAACTTCGTTAAGGCCTAATGGGCGAGGGGCACCCGCACCAGCCTTTTAAGCCCTATTAACTCGTTTTTGCCGTATTTGTTTTAGTGGGACGAGGGTGGCTAATTACGGGGTGCCAGGGAGTGGAGCTGCAGCCGGCCGGGGGAGCACGGCTCGGGCGGGGGCTCTGGGCTGCAGCGGGAGCCCAGCCCTGCCTCTCCCGCCTTTTCACATCCTCATTATCAAATTATCTTTTTAACTCCGAAGGGGGGCTAATTAAGTGAAGTAAATGAAATCAGTGGGGAGGAAGTGGGAAGGAGGGGATCGTTGCTGCCAAAAGCCAAATGCTGCCTTTGGCTGGGGTTTTTCCTCCCCTTGGCTCTTTCCTTTTCCCTTTCCCGCTCTCAGTGCACTGAGCAGAAAAAGGAGGAAAGTGGAAAACCTGTGCCCTCCAATGAACACATACCAGGCCAAGCTTGGCCTTGGCCCTGGACCAGTGGTACAAATTTGGGCAGCATCTTTTCATGGGCAGCATCATCCTACTCTTCCCCTCGGGAAGCCACTGCATCCCATCCTGTCCCACGGATGATGTTGGGAGTGACAGCCTGTACTCAGCACAGCAAAATTGCTCGGATGGAGGTGAAGTGACAGCCGAGGTTACAAATTAGAAAATTTTAAGTAGCAGCAGCTGTCTCCTTGGCTGCCCCCCTCCCTGTCCCCCCCGCTCCAGTCCCCCCTTCCCCAGCAGTAATTATGGGGTGATTGAAGCATCACTGGGCTGCAGTGCTGACACCTCTGTCTTTTTCCTGTAAACACAGGGAGATGAAAATAGACACTTGGAGATGCTGCGAGTGTCACTTTGAAGGTGTCTCTTGTCTCCTCGGCAGCAGCAAGGCTGGAGTGTGGCTGTCAGTGCCCTCCCCTCTGCCCTGGCTGACGTGCTCCTGTCCCCCATCCTCTAGTGCCCACACATGGGCAGGAGGTGGGGGTCAAGCCACGTACCCAAATTTTCAGCCTAAATTGGCATAAACACCTCTAAGGGGAAAGGAGAGGGAATATTAATTGTTTTGATGGTGGGCTCAGCTCCATGGTCGGGGCTGGAAGGGACGTAGAGCAGCCCCCTGTGCCACTGCCATGCCTGTGGGGACAGCTGGGGTTTGGTGGTAACTCTGCTGTCACCTCCCATGGCCCTGGCACGATTAGGCTGCAGAATCACGGGGGTGACTGGAGAGAAGGGATGGGCTCACCTTTGGGACAGTTGGATTGTGTTCTGGGTCTGTAGGATGATGGAATCATGGACACTGGTTGGGATGAGGTTTGATGGAAGTGGCTGGGGCTGCCATGCAGAGAGGACTCCTGTACAACAATACTCCCTCCCGTCCTTGGGACTGTGGCCAGTCTGGGACAGGAAATGCAGAGCCTGTGCCACTCTCCAGGGCACTGGTTTTGAGCCCTGTGGGCTCTGCTCAGCCTCTCCCGGAGCTGGAGCTGGTTGCAGACACTTCCTCTTTGGTGCTGGTTTAGGGACACATGCCCTTCAGTGAGGATGATTCCCTACAGGGTTTTTGTGTGTCAACAAAACCCTTTGTCATTCCCATGCTGTGGCAGATGTTTGGTGTTGGGACCATCCCTGCAGGCAGGCAGGGAACAGGGACATCCTGGTGGAGCAGCCCTGCCATGGACAGGTTACAGCCTTTCCCAAAATGTGTTCACTTCCAGACCAGCTCAGTGTTTCCCCCACCATCTTTCCATTTACATATTACCGGGATGGGAGCACTGCATGGCTGCAGTTTTAAATACCAAGTAACCACGTTATGCAGAAAACAATCCCTGAACGGCTGGAACAAAGGAGCGGCTTGTAGAAATAATTAAGCATCCTCCATCCTCAGGCCTTGTGCAATGGAGAGGCAGCAGGAAGGGACTTGGGGGGCCCTGCCAACCCCAGAGGAGGTTTCCCTCCCAGCCCCCAGGTAGCCTCATTGCTTCCCAGCGGACGTGCAGGGCTCTTTCTCACCAGCGGAGGGGAGAGGAGGGTATTTCTGGCCCTGCGCTCCCCGTGCCTGTGCCCCGCGTCGTTCTGTTAATTACAGGTTTTCAGCCGCAGACCGTTGGGCACGGATGGGTGGGGGGGATCGGTTCCCAAACCCTGTCATTTAGCCTCGTCAGAGTGCCTCTTCAAAGAGGGGAATCTAGAAATTTTCTCCGCAAGGTGCGGAGTGGACTGTCTCGGCCCCAGCATGAATATAATGACAGATGCATTTTGCAGCGAGCTGAGACTGAATGCGCTCGACCACGGCTCCTTCTGTCAGCCAAGTCATTATTTTTTGTCATTTGCTGACAGTTTTGGTCTCATTCATTTCTCTCTTTTTCTGCTTTTCCCCCTGCCTGGAAAAATGGCTAGGTATCTATGAGACCCCAGCGGGAACGATCCTATACCATGCGCATTTAGATATCGAGGCCTTCACCATGGACCGGGAAGTACGGAAAATCAAGCAGGGGCTCGCCTTGAAATTCTCCGAGCTGGTGTACAATGGTATGTACAGTCCTTCAGCTGGGACCTGACACTGCAGCATCCTCCCAGCCTCCCTCATCCTCCTCCCTCAGTGCTGCCAGAGGTTGAAGGTCCCGTTGGTACATGTGCTCAGAGTTGCAAAATTCAGGCGTGGATTTTGAGGTTGCCCATTGCAGGGAAAGGTGGGTTTGGGCTGAGCTCAGTCCCACTCTCTGCCTGCTTTCCTGCCGAGGGAGCTCTGTGCCTGCCTTTGGGAGGCGATGCTGTCATCCACTAGGGCTTGCTGGTGGGTGATGTTCCCAGCATCTCCCCCAGCCTAGTGCCACCACTTCATCCCGACAAACACACTCGGGTGTCTCACAGGATGTAATTCACTGTCCCTTAGTCCCCTCTCGTGACTCTCACTTCCAACCCCTTCCATCTCTGCCTGCCTTTGCCCCATGCACTCTGGGATATGGGGTACCAAAACTCCCAGCACAGCCATTCCTCCCACGGGTTTGAAGCTGGAGAGCTCTCCCCGTGTCCTGGCAGGGGTGTGTGGCACAGAGGCCTCTCGAGGTGCTGTGGGACCGAGGGTCCCAGCTGTGCTATGTGGTACACAGCCCACATAGGGGCACTGTGGGGTGGGGCTTCGCTGGGGGCTGCAGTAGGGGCTTCCAGGCTGGAACAGGACAGCATTGCCTGGAGCGGGCTGGGAGCCTGAAGAAATGAGGGAATATTGGCTCATCTCTGCAATGAGGGACAGAAATGAAACCCCATGTCCATCCTGTGGAGCAGCTGCAGCTCCATGTCATGGGTTGAGTTTGAAGGGTCTCAGCTCAGCCCCCCAGGTGCTGCAGGGAACAGCTTGCTGGGCCAGGAGGCTTCCAGGGCTGGGGGGGCCAGGAATGGCACTCAGGGAGGGGAATCATCACTTCCTTGGGGGAGTTTCATGGATCCACCCCAAACCAGTCACTGGTGCTAGACTGAAGGAAGTGTGACTAACCAAAAATGCCATACTTGGAGTCAAAACCCTGATGCCCAAGCCTGGGTGCTCAGGTCAGAGCTGACCTCCCTGGAGACCCCACACCAGAGAGATTCCTGCCCCCACCCAAACAACACTTCCATCTTTCATAGGTCGTGATTTCTCAGCCTCATGGTTCCTCCTCTCACCACTTTTCAGGTGACTGGGAGTTTAGGCTTTGGTCAGCAGCAGATGCAGCAAGACTGGGTCAGGCTCTCTGCCTTGTAGTTTCTGGTGCCTGTGCTTGTCACCTTCCCCTCCAAGGACTTCTCCTGCATTTTCCTCAGCAACTGGCATTTAATGCCTGAGCCCCTTCACTGCTTAAATCGTATTTCAGGGCCCTGCAGGAGCTGCAGAAGTCTTGTTTACCTTCCCCTTGGATCACAGGCCCTGCCCTCATTCACTCTCTGATGCCACTCCTGTCTCTGGCCATTTTTGTTAGACTTTGACCTGGACTGCCTTTATTTTGACTATTTTTTTTTTTTTTAGTTCAGGCATAAACCCGTTTGTTTCTTTCCAACCACTCACTTGTGCAGCCACCAGGTTAAAGAGCTTCTGAGAGACTCGTGGTTTCACTCCTTCCTCCCCACCTGCCGTGCGAAGGCTGCTGTTTCCCTGGCTCCAGATCCTGAATCCCCAGGGATTTCCAGCGTGGTCCTAGACTTCCCTGGCAGCCAATCCTGAATCCGAGGAACAACCCCAACAGGGTGCAAGCAGCACCCGTGGGTCCCCATGCCGGAGGCCAGGCTTCCTTTAACACCTCATTATTGGAAATAGTCCATGTTTTTAGGGGAATTAGTGTTTATCTTCCGCCTGTTCCCATTGATCCCATTGTGGAGGGGTGGCTTTGAAGCCAGTTCCCGTCCCGGCAGGTACATCCAGGTGCGGAAATGCCATTGTCCCCCTGCCCACGCAGTGATTAGGGCAGAATGGTGAGAAGGTCATTAAGGGAGATCGCTTCCAGTGTCTGCGGTGGGGGTGAGGAGCGCGGGGGGGGGATGCTTTCTCCCACCTGGAGCTGTCAGAGTCAGGATTTAAACAGCTGGTTATTATTTTAATGTGTCTGGGATTTATTTTTACAGGGATGCAATAGCCCTGCATCAATCCTGATATTTAAAGAATAGTACCCGGGGGATGATTACAAAAAAAGGGCTGTATTTGCCTGGGGCCGTGGTTCCTGCTGGCATGGCAGTGCTGATTGCAGGGAAGGGGTCCCTGAACCCCCTGGAAAGGGGTCCCCAAGCCCTTCGGCCATGCAGTGGTGGGGCAGCTGAGGGGGGTTTGATCAGGGAGGTGGTTTTGGTGGTGAAGGGCTGCAGGGCTGTGGTGCTGTGCCTTGGAGCAGGGTCACAGAGACCCCAGGGACAAGGTTGCAGAATACGGCCCCACTCAGGGGCTGTCGAGGCCAAACAACAAAAGAAATTGTTTGTTTCTTTAATGGCTTCGGCCGGGGAGCCCAGCTGGGAAGGGAAAGGTGAGAGGGCACCGGTGTTCGAGGAGGGAGTGAGATGGGAGAGATAAAACCTGAGGATGACCGGAGGGCTGTGAATGGGCTCTTTCTCTCTCCACTTCTATCTCCTTCTACATCTCCTAGGCTTTGTTCCAGGTCTCCAAGGGCTCCCTGGCTAATTACCCAGCTTAGAGACAAAAGGGGGTATGGGGGGTGGCAGGCAGGACCATGGCCCCTCCATGAGCCGCAGTGGCTTTGGTGGCTGGCAATGCCAACGGCTGCTCCCACTGGATGTGTTTTGGGGGCCATAGTGTGGCCACACGTCACCCCAACACCCAGCCTGGGCTTCAGCCCAGGGCTTGCTTTCCAGGCTCAGGGGGCTTGAGGTACCAGGGGGGTGCTGTGCCCACTGGAGCTGAGGCAGGAGGGAGAGCTTGCCATTGTCATGGTTAGATGGAGTTTTCCATGGGTGCCGGCACTGGTTCCCTGAATCACCCTAGCCCTTTGAGCTGGGACCACAGTGGGGACAAGTCAAACTTGCCCACAAGAGACAGTAGGGTCAAGCTGAGCCTTGCTGACCTTGGAGGGGTGGGGAAGGTGAGGAGCCCACTTAGGTCAGACCAGGCTGTGTGACTTGGTGGGAGCACTCTGCATCCCACTGGGATGGGTACAGTGGGCTGCTGGGGTGACTCCCCCCTGGGACCCTCATTGTTGAGTGGGTTTCCCTTCCCAGGGCTGCCTGGAGGTGAAGTGTTGCTGTGGGGCTGAGTCCCAGTAACAGAACCTGTGGGCCAGGATTGGCCCTTCGTGGCAGATCCCTTCTCTGCCCACCCCAGGAGAGAAAGGGTCATCCCCTTCCTAGGGGGCTGGGAGCTGATTCCCCCCCAAATTTTGTATCCATCCTCCTGTCTCTTTTGACTATTCCCAAGATGGTGGGGGTTGAGTGGCAGTTTCATACCTACTTAACAAATCTTTTCATTTCCGTGATTGCCCCTCTCAGCAGAGCTGGGAGGAGAATGTCCCTCTGGTCTCTTCTCCAGCAGCTTGTTCCAGCCTCTTCTCCCACTGGAATCTCAAGGGCCACCAAGGGGAAGTGACACACACGAGTCTTCATCCATGAGAGCTGAACCTGCATGTCCCAGCACCTCATTTTTCTCTCCCACTCCTGCAACTGCATCCCTTTCCGTGAAAATCTCCCAGGGTCTGCCTTGCAGGACTTAGCCTGGGGGACCACCATGGGAACTCTGGGCCAGCCCAGCCTCCTCTGTGGCCCTGCTCACCCTGTGTCCTGCCCGCAGGCTTCTGGCACAGCCCCGAGTGTGAGTTCCTCCGGCAGTGCATCCGATGCTCGCAGGAGCAGGTGGTGGGCACCGTCCGCCTCTCCGTCTTCAAGGGCCAGGTCTACATCCTGGGCAGGGAGTCCCCACAGTCACTGTACAACGAGGAGCTGGTGAGGTGAGTGGGCTTCGAGGGGCCAGAGTGGGCAGGGCTGGTGGCAGCTAGAATCCCATCCTGTCACCTCCCACCTTGCTGCATCCCATCTCAGCACGTCTCATCCCATTCCCAGTGATACCACCCTCCCAGCCCAGCATCCGGCTGGAGCACGAGCCATGTTTTCAAGTCAATATTATTTTTCCCCTTCTGGCTTTTCCTTTTTTTCCACGTTGTTTTCTCGCTCGCTCCCTCCTCAGCCCTCCCTCAACCCTTTTCAATCTCTCTAAACACTTTATAAGCCATAAATACACCCGAATGAGTTTAGATCAGTCGGAGTAAATGTCAAATTATCTTCTCTCTTTCTCTTCTCTGGCTTTTTTTTCCCCCTTCCCTCCCCCTCAAAATCAACAGCTCCCAATAATCCGTCCCAACCCTTCATTATGCTTCGCACTCTCACTTGGAGAGATTAAATGAATAAAGTATTAAAAAAAATTTAAAAAAAAAAAAGAGGGAAGAAAAAAAAAGAGGATGGAGGGGGGTGGGACGGAGGAAAAAGAGAGAGGGAGAGAAAAGCAGGGGCACTTATTCTCTCTGCGTCTCCAACCATTTTCCTTTTCTTTTTGATTTCTACATCGCTGGTTTGAAAGCCTTTGAGTGACGGCGTCACAGGAACCCGAGAGAAAGCTGTGAGAGGCAGAGCTGTGTGGAAATGCCTCTGCACAGTAGGTAGAAAGTAACGTAATTATAGAGCAGGTCAGAACCACTCGAATGAGCAAAAATAAAAGCACAGAGGTTTTTCTGTAGCCCGTCAGGGGAGGTAAAATCGTTGTAAACTCTTTCTTTTTTTTTCTTCTTCTTCTTTATTTCCCTCCACTTCCTTCTTTTAGGTTTGCGGTTTCTGGGAAATGAGCCGTGTGTTTTGGGCCTGTAGGAAACCATTGGAGCTGGGATTCAGTGGGTGGTTGATGCCTTGAGGAGGGGGATGCGCTTAGTGTTGCACCAAGGCTGCCATGACCATAAACCCCCACATCCGTGCTGGGGATGTCCCTGCCTGGGATCCCATTCCATGCCTGGGGCAGTGTCTCCTGCCCAGGACCCCATCCTCCTTCCAGGGCAATATTGCTGCCTGCCGTGGCACAGCCACACGTGGGGCATGGCTCCAGGACAGGGCGAGCATCCCTGCTTGGTGCCAGAGGAAGGGATGATGATGCACACAAGGGATTATGGAGGGAATTTGGGGTTCTGTCTCCATCAGGACCTGGGAATGGCCACCAAGATGGTCATACAGCTCTGCTACTCCTGAGCCACATGCCCCTTCCCCAGGATCTGGCAGGACCCCTGACCCAAACCCCTTGCATCCACCAGCAATGGATGAGGAAGAAGAAGCAGCACCAGCTTGTGGGAGTAGCCAGTTCAGCAGTCACCCACGATTCTCCCTTCCCAAAGGGCAGCTCCAGTTCCTCCCAGGAATCCCATCCCAGTGACAGTGCCTTTCTCTCCACAGCATGAACGTGCAAGGGGACTACGAGCCCGCCGATGCCACTGGCTTCATCAACATCAACTCACTGAGGTCTGTGGGGCCAAGGGGACCCTCCCCAACGTGGGGGAAAAAGCCCCCAGCACCCAGGGCTCTTCTTCTTCCCCTGTCAGGCTCTGGGGATGCACCAAGCCCCTGCTCCAAGCTCCCCCTGAGCAGTGGGGTGCCACCAGCCCCCCACCCAGCACCAGCCATGCCTAATTACACCCTTCCCCAGCACAGCCAGCCTCGTTATTTTACTTATTTCTCAGACACCCCCCTCCCCAACTCGAGGGCTGTAAAACACGCTGCATTTACATAATGGGCTCTTAATTTTTCCATTGCCTGTTAACTGCTTTGTTCTCCCCTATCCTCCATGTCCCCCTAGTTCTCTAAGATAAATTAATTACATTATCTCGTGGGGGGAAAAAAAATAATTAAACTGTACAGGCCTTAACAAATGCCTGCTCTTCACGCCCCCTCATTCTGGTTAAATTAATTGAAAGGAAATGTGTGTTATTACTGTTAATTTACAATTAATTTTTTTTTTTTTAAATCCCGGTTTCCAGGCTGAAGGAATATCATCGTCTCCAGAGCAAGGTCACCGTAAAGCAGGATGAATAGCAATCAATCGCACGCGAGCCTCCTGCTCCCCTTTCTAATTTCTCTAAGAAGTGGCACTAATTGTGGTGGCAATTTGTAATTGTAACTCGTCTCCCTGGAGCGGAGTCGCGGCGGAGGTGACGGCTTTGTTATGGGGCGGCAAGTGAAATGCAGTCGGGGGGGAAAAAAAAGGTTCGGCCCATCGGAGGAGAAGTGGGGAAAGAAATAAACCCCCGGCCACGCGCGGGGTCCGGCATCGAGAGCCGGGCTTTATTCCTGCCTCGTTTGTTTGCTCCTCTCGCCCAGCGCTTCCCTCAGCCCCGGCTTTGTGAAGTTGGTAATGGATTAAGTGCCTGCGAAGGACGTGGGGGGTTGGTGGTACCTCTTGGTGAAGGTGGGGAGTGCGGGATATCACCTCACATGGTGCCGGTCCGAAGGGGTGAGCTGAGGGGCAGAGATGCCTTAAAGGGATTTGATCCTTTCGGCTGCATTGGAGTGAGTTCTAAGAGCAGATTTGGGAAAGGCAAGCATGGGGAAATATGCTCTGATGGTGCTGCAGGGGGTAAGGAGGAAAGGAATGCTCGCTGGGCAGTGGGTTCACCTCCCATTGTGCCTGGGTGAGTTGCAGGTCCTTCTGTTATCGAGACTCAGGCTGCAGCGCTTGGCTGGGATGCAGGGATGGTTCAGTGAGGGAAACCCAAAACTACAGTGAAAGTAGGGAGAAAAGGAAAGGATTAGATTCTCTAACCCATGCAAACACCCAGGATGTCCTGCTTTTCTGCACCTCTGACAGTGGAGAAGGACCTGATTTGGGATGTCCCCACAGTGGGCGTCCCCAGGGCAGGAGCAAAGATGCTGTTTGGAGCTGGGACACTCCCCCTGTGCTGCATCCTGCAGTACCCAGCACAGCTGTGGGGCACTGGGCAGCCCCATCCTGGCAGCAGGGATATGCTGCTTTCCAATGCGTTTGGGGAGCAAAAGCAGAGTTGCCACTGAAAAGGGGCACATTTTTGCAGCCCCCGGGGGACAGCCAGGCCCTGTGGCCATTTGGGGACATCCAGGCGTGCCCTACCTGCCCTGCTGCCGAGCCAGCGAGTGTGACAAGCCCTGACATCACAGCTGGGAAAATAACATGTTATTTTCCCAGCTTGGATGTGACTTTCCCTGCTATTACTGGCAGCGACCATCTTGGGAGGAGAAAGCAGCGAAGGGCTGTCAGGAGAGGGGAGAGAAATGGTTTTCTGGACTGGTGGAGCCTGTCCAACCCCTGTGGGCTGCAGGGAAGGGGGGATGCTGTGCAGGAACGCCTTGTTCCCTACTTCCCACTGCTTTCAGCAGCAAGTCCATGCTCAAAGTGCAGGGGCCTGTGGGGATCCTGTGGTTTGTGCTGACCAGCACAGGGATGCTCTTGGAGGCAGTGGTAGATGTGACTGTGGTCAGCCTTGGAGGAGACCGTGTGTCAGCTTCCTACTACTGCTTCCAACTGGGCTACGAGCAGATTGTACTGGTAAGGCAGAGCTCAGTGTATTCAAAAAGCCAAGTCAAACTCAGTGTGAGTCTTGCAGAAGGAAAAAAACCTCTCGGAAATCATGGGGCCACAGGATAGAGGAGATCCACCAAAAGCCTGCCCTTGCCCTTGGTGCAGCACCAGGCCCTGCAGCAATAGGCTGCTGTGAGCCAAAGACCACATGTGTAATTACTTTACTACTTTAATTGCCATCAGCCCTTCCAGTTCCCATGATCTGGTGGTTTCTCATTGTCCCACTTGTAGTTTCCAGTGTCCTGCCACCCCTGGTGTTTCTCAGGGAGGTATTTCAGGGGCTGGGCCTGCCGGGAGAGGAAAGCAATGGATGATCAGCACTGTATGAGCAGCTCCTGAACCACTTGGACAGAGGTATCTGGGGGGAGATAGCTTGGGCTTTCAAGGTGACAGGCTTGTTTCTGAAACACCCACCTGTCTGTAAGGGCAGTGAATATGAGCTGAGGGCTCCCCATTCCTGGGGCAGAGCTGCACTGGGAAGAGCCCAGAGAGACCCTGAGAATGGACCTGTGGCACTGCTGGGCTTCAAAACTCTTCTGTGCATCCCCTCACAGCATCACCCATTACTCAATCTCCATCCAGCTCCAAGGCAACCTCTTGGTGCCCTAGGGCTGAGGGTCCCTGGGAATGCCCTTGGGAAGTTGCACCCCCTCTTTGCACCATGGGCCATGCTGTGGGGCTGCTCTGCCACCCTCCCAGGCTTTGGGGAAGGGCTTGTCCGGGGTCACTGCAATCGATATCTCATCTGCAGGCTCTCCTAGCGGAAGTGATGGTATATTGGAACATGGTAATGGGTCTTGTCTAGTGGAAAAGGCTAATCTTCCCCAGCTGTACAGGATCTCCGCAGGTGTCCTCTGGTTCTCCCTGCTGTGGCAGCCCTGCAGCCAGCCAAGGAGCAGACACACTTCTTTAAAGCTGCAGCAGTCCAATTTATTGCTCCAGCCTGGCCCCGTGGGGCACAGAGCCATGTCCAGGTCTTCCCAGTGAAGGCCTGGCACCCCGGGTGGCACCACACAGAACAGGTGGCCACAGCAGGTCACGTTTGTTGGCTGAAAGAAGAGAAGGTGATGTGTCCTCCAGAGGTGGCATTTCATCAGGGAGAGGAGGAGGATATAGGGATGATGCCAGGAGGGATGTGGACCCCTAAAGCACCACCTGCAAGTGTGAGTGGGAGGCAGGCACATGGCACAGGGAAAAAGCAGGGGTGACAGCTCCTTGCTGTTAATTTGGCTTCTTGGGCAATGCTCTTTCTGCCTGCTGGGGCTCCCCACCTGGAATTTGTCCTGTTTTGTCCATCCCTAGGGATTGCTAGCAGATCCACATCTCCCCTTCCCTTGCCCAGCTGTCTGTCCACCCAGACAGGCTCTGGGCCCAGGGGTCCTGGGTTTTTAAGCTGACCAGCCAGCTCTGGTTACTGCATCTTCCTGCATCCCTATGGCAAAATCCATTTTCCCATTTCTCTGGAGGCAGAGATAATTACCAGGTTTAAGGTTTAATATGCATGTGGATTTTAGTGCCAAGAACAACTCGGAACAATGCACAGGTTTGGGCAGACCTGGCTGTAAAATGAGGGGCCCTGGATGGCATCCCCTCAGCAGGGACACTGGTAGAAACAGTGCACTCACTGGAAAACCACAAGATTCACTGTGATGAGCATTTTCTTCCCATTTTCCTTTGGACATATGGCTCCAAACAATTCATGGGAGCAGGGAAGGTGCCCTGGGCCCTGCACATGGGTCATAGGGCTGCAGCACAACACGGTTATTAAATGTTCCCATCTTTCCAAGGGAAAGCCATCCCCCTGGTGAGGTTGGGAGTTGCCAGTCGTGAGCTTCCCAGGCAAGGGGGAGATGGTCGCCTTTGTAAACCCCTTAACAAGGTGGCTTTGTCTCCCCATTTAACAAGAAGCTCCCTTGCTTCTTCCCCAGGAGTTTCCCAACGCCGGGTCCCTGAAAGCCAGCTTTATGTTCCAGCAGGGACACACTGCTGTGGGGCCGGCGGGGATCAGAGGGACACAGGGGCCCTTCTGCACACCCCTGACAAAGGCTGCCCCGGGGGGACAGAGCGTCAAAGCTCAGCCGGCTCAGGGGGGGACAAGGGACCCACAGAGGAGGCTGTGGTGTGAGCCCACCGTCCATCTGGTCACTCGATCACGGCAGGCAGTGACCCAGCTTGGGGAGGGCTGGAGGGGGCCCCGGAGAGGGGGCAGGGGGAGTGGCTGGGAAGGGACAGGTAGGTTTTGTTGGCTGTAGGTAACTGGATCCGCAGCCGTTGGTGCCTTCCTGCCCTCTCTTCTGGCTCTGGCGGGGGGTGGGAGTGAGAAGTTGAGGGCTGGAAACCGAGACCTCCGTTCAGAGGGGATGCTTTCCCTCACCTGGACGGAAAGGGGTTTGGAGAAAGCCTCATGGTGTCTCTGCTCTGGCACCCAAACCCACCTGGGCTGGACCAGAGCACGTGCAGCAGCAGGAAGGGAGCACTTGAATGCTTCTCATAGCTGAAGGTCACTCCCAAGTCATGGCAGAGCCATTACCCATCCCCATGTCAGCGTCCAAGCTCCCCTCTGCCACCTCCTCTTCCTTTCCCCACTGGCCTCTGCCGTGTTTGGGAGCTCTTGCCCTTCCCTTCTCCCACCAGCAAGAGCCCCATCTCACCTCCCCCCATCCAGCCATCTGGTTCCGAGCCCCCTGCCCAGATTTACTGTCACATGTTAAAGCCACGGCTCAGCGCCAGGGTCAGCGTGTCACGGTGGCCCCTCATCGATTTGTTTTACCTCCCCTTGGCTAAAGCACTTTGGCCCTGGCCCCCTCAGTGGTGTGAGAAACTTCCCAAGGCCCTCAGTGCTCCCCTTGCCCATCCTGGTCCTGCATAGCCAGACCCTTTGGGCACAGAGCGGCGGGCAGCCAGCTGAGCCACGGATCTCCTGACCCTCCCCAGGGCACCTAATGTGTCTCCCTGGTTTATCTGGATCAATATTTCTGCAAGAGCAAGGAAGATCCCTTTAGGGAAAGGAGGAAATGGGGGAGTCCTGCTTGTTTGCATAGCCCCATGACTGGTTTAATGCTTGGCCAGGCTGGGTCCTTGCCAGGGTTTGGGAGGGGAGGAGACCCCAGATCAGTGGTGCCAGCTCAGACCAGAAATGTTTGGGGTCTCTTTCTTCCAGTTTGTGGGTCTCAACCTCTGCACTGGGGTACAATGAGTGGAACGACTTGGGTCCAAATTTTGGGATGGCTTCAGCCTTCAAGCTGCCTCACCCAGCAGGCGTGGGGCTGCTTCGCTGGGTCTGCTTCTGGCTCTCAGCACTTGTGCCTGGATGAGGGATTTTTGAACTAGTGGTGGAGGTGTTTTTATAGGAGCCTGGAAGTGATGGTTAAGGATGAACATAAACTTCATAAGGCCAAAGAGTAGGCGATCTGGCAGGGACAACAGCCTTCAGCCCTTCTTGACACATACTGAGTGTCAAGGTATGAGGGCTCTTGCTTTTATGGCTTGGCTAAGGGAATCGAGGCAAAGAACACATGGACAAATCTCCAGTGTTGTCACACAGGCTTCATTCTGAAGCCACCATGCCTCCAAAACCCCTTCTGTCCCACAGCATCACCCCCAGCCCCTCTGACACCATGCCCACAGGTCCCTGTGCCAGTGGCCGGGCAGATGCCCATCAGCGTGGGCAGCCTGAGGAGAAAGCTGGGGCTCTTGGCAACTCTGCCTTTTGCTTTCAGGCTCACCCTCTCGCTGTTTATTGGTGACTTTTGTCCTTGGCCAGCTTAGCGGCTGAAAGGGGCTGTATTATATCACATGTAGGCAGCTCCTGGGGGGAGAGGGCCGCGCTTTCTGCGGGAACAAAGCACGGGTTGGCTAATTCCCCTCTCCTCCCGCAGCACACGGGTCCCATCTGGTTGACACAGTTTGCTCCAGTGTCTCCTGCTATTAAGCCCCCACTTGCCTGCTTGAATCACCGGTGCTCCCCCCGCCCCTGTACCCTCAGCTTCTTTTTTCTTGCTTTATTTTTCATTTTCCCTAAAGCCAGGCAGAACTTGCTCCGTGGAGTGATGTCAGATGTGTGCGAAGCAGACCAATAAAACCTAATGCATCCCCCTCCTTTGTCTGCCGGCCTCTCCAGCGCCTCACATTTTCCACTCAGAAAGCCACTTAAAACACATCAGCAACAATCCCTCACAAAACAGCCACTTGTTGGCTAATTGTGCCGAGGACCCGCGTGCGCCGCATTGCGCTTCCCTGCCGAGGAGGGTCTAACACTGCCATGGCTCCCCAATGACCAGAGGGTGATGGGAACCCTCAGCAGCTACCAGGATCAGCCCCAGGAGTCTCAACTGCTCCCCAGGGGTGTGGAATGGGAGTGCTTCTATTCCCTATGGCCTTGGGTAGGTCTGGTTTGGCAGGACAGGGTGGCTGCAGAGCCAGGAGTGGGGCTCAACTCAGACCCTTCTTTGCAGCAGGATGAATGAGCAGATGGACCCAGCAGAGCTGCCTGGAGATCTCTGTTCTACCTGCTAATTCCTTCCCAGGAAGGAGAGCAGGAAGGGCAGCAGGCAGGCAGCTGCCATGGGATAGGAGCTCAGGGGAGGGTGAGTTGTGTGCTTGGACCTCGCCAGGCTGGTGACATTTTGCTTGATGGTTGTGATCCTGGGGTGATGGCTGGGAAGAGCTGGCTGCCCCATGCCGACAGGAGAAAGCTCTCTTGTCTGTGGGTTTCACAGGAGAGCACGGAAACCCTGGTGCCTGTTAGAGGGCAGATAGGGTCCAAGTGAGAGATGCTTCATGCTGTGAAGTCGTGAGGGGCTTGGATCGTCATCTAATGGAGAAGCATCCAAAAATCCCTCCCCAGAAATCCTGTGGGCCCTTTGGGATGTGGGAGAAGAGATCAGAAGGTTGGTAATCTCCTCCTCTGCATCCCAGGGGCAAGAGCATCCCTCTGCCTACACCTCTGCCCAGAGGGTCCCCCAGCACACCCAGCCTTCCCCCTCAGCAGACAGACAAGTGTGTGGAGTGGCTGTGTTTATTTTTCTGCAGAAAAACTCCGTTTTTCCTTCTGCTACCCCTGGCATCCTGGAGAGCAGAACCAGAGCTGCATGTAGGCTCTTTAGCCTGGTCTGAGGGTGGAGGGAACTGTCACACCTTTTAGCTTAAAATTGCCTAATCATACCCTGGTTTGGGGCTAATTTGAGGCAGGGAAGGAGTTTCAGTGCCAGAACCAGCAGCCAGTGGTAGCGGGAGGTTCCCAGTGGGAGCTGTGCCGGGCAGGCAGCCCAGAGCCCTCCTGGTGGGCACCGTGCTGCCGAGCACACCTGCTTGTGCTTACCTGCCCACTTCATTGTCTCAGGGGCAGAGCAGGGTCCCAGAGACCCACAGGAGCTGTGCTGCTGCCTGTTCCAGCTTGGTGACTGGGCTGAGCCTCTGCCACGCTGCCCCTGGCCAGCAGCAGCCAAGTGATGCAGAGGGAGCTGCAGGCAGCTGCCAGTGCCTTGTGTTGCTGCCAGAACCTGGATGCTGCTGTGGGATGATGGGGGACCCCACAGGCAGGTTGGACCCCACACCAGCCACACACCTGGGTGTGGTGGCAGGGGAAGAAGGGGTTAAGCTGAGCCAGTGCCGGCAGAAATCAGAGGATTACAGGTTTGTTGCCGGACTGTCCCATCTGTCACCAACACAAAGAAGAGCCCTGTCTCGGGCTGGGCTGTCAGCGAAGAGCCCACCACTACATTAGGACTCCATTAGGAGAGACTGGCGGTGGGAAATGGCAGCTGTCAGGGCACTATCATTTCTCCTGTAATTCCTCCCGCTCCTTTCTCAACTGCACTTAAATAGCAGGTCTACCCACTGGGCCAATTTTGCATTTTCTTCCTCCTGCTGCTCCTCTTCTTTCTTTAAAGCTGCAGCTCCCTGGTCCCCTTCCCTGAAGCCTTTTGGTGCCAGTGCCATTGCTGCCAGCGGCATCTCCACAAGGAGAAGGGCTCAGAAGCATTGACAGCATCCTGGCTATGGAGCCACAGTGATGCCAGCCTGGTCTGCAATGGCATCGCTGGGTTGTGCCACGGAAATCTCTGGCTCCTCACCTTGGCACAGGGAGGAGGGGAGGTGGATCGCAACCTCCAAGGACAGTGTCCTTCCCATCTCTCATTGACTCCCATTTCTGAGCTGGTAAATGAGTAAAAGGGCTGGCAAAAGGGCCCGTGTTGCCCTTGCCCAAAAGCCTGGCTGCTGGTGAAGGACTGACCCTGCTTTGTGAAGGGGCATGGGATGGGCAGGACAGCAGCTGGTGAGGGCTGGGGACCGTGTCCAGTGGCTGTGGGCTGTGCTGGAGCAAGGCTTCTTCCTCTAACCACCAAATCTGCCCAATCTCTCAGCATTTGGCAGAGGCTCCTGGTCACGCTGCCTGGTACATTCATGGCCACCTTGGGATGGGATGCTCCCCTGATGCCAGGTGTCTTCAGACCTGACCTGGAGATAAACCCACAGAAAACCAGGTTTCCTGATGGAACAACATCACCTGGAAACTCTCAGGACCTGCAGAGAGCATCTGCTCCAGCAGCACATCAGGGAAGCAGTTCAGCACGGTGGGGACCATGCTGGGGGTCTCCATGCTCACAGCTTTCCCAGGAATCCCTGGGTCTTCCCACACCCAGCCCTTCCCTCACCGCATCTCCCACCGGACCCGGTGCTGCTGCTGTGCTGGTGCTCCCTGTGGAGCCTCCTTTTCCAGCGGGGGATCAAAACAAACACTTGTGTGGGGAAGTGCATTGCAGTGGTGCTCGAAATAAATAACTAATTTCTCCCTACATGATCTCAAGGAGCAGGAGAGGCGTGAATAGCAGGGCCCAGTGTCGGGCTGACTGGACTCCCTGGTGCGGTAATTCAGAGGATGACAAACATAAGCCAAAGAAAAATGTTGAAAAATGGGCACTTCCCGCAGCCCTGAGCAAAGGAGCTATTGCAGGGTTTGGAAATAACGAAGGCAAAAAGAGGGAGAGAGGGGAATTTTCTCATTGAGACCAAGTGAAGTGCCAAACAAGCTGCTATTATGGTGGCTTTGAGAGGCACAGGGAGGGGGTGATGGGGAGGAGAGCAGGGCGAAGGAGAGGAGGGAGGTGGGGGGGGAAGAGAGGAAGAGAGGGCTGGAGGAAGGGAGAAGAGTGGGGGATGTGGGGATGAAGGGGGTGCAAGGAGCCAGAGGTGTGAGGTGACGTGGGGGAGATGGAGAGAGGACCAAGATGTGTGGTGGTGGCAGGGCCACCACGTGCCAATGCCCCATCACTTGTCCTGTGTCCCCTACATCTCCCTATTCATACCTCATCCTCATTCCCAGCCACCTTCTACCCCCCAGAACCACCACCACCAAAAGGGAAAAAAAAAGAAAAAAAAAGAAAAAAGATGGAAAGAAGGAAAACAAAATATCTACAGTTGTCGAGACAAGGGGAGAAAAATAGAGGCAAACATCCATAATTTTCTCTGTGGGGCTTTGCAGTAATTGAGCCATTTGGATAAAAATAAAGGCAGCAGGCCCTTTAGGTAAGAGGAGCTTTTGCAATCCAAGAAGCCTGAATTATGCGTCTTGTATCACTTGAAACCCCCCACCACATCACCCCCCTCCGCCTCCCCCATGCGACACCAAACCACTTTCCCTTTTCTTCTTCTTTTCCTTCTTTTTTTTTCCCTCTTCCTTTTTTAAGCATCCTGTCAAACGGCGTCCAACGAGTGGAGAATTTCAGCTGTCACAACTAATTTCAGTGTGTGTGTGTGCCAAGGTGTGTGTGTGTGTCTCTGCCGGGGGGAGGCGGGTGATGGAGGCGTAGAATCACTCCTTGCTTTTTTTTTTTTTTCCCTTTCCCCCCTTATTTTTTATTCCTCAAAAGGAAGATTTACATCAGAAATTTGTTTCTGGAAGTGTTTAAGGCCTGTAATTTCCTTCTCTTCAATTGCTGCCTGATGTCTTCTTCTCACCGGCTCACTGTGGCCGTCCCTGCCTGTCCAGCCCCAGGACTGGCTGTCACATTCCTGGCAGCCTGGTCCCTTGGTCCTGGTCCTGCCTGGCATCAAGGAAGCTCCTCCATCTTTTTTCAGGGCTTGAAGCTGCCAAAATTCAGCTCTGGCTCTGACAGGGAAGGTTCCAGCTTCTCCCTGCCAGTATTCCAGCACTGGGGGCTTTAGGATTCAGGCTTGGTCACCTTTGCAGCCACTTTGAGGTTGGCATTAGCCAGAGGGTCATGGGGTGAATCCTGCCCAGAACAAGGCACCCCTGAGAGCTGAATGGGGATGATCCCCCCACACAGGACTTGCCTGGAGAAAGGGGCAGCTGGGAAAAGGCTGATGCTCAGTGTGTTGGGTCATCCTGGGCAGGGTTAGGAGAAGAAATCCCTGAATCCAGCAAAGTCTCCTGTTTTCAGGAGAGGGAGAAACAAAGCTCTGAGCATGGCTGGAGAAGTTGCCTTCCACCATGGTCAGATGATGGAATGGCTCTGGTGATACTGATCATTTTGGGTGATGAGGTGTTCAAGGCCAGACTGGATGGAGCTCTGAGCAATCTGCTCTAGTGGAAGGTGTTCCTGCCCAAGGCAGGGGGGTTGTAACAAGACAATGGAACAAGATCTTTAAGGTCCCTCCCAACCCAAACCAGTCTTTGGTTCTGTGATTCTGTGATTACAATCCTTCTCCCATGGGCAGTGTCCTTTTCTCCTAAAATAAATGGGCTTTTTGCTTAAGAAAATGATCCCAGCTTCTGAGAGGAGGAAAGACTGGAGATCAGGCAGTGTAGTGGAGGTGACTGGCAGCTGGCTGTGCTTCTGAGTGAAGAAGCATGTTCCCTGCTCTTGGAAAGCCACCAGATAATTCCATTGGCCTCAGCAGTTCCTGCCTACTCATGTAGGCACAAATGAGATGCACAAAACTGGAAAGAGCAGGAACCAGCTGAGGAGGAAGCAGCACTATGTGGGACATTGCTTGGGTTTTTTATTTCATACTCGGGGCTTTGGGAAATGGGTTGTGGGATCTGTGAGCCTTGGACTATTCCAGGCTCACCATACAAACCCAGCCAAGCCAGGACCTGGCTGCAGGCTGCAATCTGGGAGGTATCACCTGGAAAGGACACCCCAGAAAAGCAGAGGGAAGGGCTGTGCAAGGCCCTGCTCAAGGAACAAGCTTTGCATGTTCTTTGCATTAATCCTGGACTAACTGGTCCTTGCATCATCCCGGAGTCTCCTGCTGCTCTGCTGCAGTGGGAGGGATGTGACTGAGGGCTGAAACAGGACTGGGGGCTCCATGGGAACCTCCAGGAGCTCCAGTTCTTGGCAGAACTCCCTGGACTACACTCACAGTCCATGTCCAGGAGCTTTGTGAAAAGTGCCACCAACACCATGGCAGTGTCCAGCCACAGCCATGTGGGTCAGGAACACGATCCTCAAACACATGGACAAAGCAGGCAGGAAACACACTGTGGGTGACGTGTTTCCATGGAGGGGTTGAGTGGTGGTTCTGGTGGGGCAGCTCCACGACACCACAGCAAGGATGGAGGGGGTGGCACAGGCGGGGGGGGGATGGAACAGGCAGGGATGGGGGGGGATGGGATGGGACAGGCAGGGGGGGGGTGGGACAG
>WEIV01022615.1:332147-377437 GCA_013390005.1 Calyptomena viridis | reverse complement strand
GGCTCTGACAGGCACGGCCGGGGCTGGTGACAGGGTGGGGGGCGGCCCGCAGCCGTGTGGCACTGGGCGGAGGGTGGGTGAGTGTGGGCTGGTGTTAATGCGTGCTTTAAGCGGGGCCTTGTGCGTGTGGCCGAGTCACAGATGGGCCAGAGAAGGGCAGCGGAGCTGGGGAAGGGTCAGTCCTGTGAGGAGCGGCTGAGGGGGCTCAGCCTGCAGAAAAGGAGGCTTAGGGGGCACCTTCTCCCTTTCTCCAGCTCCCTGACAGGAGGGGGAGGCTGGGAGGGTCGGGCTCTGCTCCCAGGGAACCACTGGCAGGACGAGATGACAGAGTCTTAGGCTGTGCCAGGAGAGGTTTAGGTTGGACATCAGGAGGAATTTCTTTGCGGCAAGGATGATCAGACATGGGAATGGGCTGCCCAGGAAGGTGGTGGAGTCCCCATCCCTGGAGGTTTTTAAGGAAAGACTGGATGTGGCACTCATTGCTCTGCTTTAGTTGACAAGGTAGTGATGGGGCACAGGTTGGACTCGATGATCTCTGAGGTCTTTTCCAGAAGAATTGATTCTGTGAATACAAACCTTGGCAGTGCAGGAGCTTCACATTCTGTCCAGGAAGAGAGAGAGGAGGGAGTGAGGTGCTCCCCAGAGGAATCTCTGAGCTTACACGGTGCTAAAGTGGAAAGTTTCAGTGAAAATGCCCAGACCTGCAGGAATCAACACCCTTGTCTTCAGTGCAGGATATTCCAGGTGTTTGTGTGCTCCTTGGTTTGTGGAAAGTGGCTGCAGGACAAGAAGCTGCTGCTCACAGCAAGATGTGGCTGCTCATCTCATCTCCTGTTCCACCTCTGTCCCAGGTGTTTGTTCCATCTCTGAACAGGTTGTAACTGCACCCTAAGGAGATGTAACACAGCTGGATACCAGGAACACAGCCCAGCTGTGCTCAGAGATCCTGATTTTATTCTCTCCAACTGTTACAGGCCACGTGGGAGAAATATCCTTCCGTTGCTCAGACTTTTTGTCATTTCACTGGGAAACTTATGAAGAAACTAAGCTGGACCCTAAGACCTCTCAAGTGCTCTCTGTAATGGAACTGAAGTGCTTTACCCTCTCAGCTCACCTGTGAATCTGTGGCAGCCAGTCTGTGTTGTAGATCAACACCCTGCACCTCTTCTGAGACCCCACGGGCTGCCCTGCTCTTGGGGCTCTGATTTCTCTCTCAGCATGGGCAGGAGGGCTGTGAACTGTCTCCTGGAAGAGGCCACACATCTCTTTTGTCACTGAAAAAGCACCGTGGCCCTTGATCTGTGATGTCTGAACACCCAGAGTTTTCTGCTGGATGTTAAATTGAGGTGTTGCAGGTGTGTTTGTCCTGACCTGGTTGTCTCTTACTGAAGGCCTTTCATTGCAAAAACATCTTGTGGAATAGCTGATAATATTGCCACCTGCTAGCAGCTGAATAACCCATTTATGTGAGAGAAAAGAGCAGAAATTTAGACTAGATGTGAGGAGGAAATCCTTCCCTGTGAGGGTGGGGAGGCCCTGGCACAGGGTGCCCAGAGAAGCTGTGGCTGCCCCATCCCTGGAAGTGTCCAAGGCCAGGCTGGATTTTGCCTTGGAGGAACCTGGTGTTGGACTAAAACACAGCACTAACTGCAAATTGGTCTAAATTTGTGTTGCTTGGTTGCTCCCATGACGTTTTTGGGGTGATCTGTGAGACCCCAGTCCACACCTGAAGGAGATGGAATAATAAACACTTGTGTGCCCCAGCTGTGCTCACTTATTGCTGTTCTGGAGTTCCTTTTACTTGCTGTGATTAATCTGTGCTGGGTTCCCATGGGCCTATGACTTGAGTTAGTCTGAACTGGAAGATTCCAGCAGCCACCTTCCTGCTGTCTTTGGACACTGGAAACAAGTGTGTGGGGAAATGTGGGCTCAGGGGATGGATATTTTGCCTCATTGCCCAAGCAATCTGTGATGGAACTTCCTGGCTGAGAATCAGGTGGGATGGAAAGGCAATGCCTTTCTGGTGGTGATGGCAGGGCTTTCCCTAAGGGTGTTTAATGTTGTATTTGCCTGAGCTGCACTGATCTGGTACATGGTTGTCAGCTTTTGGGTTGGTTTTGGCCTGTTTGGAGTATTCCTTTTGCTTCAAGGGGATGAGGAGCAGAGGTTACAATTCAGTGGTAGTTGTTGCTTTGTGGGTTGGTACCTCATCCCTGGGTTGATGTTTGAATCTTCCAGGGTTTAATGTCACTCCTAAGATTAATAATCAAATTTACTGAATTCAGTTCTCCTGAGAGCCATAACATTATAATCAGGCTGTGGAATACAGCCCTTAGTTATGAATAACTAAACAGTTCAGGACAAGGAAGACTTTCTTGATCCCAGGAAAGTAACTGCATTCCTCAGAGCCACTGGGGTGTGAGATGACATAAGACTAAGAAACCTGGAATACATTTGAAAGAAATTACTTTACATTGCTTTCAGCATTTGTGCTGGACTTGCCTGGATTTTTTGTGGACTCTGAAATATTTGAGATTTATGAATAATTACTTTTTCAAGGCAGTGGTGGGAATTTGAGGTGGTCTGTCCTGCATCTTCTGCAATATAACTCAAGTGAGTGGATTACTGGATCATAGATGGGGACTGATCACTCTGACTCCTCCCAGGGAGGGTGGATTTTCTTCTGTGGAATTTTGGGGTGAGGAAGAGAGAGAATGTTGTCTCCCTTTTTGAGTAATGGGATCAGAATATAGGCAGAGCTGGCTGTGCTTTGAACTAAAATTAATTCCTTGAATTTTGTTCTTACTGACCAACCAGGGTCTTGTTTGCTGCTCCCCCTCTCCTGTTCTTGGCAGCTCATTTCCAGTGCAGCACTTGCTGGTTCCCTCTTCCTACACCTGCTGTTCCTGTAACCTGCCTCTTGTACTGTCTGAATCCCAGCTCTGGGAGTGCTGTGAAGAGGAAAGGCTGAGGTTTGGTGAGCCTGTTTGTGCCACCTTGGCTGCCTCAGGAGTGAGTGAACATCCTGACACCAGTGTCACCAGACTGTGTGTGTGAATTCCCTTTCTAGATCAGGCTCTAACTTGTCATTCCCATGGTGGTGGAGGGGTCTTAGATGAACTTTTTTGCAGATTTCTGTTTCAAGTCGTCCTGAGAGAGATTTAGAGCTCTGCAGTTGCTCCAGTATTTTGGAAAACCACCTGTGACATGAGACTTAAATGGTTGTGGATGGGTTTGTTGCTTCCTACAGAGCCCTGAGAAAACATCTGTCACACCAACTTGTGTTGAGGAGCAGCACAAGCACTAGAACAGTCTGAAGAGTCAGATTACAGGGTCTTGTTGGGTTTTTGTTCTACTAATACCTAGAATTGGTGATTTTATCAGTTGCTGTTCTTTGCAGGGCAGCATGAAGGGGTTTTTCCTAGAAGCTGGGCCTGTTCTTTTGAAAGCTGAATTCTGCAGATGTTTGTGTTTGAGCCCTGCTGTGCCCAGCAAAGAAGCTTCATATGCAAAAGTGGGTTTTTATTACACCATTTTTAGTGGCTGTTTAAGGTATAGAAGGACAGAAGAGCAAGGTGTAGGAAAACATGGATCACTCACACTACTTTGTGGATTATTTTATTTTTCTTGGCTTTACCATGCAATTTGTAGCAGGAGTTTGTGCCATGTCCTTTAAAGTCTTTGCTGGAGAGCTTTATTTTGGGGAATTTAGGTGCAGAAATAGTGCTGCTTTTTGTCCAGTGTGTTTCAGAGCTTGGTAAAATGGATGTGTTGGGTTAAGGGGGGAAAAAATAAGACTTGACATGGAGCAAGACAAAAGCAGTGGCTACCAGCAGTACATTACTCAAGGTCATTTCAGCAGATAAGGGCTGGGTCTGCTTACTTTTATACCACATTCTAATTTTTGTGCTTGCCCCCTGCTGAACCTGTCCTAAAAACTGAGCTTCCCCTTTTAAGTCGAACATGAGAAGTTAAAATGGATTTTAACTGCCACATGCACTTTCAAAGCTCAGCTCTTAATTTTGCAGGGTGTTTTTTAGCTGCTGCAGTGAGGTGACATGTTGTCTGCCTGTAATCCTGTGGCAGCTGGGAGGCTTTAGAGATAAGGGTGCAAGTTTAAATAAAGGAGAGGGGAGGGGAAAAAAGGGAGGAAAATATCCCAAAAGCCGATAATGTAAAAATTGCTTTAACACTCTTGCTTTGCCCTTTACTTGGAGGGTTCTGTGCCAGGGTGACCATTATGTGCTGAGCCTGAGGGGGGTTTGCAAAGCTGCTCTGGGTGGGCAGTGGGCAGCTTTGGTGCCAGGGAGCTGTTCCTGCACACCTCTGTTTTTCAGGCTGGCTTCTTTCCCAGGCCAGCTTCTCTCCACAGACTGGTTTTTTCTTTCCCTGGGGCATGTGGTGGGTGATTTCACCTCCAGACTGTCATCCATCACTTACAGGTAAATAACTACTAGAAGAAAAAAATATGTCAAGGGGATGTTAAAGTCCAACATCCCAAAGCATCTCAGGTTATGTTGTACAACCTGACACTGTTCCTTTTGGTCTGTATTGTAAGTTATTACGTCAAAGTTGTCTGACAACAATATTTTATTGTTGTAAAATATATTTTAAAATGTCTGTTTCAGCGTTGAAGCAGCCAGAAAGCATCTGTGCTCTTTGTACTTTCACTAAATCCTGTGCATCCCAAAATGTGGGCAAAGGGCTGGATCCATGGATGCAGTACAGCATTTAATAAAAAAGCAAGGCATCACCTGGCATTGCCTGGTATGGAGTGGAGAAGATGTGTTAATGCTTTCAGAACCAGCTTTCTGAGGGCTGATTGGAGATGTTGATGGACAAAGCACTTGTCATCAAAGCTTTGCTGCAGAATCACTGGAGGAAGATTTTATTCTCTACCTCTGGCATTTCTGAGACAATGAAGTTGTTGACTTTCTAAAAGGAGATAGTCCATTCTGTCCTATGAGCAGAAAATGGTCCAAACTTGGAGCCCTTTTCATGCAAGGCATTGAACAAAATGTTTCCTATTCTCTTTCTAAAAGCAGTGCCCTCAATCTTTCAAAATTATTTCAAATAGCTTTTTTCAGTACCCTGTGGTTCTGAATCTTGGGCAGTTGTTTATTCCACAGCAGCAGCAGATGGTGTCAACAACCAGAGTTACTGTAGATGTCTTTCTGTTGCAGTAAAACACGAATTTTAGAAACATCTTTAGATATATTTGTCATTTAAAACATACTGTGTAAAATGCTCTTTTATCTGTTCCCGTTGCTTCTTCTCTGGTGAGATCCAGTTATGATAAAGTGAGATCAGTCTCCTGGTAAAGATCCT
Organism: Calyptomena viridis; assembly: GCA_013390005.1. Taxonomy (NCBI): domain Eukaryota; kingdom Metazoa; phylum Chordata; class Aves; order Passeriformes; family Eurylaimidae; genus Calyptomena; species Calyptomena viridis. Next base: position 372,109 of record WEIV01022615.1, on the reverse strand, counting down.
ATTCAATGGTTTTCTTTTTGCTGGAAAAAGGAAGCAAATGCTTTGTGTTATGCTTTATATTTGTTCTGTAACTACTTTGTTCTGCACTTGCTTATTACAGCAAAGTACTTTATGTAGGCAAGGGGTGCTGTGGAACTGCCTGTTCCTGGGGGTGCAGCACCCAGGGAATGCACCTGCATGTTTTTAGGGTGGGCTCAGAACAGGTGTTGTCAGCACCCATCTGTACAGATGTCTCCCAAATGTCACTGGAGACAAGCTTAACTTTTCACTTTATTAAATGATGTTTGGGTGTGTGTCTCCCCTAGTTTATTTCCTTACCTAAGTCCCCTCACTGTGATACCTGTCTCCTCTCTCCTGTAAATCAACTCCTTGCATCCTGGCTTGGCAGGGAAGGTGGTTCCCCCTCTGGAAGGCTGGAAGCAGAGACACAGGCAGTGTCAGTTGTGTCTGTGCTGAACTGACCACTGCAGGAAATGGAAACTCCTTCTGGGCTCCTAGTTTGCCCATTCCTCATACAGCAGAGTGATCCAGTGTCTTTGACAGGCAGTTCCCAAACCTGTCCTTGTGCTGTGTATTTTCATTCTCCCTGTGCTCCCCCACGGATGTGCCTTTGTGTGTGTGGATGTGCACGGACACAGGAGGAATTGCATGTCCTCCCACACAGCTCTGGTGGTGGCAGCTTCCCCAGGACAAAGTTGGTGAGCTAGTTTGAACCCTCCTCTTTGCAAGATTTAGCCTGTCAGCTATCCATTGAGCAAATAATCCTGAATATGATTCCGGGAGAGTAAATGCCTGCTCATGATCAGGAAGAGGAACTGGGGGAGTGTGATCTTAATTAAGCAAATATTAAAAGCAAGCAGAAAGTTGTTTACTTTACAAATGAAGCACCTTGTTACAAAGGTTGGACTGGGGTCAATGCCTGACTGAGAGAAAGTGTTTAGCTGTGGTGGCTGAAACTTCAGGTATGCTAATCAAATTTTTATCCTTGATTTTTATAGATTGCTGCTAAAATTGGAGATATTCCTCACTTGAATAATTCTACCACACTTGTGGACCCATCAGTCTACGGTTATGGAGTGCAGAAAAGGCCCCTGGATGATGGAGGTGAGCTGGCTGTGATTAGTCATTCCTGAAATTCATCTATGGAAGCTTTTAAGGATGGAAAATGCATCTTGCTGTCTATAGAAATTGTACACAAGATTCCCTGTGCTGTTCAGTCTTCTCTAGATTGCACAGGGTTCCTGGGCATTAGTATGAATGTGAAGCAATTCTTTGTTACTTCATGAACTTTAGGGAATTAGCAAACAAACTCTGCAATTTAAATCTTGTTCTGTGCTAGGGAGGAAGGAGGATGTGCTTATTGGGCCGGAGCCCATGTGTGGAGTAGCAGCTGTACATAGTAAAGCTGTTCTTCCCTGTTCACCCTTCTTTTCTGGGAGCAGACAGTGTGTGGGAACAGCATTCCATGTGTCCTTTCCATGTGCAGCAGTGGTTGCAGCACAGGAGCTGAGCTGCTGTCAGGAGTCCTGCTTGCTTTGTACATGAATTTTAAGGAGAAATGGTATTGATATAAGTTGATGTGACTTGGAAGGAAACTTTGTGTGTTAGCTTGGCTTGCTTTATTATTATTCTTGGAGAATTCTAAAAATCTTTGATGCTTTTAATGTTGGCCCCAGCCAAAGAATAGTTTATTGCATGGACCATATCTGGTAATTATCATGAGTCAATATTGCAGTGTTACAGTTTTAAAATAAGCCATTAGTGTCTTTGTTGGGAACAACAGAAATGTCAGAACATGAGGTTTTTCTGGTTTTGACAAATCTAATGGTGTGCATTGTTACAAGAAGTGTTTAAACTGTATTATCTGCTGCTTCATAGATGCAAAGAGCTCACTTGTTCTTGTGGTTGATTATGAAAAAAAGAAAGACATTGCCATGTCTTCCTTTTGCTATTTCCTTTAGTATTTTTCCTGACACAGGTAGCCCTGCAGGGCAATTCTCTCCCCCATGGATACGTTTGGGAATATTGAGGAGGAAAGTGAAACTGCTGCCTAGCACTTCATTTTGAAAAGAATTTTTTTCTGTCTGATACAAAGGCTGAAAATAACTGCACATCTGCTGCTCAGTCTGAAAGAACATGCTGGAGCATGGGGAGAAGTTCCTTTCATGTGGAGCCTCTGGCTTGCTAACATGACTGTTTTCTGAAGACGTGCCACCACCCACTGCTGTTCTCTGCTGTTGGCCCTATTTGAGCAACAGGTTGCTGCTGCTTTGGTTGGGGGTTTTAGGAAAGAAAGGGGAGCCCCCAGGCCTGGTGTTTTGGTCTGGAGCATCTCTTTGTGAGCAGCCAGAGGCCTGGCACTGCTGGTGAGTGCTGGTTCTGCAGGGGAAGGTGCTCAGCTGTCACAGGCTGTGCAGTGTTGGGAAATGCTGAACAGCTCTGAGCTGGGTCTGAATACCTTTGGGACATGGCTGTGTGTGAAAAAGAATAAAAATAGCCTTCTGGGAACCAGTCACTCACAACATTTGCCCTGGCTGTGTCAGTGATTTGTCAGACTGAACTGAGGGGTCTGATCTCTTGACAAAATAGGGTTTGGGAACTTGTAACACATGAAATGGTCATAGCACTTAGTGACAGCACAGGTTAGACTTTGTACTTGTGCTGCTGAGGCCTAGAACTTGCTGAGCCTTGTTTGTGTTGACACAGACCATGTCAGTGTCTTTGCAGCCTGGGCTATAAATGTACATTACTGCTGGTTTCTTGTGCTGGGATGCATAATTCCATGGAGCAGGTGTTGTTCCTGGGAGAGCCTTTCAAGAGTTCTGTATCCTAAACCCCTGTATTGGTGGTTGTTCTGCTCACCCTTTATTCAGCTCTGGACCTTGTCTGTTTTTAAAGTAGCTCCAACACTGCATTTGCCCTTTAGTTGTTCATACACATCTTCTATAACTTTGTCCAGCTCCCCTCCCAAAAATCTGATCTATGAGATCTTAGAAGAGAAATGGAAGTAATATTTTAGAGGGCTGGAATTTCACAAAAAAACTAGGAATTGTCAGTAGGAACAGGGACACTATTGCTTCTTTCAGCTTTGGTTTTGTTTCTAATGGAATTAGCAAGTCCTGTGCTGAGACAGAGGTGTGTGCTGAGTTCCCCACCTACCTGTAGGATCCTCCTGTGCTTTTCTTCATCTGTGGCCTGGCAAAGCAACTCCTGAACCTTCTTGCTCTGTGTGTTTGTGGTGTGGTCCATATTTTTGCCTCAGGCTACCTGTTCTTGCTGCCATGGCATTAAAAGTCTGTAATGCAGCTTTACCTTTAGCATGTGGAAGATGGGAATTGCTTTTAATGAGACACTTAAGTTAGGAAGTCACTTTGCTTTGGAAAGGGGGTTGGGATTGCATTCCTACACTTTTTTCCATTTTCTGCTTGTCTGTGAACCACAGTTTGGAGACATTGTCAAGAAGCAATTATGTTGTTACATATGCTCTAGAAATGTTATAGTGGAGAGGTTTGGATTCATTCTGCTACTCTAGAGAGCTTGGAAACAAATTTGTGGAGAAATTTACCCCTGTGTGCTGCATGTTCACAGCTGGGTGCAGGTCTTTGCTTCCTTATCCCAGTGCAGCTCTTGGGAAATTAATGCTGTTCCTAATACTGCTGAAAAAATTGGCTTCACAGGAAGTATTTAAGGTGACAGCAGAGCTGTCTTTCAGGACAATCCAATTCTTCCTGTCTGTTTCTGTAAACAGCTGCTGCTGTGGCTGGCTGATGCCAGCTTAGGAAGTGGCCTCAAGACAGGTGACAGTGCACTGATCAAAACAAATTCAGCTGCTTTTAAAGCATTTCCAGGAAAAATAGGTTTGTCATAGTGTTGGAAACCAGAATGTGTGAGTGCTTTTTGCACTTTCCTTAATATAACCCTCATCTGAATAGAAGAGCTGGTAGGATCTGTCCTGCTGAACTGGCCTGGTGCTGTTGGATGGAGCTTGATTATTTCTCTTTTCCCTGGCTGTTTTATTCCCCCTTTCTGGAAACACTTCTAAAGTAATCCTGCAAGGATTTATTCCCTGCAGGGAAGGGATGAGGGGTTTTGTGTTGCTCCCAGGAAGCTGTAGCAGGCATTTCTGTGGTGGCTTGCAGGGGTTAATGTTTCACAGCAAAGGTGAGCACTAGGGACAGGTGAATCCTCAGAGAGCCCTGGTGGCATCTTGCCTGTGGCTGCTGTTGGGGACACATCCCAGTCCTCCTGGTAATGGCCAGTGCTGCTCCTGGCTTCCATTCTAGTTAATAGTTTCCTCTAATTACCAGCACAATTTAATAAGTTTATTTAATGCTAAATAGTCTTTATAGGAGCAGCCTCCTTTTGTTCAGAGGAAGCAGGGATTTAGTCTGCTGGAAAGAAACTGATGGCCAGTGTTACCCTTTGTTTGGGCTGCTTTAAGGAGTGTCCTGTGAGGTCTGTAGGGTTAAGCAGCAGCATTGCAGCTGAAGGCTGGAGCATCCTTTGAGTCTGAGGAAACAAAGGTGAGAGACCTTGGAGATGCTTCACACCCACCTCTCCACACCCCTTTATCTCCCCGAGCTGCTCTGGTGCTTCCAGATATGAAGATGGCCTGTTTTGGTGCAATAAAACTTGATTGTGGTAAAACTGAGGGGCTCCAACACAGGATCCTCCTGTACAGAGCACTTAATTTCTTTGGTCTAATGTGTTTTCAATGAAAATAGTGGTGAGCAGAAGGAAACTTTATCTCTGATGAAAGTCAGTACTGATGCTCCTTGACACATCTGTAGAAGCAGCAGGGCAAAAGTCCAGATCTGGCAAAAGGTATAGTTTAATGTACAAAATGCCACTCTTCTTCAAAACTGCAACTTTACAGATGGCCTTTTTTTAAATAAGGTGGTTTAAGGGAAAGGGGAGAAAAATTATAAATATTTCCAGTGAAGGATGCATGAAAAATATTAGATTTTGACTAATGAAATAAAAAGCTTTTTGCAATATTTCAGAATGAAGAACTAGGGTAACTATTATCTTCCTTGTAGCTTTCTAAAGTTGATGATGATCCTATTTGGGCTCAAAAGTATTAAATGCAGCCCTGTTCCACTCCTCTCCAGGAGACATGTCGCTCTGATTTTATTCTAGCCATGAAGGTATTCCTGACAAGATTGTATATTCCCATCATGCACATTAATTTAGTGGGAGGCACTGCTCTGTTTTATGGGGTGGAAAAAAAATCCACATTTGTTTTGAGTGTCTGTTAGGTAGAATTCACTTAAGGTGAAGCTTAAAGCAGATGAAGAGTTATCAACCAGCAGGTGCCATTAATAGGAAATTGTGCTGATTTTATTCAGTATTTTCTCTTATTTGCAGTAAAATGACTGCAGTTACAGTTAAATTGTACTCAATAGATGTAAAAGGGGGAAATATGTACGTGTTTTGTCAGAGTTCAGCCCCTTCCTTGGTGTGAAGGGAGACAGTGGAATGGTGGATCAGCTTTTGGAATTGCAGTGAGTGAGGGCTGCCCCAGCCCTGCCTCTCTATTAGTCCCTGCTTTTCAGAGCAAAATGGGCACGTTGGAGGAGGAATGGACCTTTTGGCTGTTGAAATTGGGAGCCACATTGTTGTTTCTCCCCCAAAACAGAGAGAAATCATAAGTGGTTTGCAGTAAATCATTTGCAATTCTCTCCATCTGCCTTCAATCTTGGCTCTTGGAGAGCTTATCTGTGAAATGTGCAAGGAATGGTGTCTCACATAAATTACTGTGGCATCATTTTTTAAAACTAATTTATGCAATAAACATGCTTTAATGTTTAAACATGATATGTGCCTAGGGTGGTGAATATTTATGTTTGGATAGTACCTGGAATGGGTCAGAGACATTGTTACTTTACATCTAAAGCATTAGTTCCTTGACTGATTTAACCTTGTGTGCTTGTACAGGTTTCCCCTAAGAAGTTGTCTTTTTCAAGTGTAGGATTGTGTTACAAAATGAAGGCTCTTCTCTTCCTTGCATGAACTTGGGGAGTTGATTATAGGATGTGTATCTGTCTCATAATTTGTGGGCAGCAGAACAGGCTGCTCAGAGAGCTGTGACAGTGAATTGAAAATGCCAAGTGGATATTTAAATACAGACTTGCAGAGTTAAAACTACTCTTTCTGGTATCTTGGTAATGAGTGGATGAGTGGCCTTGGCTGTGGCAACCCCACACTACACCAATAGCCACCAGACCTACTGGTGTTGTAAAAATATTCAGAGTGCAGTTTGGGGCAAGATTCTGAATTTAGTCATATTTGCTCAGCTTATCTGCCAGAGCAAATATTCCCCATTACATCACCCACCTTTTTCAACTGCAATATTCATAATTATCAAATTAGAGCTTTTTATATTCAGAGTGAGAATATGCAAAGACAAATCTAGAATAGTCAATAACACAGCAGTTGTCTTATCACTGAGCTGGGGAGAGTAATAAAACATATATGCTGTCGATATTATGGTCCAGAACTATTATGAAGGTATTGACACACAGCAGAAGTACAATATTGACTCTTTGTCTATTTTCTTTGAGTAAAGTGTTTGGCCACAAACTTTATGCATTTTTCTACCGGATTTAGAGAGCGTGGGATGCATCCACTTTCTATCTCTGCCAGCTGATAGCCAATTTATTTCAGGTCAAAGAATGTGCAGCTTGCTGCAAGGTAGTTTGGAACAGCATCTTTATTATCACAGCTCACATGTTGGCCAGTTTCATTTGTTTTGCTCCCTGTGCCCTCCAGGCATGCAATATAATCTTTCAACTGGTTGTTAGCACCAAATGGTCTGGTTTTTAGATGGTTTGCTGCAGGCAAAGTCCAGTAGGAAACCCAGCAGGGCATGTGTTCCCACTTTGCACCAGTTGTCTAATGATATTTTCCCTATTAACATTTGGAAGAAAGATCTGATCTGTTGGGTTTGGGGGCAGAAATCTGAGGGTTGTCAGTGGGGAGATAAATGCTGATCGTAGATGGACCACCAGTGGCAGCAATGCCTGGAATGTGTGCTTTCAGGAACGTGTTTGGTTGGGTTTAAATACTGTTTGGGTGGCACGAGGTGACTTAACAGCCCTATTCCTTTAACAGGTCTCCGTGTAAGTGGGCTCCATGGAGCACAGATCAGAGACACAGAGAGAAGTATGTGCCAGCACTCCCTAATGCTCTTGGCCTGGACTGAGTGAATCTCTGACTCTGCTCAGCTCTTATTCTTGTTTTTAATACACACCAATCTGCTTGAAATTTCTTTTCTCCCTCCTCCCTCCCCACTTTTTTCCTTTTTGTTTTTTTTACTACTTTGGGCTCAATTTGGGAAGGGGGGAGGTTAGTTGCAGGGATTTGGATTTGGGCAGGCAGGATTTTCTCCCATGACTCTCAGCATGGGGAGACACAGATCAATTCCCTATCCTGTGTTCAGCTGGACACTGGGTTATGGTGTGTGTTGATCAAGAAATCCCCTCCTGTTTTGTACCACATAACGCATTCATTTCAGCCACTGAACCTAAATTACTGTTTTGCTTTTCTTTCTTTTTTGATGAAACGGTGAGGACTCTTTTTCTATAGGGATGAAGTTAGTTTATCCGTGCTAATGCTTTGATTTTTTTCCCTTTTTTCTCTCTCTGCCACAGTAGGTAACCAGTTAGGGGCCCTGGTACATCAAAGGTAAGCAGTGGGTTATGTTTTATTATTTATTGATCAATTCTAATTGTTTATTGATCCACCATCTGTAGTAGTGTTAGGAAGTCAGAGGTTGAGAATGTGGAGAAACTGTCAGCTTGGGTTTTCTCCAGCCTGGGTTGTTTGTTCTGGTGAAAAGAGAGTAGTTTGTGTGAAACTTGGAGATTTGGTTCCTGTAAATCTGCAGGACCAAAAAGAATAAATTCTCTCTCCTTTCCCTTCCCCTACCCTGGCAGGGGGCAAGAAAGGAGAAGTTAAAGATCTGGCATTTTGACAAAAGGTGGAAGTGTCAAACAAATAAATGTTATTGTTGTTACTGTTTAGTTTTGTTGGCATAATACGACCTGGGATGACTCCTTTGTCAAAGATGGTTTTGGGACACTGAAGCAAGTATGAGTTGTCATGCAGCATGTCTTGGCATCTAATACAAATGTAAAACTCTCAGTTTTTCTCAAATCTTGGTCTTGAGGAGTTCTGTCTTGTTTTAAGTAGAAGGGGAGAGCATTTCTAAAGCTGGATTAGCCTGAAGGTGAATAGTGGTGCATTTCCATCCTGACCAGCTGTTTGGGGCCTCAGCTGAAGGGACAAGAAATGTGCATGGAAACTGTAGAACCTTGAATTTTTAATGGTTAAGTTAAAGCTAATGTCCAGCTAGAACAGCCCAGAAAGGGGTGGACAGTGTTAGTATTTTATCTGCAACTTAGCTAGTGAAGTCTAGTGTGTATTTTACACCTTTCCTAACTGATCTAAAGCAAAAAATGGGAAGATTTTGTATAACTTGCCACAAAACTTGCAGGTGTTTCATTGCTTTTGAGATTGCTGTACAAATTGTATACAATTGTATATAATATCCAAATTCTAGATAAGTTGTGTTTTTCTCTAGGACAGAAATGGCATAACAAAAAACCAATCCAAGTTAATTCCTTTTTACCTGACTATGGTCATGTCTTAGTAAACTGCTTTGGGTGCTGTTTCAAGGCAGAGGCACATTGAGAAAGTCCCAAGAGCAATAGACATGGAAGTCTTGAGATAATAAGAATTCAGAGGATAATTGAAAACAAATTGTGTTAATTCCAAGGAAAAGAATAAGGACGAGCAGGAAAAAAAAAAACAAACCCAAACAACAACAACAAAGTCTCAGGACTGGCTTTGGTTTGTGTCCCTTGGGAAGAGCAGATCCAGAAGCACTTGGCAGGCACTTGCTTGGAAGGTCTAGGCTCAGTATTAAAGAAACTTGGCAATTTTTTTGTTAAATCTGTCTGTAAGAATGACAACAAGAGGTTCTTCCATCAGCTCCACTGAAGATACCAGGGATAGACTGGGAATATCCAGCATAGGAGGAATTCTGTGATCATGAGAGATCCCTTCAGAAAGAAATTACTTTGACTGTGGTGTGTGCAAAAGCCTTGTGCTGAGCTCAGGTTCCATGGCAGGGATGTAGTTGTTCTCCAAATTGTTCTTTGTAGTGACTATTTGGGTTTTTCTTCCTTTTTTTTTTTTTAGGGCTGTAATAACAGAAGAATTCAAAGTGCCTGATAAAATGGTTGGATTTAGTAAGTACCTTGGATGCTTTTGATGCTTCTTGATGTGTTTCCTGTGCAGGAATGCTGTTTTTTCTGACACAAGTTTTTGTGCTTACTAGCCTTGGGTAAGCCTTGTTTAATGCTGTCTTCAAGGGGACCAAAGGATGTGTTTAAAATCCACATGGAAACCGTATGGAAGAGCTTGGTGTCCCAGAAATAACAAGAGCATTTGGTACAAGTTACTGGGAGCTTTAGTGATTTTTCTCCTTTAAATTCCCATTAGCACAGTACCTAAATAAGTCAAATGGGAATTTTTTCCCCTCATTGAAACATTTTACTGTGAATATGCAAAACTGAGAGGTGAGGAAGGAAACCAGCATTTAAATGTTAAAATATGAGTTGACTAAAGGCAAGTTAAACAGAATTTTAAATTTCTCATACGTTTGCTGCAGGGAAATGCAACCAGATAAGATTTTTTCATACATTTGCATTCCCAATACTGTTCTCTTTCAAGCTTGATCCTAATTTCTCTCTTCCTCTAAATGATCATTACTCTTCCTTTCAATGGCACCTCCTGCTGATGTGTTACTACAGTGATTGCATAGACTCTTCCACTGCTGGGTCTCTGTGTATCCCTTCCAATTTGATATATGGAGAGTAAAAAGGAAAATAACAGCCTATGATAATTACCCCATAGTGTGTGAAGTTTTGTCCCGACTCTGAAGACACTGTAAGACTGTAACTCAAATTCCTGCAGAGGAAATGCTTGTTCCTCTCCTGCCAGAGCTCCTTATTTATCCATCCTGGTGCCACACATGGGAATGTTGGAGGGATGCTTGGCCCTGGGAAAGGGAAGCTTGCATCATGTCTGTGTTAGATCTCATCCTGGCTCAGGGGCAGACAGATGCAGGGGGATACCCACAGCTGAGATGCTTCTTTGGGAGTATCCTGAGCCAGGCATAACTGTTAGACTTGACAGTCTCACTCTTTTTCCAGTCTGAGAGGGGTAGGAATGGTGACTGGCACAGTCTGTCCTCTGTGTGTCTCGTGAAACAGCAAAGTGTTGACTCTGAGAGTTAAGGGAGAGTTGTGTTCACTTGAGGTTGATGGAGCATATCAGGATGTAGTTCTGTCTAAGTGCAGACCAACCAAATAGCATGGCCATTCAAAAGTGCCAGTAAAACAGGAATTTTAAAGAAATAAGCCTTTGCCTTTTTTAGTACCCCAAATAACTGGCTTATTGGTTCAGGCTGAACAAGATGTACTTAAATTACTCTTCTAGCAGCACAAAAACTGGTGTCTTATTTTGTACTATGTATTTCTATTCCAGTGCCAGACAGGCTTTTTTGTTGTGTTGTTCCAAGCGAATAGAAAAACTTTCAGCAGTATTTTAATGCTTTTCTGCTGTGATAAATTTGGTCATGCTGTGGATGCCTCTTCTGCCATCCTGGAGTCAAACTGTTCCTTTATAGACAGCTGCAGCTGAGTAAAAGGGGGAAGGTGCTCTGCAGTTACCTGGGAAAATGGTGTGTTCTGATGCTTGTTGAACTCATTTCAGTAATCGGCAGGGGAGGAGAACAGATCTCACGGATTCAGGCAGAGTCTGGCTGCAAAATTCAAATTGCTCCAGGTAAGAGCCTCTTTGTACAGGGGGTGAACAGGTTGTAATGTTGGAGGATGTTGTGTCCATCAGATCAGGTGCTTCCCATGCTCCCAGTGTGTTATCACCTGGGATACAGACTGGGCTGACAGTCATGGGAGAGCTGTTGTGGGACCCACCTCCCAACCAGCAGAGAGAACAGGTTTGTCAGAGGGTTTGGGGAGTTGGAACCGTGAAGGAACTGACTTTAACCAATGGATGTGTACAGCACAAATGGACATTTTGTTGAGTTTTCTCCTGGTGGTACCACTTTGCTCAGCTCTGTGGTTTGCCTCTGACTTGTCTGGTCAGCTCCAACTCCTGGCAGAAGACATTTCAGAAGGGTGGCAGCAACTCTTCATACACAGCTTGCCTTGCATCATAAAAATGGGGCCACCCACCCAAATGAGATCTTTGTTCTGTGCTCGTTCCCATTTGCTTTGGGGAATACTGTGCTGTACAAGGAGCTGTTGATCAATGTCTTAAGTTCTTACTCCTCCCTTTAATTGGTGGGGAAGGCTTTAAAAGAATGCAGATATCCCATAAATCATCTAAAATATGTTGATCCTGGATGTCTTTGAATTCCTTAGCACGCTCTGTGTGCAGGGGGGTAGTGCTTCCATTGGAGCCTGATAGTTACTCAAACAGCTGCCTCGTTTTTAATTCCATGTCTTACAAGTTTTCTTGTCTCCTTTGCAGACAGTGGTGGGATGCCTGAGAGGCCCTGTGTACTCACTGGGACACCAGAGAGCATTGAGTGAGTTCTGATTTTGTTTCTCCCTTTTTCCTTCTTTCTCTTCTCCCTAATGCTGTGCTCTGTCAGTGGTGCTACTTGGTTATTTGCCACACCAGCAAATGTTGGCCTAGAGAAACTTGAGGGTCTCTGGAGCATAGAACCTCTTGGTCTGATGCTTTAAACTGTGCACCTCAGAGGCTTTTTTTTCCACTTGCAGTTTGAATCCTCTGCAGAAATTTTCTTGGAATTCCCCTCCGCAGGGTGAGGTTGCTCTTAGGGCACCTAGGATGCAGTTTTCTAACTGCAGCTTTCCAGGATACTGAGCTAAGCTGTTGAAGGGCACTTGTCTTTTCCCCTTTGCTTCCCTACTCCTATTGAGATGACCATCCTTCCATCTGAAGAAGGGCTGCATGAGGCCTCTAAAGCCTGTTGGTGCCACTCCAGGGTACCCTGGAGGTGTTGGTGTTGTTGCAGAGCAGCATGAGGCCCATTGGGTGCTTGTCTCTGCATTGCTGCCAAAAAGAAGCAAAGGACTGAACCCAAATCTTGATTCTGCTCCTTGCATGGTAGAGACACGTGGCCAGCCCGCAGGGATTTCTGATCTTTAGATCTATAGAAACTTTAGGGACAGTGTTTCCTCCCTCCCCCTTCCCAGGAGCTGAGTTTGAGACTCTCACAAACCAGTTGAGGACCTCCTGCTGGAACTGGATCCAGGATCCTCAGGCTTACAGGAACACACTTAACATATGGAGCTGCTCTTTCTCTCCCCAGCCTTTGGGTAGGTGGGTTTTTTAAAATCCATCTGGAAATCTTTGAGTTGCATTTGATAGTGAAAATACATGGGTGCAAAGACTGTCTCTCTAAAGAGAAGACACTCATCATTCTTCCATTCTTAAGAGATCTAAAGGTACTTAAATCTCCTTATTCTACCATAATACTGCAAGCAGTGAGCCAGAATAAATATAATTGGCAGACTCACATTATAGGGCAGGCAGTGTGTTCTGGCTGATATTGAAGTGTGTTTTCCCTTTTAGCAAAGGATATTTCAGAACAAGAGCAAAATATTAAAAAGCTGGGATGCCTGATGAGATGCACTTGGGGGAAAATGGGGGAGAGGTGTAGTTAAGACTTTGTGGTTCTGAAATAAGCAGTTAAATGTAATGTCCAAGGCTGTCTTTAAACAAAATATAAATAAATTTAAGAGTGAAAATACTCGATTTGTGAAGTAGAACGTGGACATGGAATGAGGTGAAATTTAATTTACTTTTGTGCTAAAATTCTTCTCAAGGTGGTTGTTTGAAGTATTTTTTTTCAGGCTACTTGTAGAAAAAGAAAATAAAGTAAGGAAACCAATCTAGATGTCAGACTTCTTTGAGAAGGGTTTTGTGAGGAACGTTTTCATTAGTTATCCCCAGTGGCAAACTAATATGGTTAATTTCTAAGTGACCTCTTCTCATCTGAAATATGTTGTGTATTAACTGTTGTGGTCTGTAGATTGTGACTGAAAGAACTTCATGCAAAATATGAAGGTAGATGAAGAAAACCTTAAGACTTTTCTAGACTATTTGAAGTGGGCTTCCAGAAATTCCACCTTTTCCCTTGTTTTGTGAGAAGGTCAAGACCAAGCAGTGCTCTGCTCTCTGTGCAGCCTCAGAGCACCACCCCCTGAGCTGCCTTGGGTGAATGTCTGCTTGAAGGGGTGGCTTTGTGCTGCTTTCTCAAATCTCCAGAGAGAAGACAGTCATCCTTAGGGTGCCTGATACAGCTTGGTGTGGAGAGAGGGGGAGATGCTCCATTGGTATAGGAGTCTTCAAGATGAAGGGAAACCCTGTCTTACCTCTGACATACTAAATATTTCAGAGGAGGGATCTTAATCTCCCAAATGCTTCTTTGTGTGTCTCTTCTCACCAGGAGTAGAAGAACCCAGTGTTTCACTGGTGGCTGCTGCAGTATCCCTGCCTCGCTTCATGCTGTAGATTCAGCACCTACTGCTTGGAGCAGAGGCTGTGTTAGGACAGTGTTCTGGTGCTGCTGGTAAGAGCAGGCAGAGAGGGGCAAGGCAGTTGCCTGTGGCTGATCAGAGAATTGTTAATCCATGGGCTGTGTTAGTATCAGCAGTGTGTGTTTTTTGTCTTGAGCGAGGGGAACAGACCCGAGTTTTACCCAATACTGTACATGTGGTAGAAAAGTTTAGAACCTACAGCATCTTCATTCAAAGTAAGCACCCCAAATGCTATAGTTCAACTGTTGTCCTTAACTTCCTAAGAAGTCAGAGCATGCTGCTGCTCTTCCTTCTCTCTTCCCCTTTCAAAAATCAAACTGCTTATTAAGTAATCATGATAGGGGAAAATAGACATCAAAGAGTTTAAAACAAAAAAGGCAAACATTGTGCTGACTCTGGTTTCCTCCATCTTTTCACTTCTTCTCCTCTCCCCGACCATTTTCCATGCCGATGGTTCCTGGTCTCTTGGTCACGTGGAACAATGTTGTCTAATGGTTGTTTCCCTCGATTCTTTTCCAAAGACAAGCAAAACGGCTACTGGGGCAGATTGTAGATCGCTGTCGGAACGGACCTGGTTTTCACAACGATGTTGATGGCAACAGTACGATTCAGGAGATTTTGATCCCGGCATCCAAAGTGGGTCTAGTCATCGGCAAAGGAGGTGAAACAATAAAACAGTTGCAGGTGCGCAAGATGCATTTCCTTCAGGGCTCTCTTCCCCACTGCAGCTTCTCTAGATCACCAGGAGCGGGCTGAAATGGAGAGCCTTAAATGCTCTAACCTTCTCCAGCAGGGACTACTCTTCTGCCTTCGGAGAGCTGGACTCAAATCCAATCTTGTGTTACAAACAAAATCCGTGTGGCCCCAGCTACGCACGTAGTGGAGTTTTGGCAGAACTGTGACAGAAACCCGTGTGCTGTAGATAACACTTGGTGCGTGCTGTTCAGGAGGGGAGCCTTGTAGCCAAGGAAGGGCTGTGTCTGCTCTGCTCTGCAGTATTTTTAATGCCAGCCATGTTGTTGTAGAGTGCTGTGCTTCTCTTTCTTTGCTGATCTGTGATAAAGCTGGCGTGTGTCATCATTTTTTTTTTTCTCATCCCACCCCTTGTCTAATTAAAAGTGTTGTGTTGCATATAGACTGTGTTCCTAGACATTCTTTATTCCTCCATCTGGTACAAGTTTTTTAAAGAGTAGAGGGTTTTAGAAAAGCATTTATGTCAGAAATGTAGGGGTTTTTTGAGTGCTGTGCTTAGACCTCTGTCATACAGTTTTGAGGCTGGTCACTTAACTATTACATGCAGACAGATTTTGGAAAGGGCTGGAAAATCAGTTATTGAGGTAGAGGGGATTCTCCTTGCAAGGATTCAGCTATTTAAGAACTTTGGGAGTAGTACACTTCCTGGCATTCCTTTACACTCTAGGACTGCTATGAATTTGTGCTGTAACTACTCATGAAGAACTAAAGTAGCATTTTGTCAAGGTGCCGATTTGACCTACGTAATGTTTAGTAACCAAAATCTAGTTCCTTGTCTTAGGGACTCTGCTTAGCAAAATGCTCTGTGCTTTTCCTTCAGGAGCGAACAGGTGTGAAAATGATCATGATCCAAGATGGTCCATTGCCCACTGGAGCAGATAAACCTCTCCGTATTACTGGAGATGCATTTAAAGTACAGGTATGTAACAAAAGTCAGCAGTTGCCCCAGAGAACTGAGGAGAAATTTAAACTTTAGTATTTGTGAGCATCTAATGGAGTCAAATCCAACTGTAAATATAATAATCCTTGCTGGTTTTGTTTGTTCTGTAAGATTGAGTAGAGCAAGTTAAAACACCAGACTAGCTTGTTTACAGTGTAACCTAGGAGCTGGCACTCCACATAGATATTACACATGTGTAGGACCAGAAGTGAGGAGGGTTTGGAGGAAGTAGCTTTGAAATGCTTTCCAGTCTGTGTGGCAAAGAATCACAGTTTTGTCACTTGAGCAAATGGGTTCTTAGTGACTGACCTGAATCATACATTTGAGACAGTGAACCTTCCACTAAACTCAGACAGCCAATTGACGCAGGTAATTAAAAAAACCAATCCCACAACAACTCCTGAAACCAAGGGGTTTGCTTAATATTGCTACCTCAGTGTCCTTGTGTCAGGGTTTTAGAGATCTGGACATACCTGCGGTTCAAACTAAAACCCACGATCAGCTGGAGACTGGAGGGTTGCAGCACAATGGGAATGTTAAATTAGAGCATTAAAATTTAGCCATGGCACCTTCCACTTCCCAGCAAGTGGCTTTCATACCTCGCTAAGTACTTAAACCTAGCTTAGCATTCCTGTCTCCAATAAAAGTAGTTGTGTTTCGTAGGATTTCCCTAATCATAAACTGCTGCAACAGTTGATGTTGCTCAGGGAATAGTGTGTTTGGATTGTATTTTTCAAAGATCTTATTGCAAGTGGGCTTTCAGATTTATTTTTTTCCCCTCCAGATTTTTACTGTGGAGGTATAGCTGTGCACAGAGGAGTTTAATGGCAGTCTGGCTACTTTTAACCAAATCATACTTTCAGTGCTGCCACTTCCCAGGTGGCTTCTGCCTTGAAAGATTTGCATCATGCCAAGGAAACACAGAAACTGCACAGGTTGGAAGATCTTTGAGGCACTTAAAGTTAAGCATGCTTAGAAAGAAGTGTGATGAATCCTTGGGTTTGGTGGGATTCTGTGGATACTGCAACAGTTTAACTCCCTCAAATCCCTGTGAAATCTCTCCCGTCACCCTTATTTCTGTCTTGGCATCTCTGAAATTGGTGGTGTTGAGCTGTTTCTGTAAAAAATATTCTGGGGACATGGAAAGTGTGTAAGAATGAAAGGAGTCAGATTCACCAGTGTGTCTCAAGCTTGGAAATAGAACCAAGATGTCAAACCCAAGCCTTTGTTTCTATTACCAGTTAAGCTTTTGACATATAGGCTGCTGGTGACTACTCTTGGCTTAATTCCAAGATACACCTTCACTAGCTGGGCTGCATGCAGGCTTGGGAATGGCCTTGAGGGCTGCCAGTAGGTAGGAAGAATATTCATTTGTCTCAGACAATGTCTGTGGATTGCTTCAGACTTGGGCTTAATTCTTCAGAGTCAGTGAGCTCATTGCTGCCCACCTGCCTCCTTGGTACGTGCACTCTGGCCTTTAGTGGACGTGATCTCTGCTGTGCTACCTCAGCTCCTACCTTGCTGTATTGACATCCAATAGAAAAGGGCCTTCTCTTCCTTTAATTTAAAAGCAAAATGAAAAGTCAAAGATACTTTAAAAGCTGAAAGGGCTTTTTGAAGGACTGGAGGAAGCCATTGCACACAACAAGCTGCCACATTACACACTTGTCAGGCTTTGTCAGACGTGGAAGATGCCATCAAGGACAGATCTCCACTGACCGTGGTAAAAGAAATCCTAAATCAGAATGCTGTTCCCATTAAGGAGATGGAGATCCCTGTGCCTGAAGCCACTGTTTGAGGCCCTAACACCAGGATGGCAAGCAGAACAATTTTGAGCTAACTGTAACTTCTTTCCCCATGTAGCAAGCGAGGGAAATGGTACTGGAGATCATCCGAGAGAAAGATCAGGCAGACTTCCGAGGCGTGCGCAATGATTTCAGTGCTAGAATGGGAGGAGGCAGCATAGAGGTATGTTTCCTTCACAAGTACTCTGCTAACCTCCCTGTGGGATGGGCAGTGGGTGGAAGTCATCAAATTGCTCATGTAACCTGTAAGCTCATTTTGAAATGCATTGTGTTCTTTCACAAGAAGAATGAGTCTGGCTGCAAAGAGGAGGAGTTCTTGTAGACTCCCAGATGGCACCTTCCTAATTGTCTTTTTAAGCTGCATTCTTGTAGTGCAGAGTTCGTTGTAGCGGGGAAGGAATTTGTGGCCATGTGTTTGTTTTTTTCCAAGCGATGCGGTTCTGCAGCCTGGAGCTGCCTGACATGGCCCGTCCTCAAAGTTAAGAGCATCTCCTTGTAAAATCAGAGTCATTCAGTCTAGTTCTCTGAGCTTTCATACTCCTTTGCCTTTCCCATCAGGTCTCTGTGCCCAGGTTTGCTGTTGGAATTGTGATAGGAAGAAATGGAGAAATGATCAAAAAGATTCAGAATGATGCTGGAGTTAGGATTCAATTTAAACCAGGTTTGTGTGAGGATGGAGAGCCGTTACTTTCTGACCAATGTTCCAGTTTGGGATTGCTAAAGTGAATCCGAGCTGAGGTTCCAGCAGCTTAGGCTTTGCTGATTTACAAGTGCATCGTGTCTCTTTCTGAAACCCATTTAAATATGATGTGCTGCCTCCTCATGCACTTCCTGGTTTTCAGAGAGTAAAATTATATACAGCTCATTTGCAAACTTTAGATGTCACAACAGTCACATCTTGAGTGGTAATTACACAGATAAACAAAATAACAATAACAAATCTTTTATTTCCTGTTAAAGAATTCTCCTTCAGGACATTAAAGCCTTTGGGGATCAGGAGTTGATTAATTCTGAGTAACTTTCTCTGGGTCCTTGGCTGTCTGATCACCTATCAAAGCTGCCTTTGTCCTCTTAAAATTATATCAGTCTCTTTCATGGCTTTTTGACATTTGAAATTCAAGTGTTTTCTTTTGAGTGTTGTTCCCTCTGCAGTGTGGGCTGGGTTTTGTCTTCTTTCAGTCCAGGGAAGAGGGGCTGAAGGTGGAGGGAAGCTGTAGCTCCTGGGATAGTTCTGTTGTGTGGAAATGCTGCCAGCGGTGGTGGTGCTGGAAGGAAGCTTTGGCAAATGGATGTTTTCTCTGTTTAATTTAGTCTTTGCCACCTCTCTTCACAGATGATGGGATTAGTTCTGAAAGAGTTGCACAGGTCATGGGGCTTCCTGACAGGTGTCAACACGCAGCACACATCATCGGAGAGCTCATCCTCACGGCACAGGTGGGTTCTGGGAGGGGCTTCTTTGGGAATGTAGGCTGCATGCAGGCAGCTCTGGATGGATGGATGGATAGATGTCACCTTTTGAACAGCAGCAGTGTTTTTTGTCTGGTAGGCCACACATGCTGCTGCCCAGGACAGAGCTGCTAAGTTTGGGTTTTGTTTGCGGTTTTTTTCTGAAATATGGGCTAACTAAGTTATGGGAGTGCCTTCTATTCCCAGCCCTATGAAGCCTCATTATAGCTCCACATTTATCCCATGTATTTAGTTGTGCTTAAGTTATTTGGAAATGGTGACCTGGAGGAGTAGAGTCCAGCAGTAGCATCAGACAGTGACTGGAGGCTCTGCTCAGACAGCAGAGCGTTGCCAGTGCTCAGTGGTGCCTCCTCTTCAGACTCCAGCCCTCTGCTCTGGTGGGAGGCATGGGAAGGTGATGAATGCTCAGGTATTGTTACTGTGCTCTAAGACACATCAACATATTGTATTGCCCAAGAGCAAGAAGTACAAAGATGGATGAAGTGCTTGGGCAGACTCATGAAGGAGGTTTTATAATCCCTCTTGTATTGTAAGAAACTAAGACTTCAGGCCATTTCATGTATCTGAACATAATTTGCCCATCAAGGTCCATAATTTTTCCATCTTGATATCTCTTCTTGCCCCGAGATCTGGTTTGAATACTTGATTTCATAATTTTTTTTGACAGTCCACTTAAATTTTGAGCCTTGTCATGATAGCCTCTGGCTGCCCATGGCTTTTGCTTTTGGAGAGATCAGTTACCCAAAATGGGTATGTCCTTTGAGTGTCTTTGAACTTAAGTTTCCTTGAGAAGTTTTGGAAAATGTGCATTTCAGCTGAGTAATTCCAGCAGTTCTTTAACAGATGACACTTGAAAGGGTTTGGAAGCAACTCCTCTGTGTCTGTGCCAAGATCTATTGTTTGCTCGAAGGAGAGCCCCCATCACAAACTAAAAGTCCTTTAGTAGTTGATGCTTATTTATAGATTCATTTCAGCAGATACAAAGGCATGCATTTTAAAATATAAATGTCTTCCTGAGTCAGAAAGGCAACTGTAACCTACCTTACTTGGCATTTCTTTAAAGTGCTTCAAAACCTTCAAGGTGAAACTGAGTCCAAGAAGATCTTAATTCAGTGCCATTGATTGAGGCAGTTTAACTTACCTTGCTTTATTTTGGTTTTTAATATGCATTGGGGCCAGCAAAAAAACCCACTGATACACATTTTTTGCCTTCTAAGGAACGAGATGGCTTTGGAAGCTTGGCTGTTGCCCGAGGAAGAGGTCGTGGCCGTGGGGACTGGAGTGTTGGAACACCTGGGGGCATGCAGGAAATAACCTACACAGTGCCAGCTGACAAGTGTGGTCTTGTTATAGGCAAAGGTGGGTTTGGTGACTCCAAATACCAGAGCTTGCAATCCTCCTCTCTCAGGATGGTCATGTTCTTGCTGCCTGACAGTGAAGCTTTAGAGTTTTCTGTAATTGTAGGTATTTAGTGGCCAGTGAATGCAGCATAGGAATAAGCTATAACTGCTTGTGGTTGTTTTCTTTGTGGTGCTCTCACTCATAATTGTACTCTCCAGGCCCTTGTTCACAAGCTGTAAGAGAGGCTCTTCATGCAGAGCTGTCAAATAAGCTTGTTATAACAAGCAGCTGGCTGAGAAAAGGCAGGTTCATTTGTGGATTCTTTTTATAGAGAATTTGTCTAAAGGACAGTTTATCGGGGACAAGCAGAGCAGTCATTTTATCATGCTGGATTTCTAAGCACTGTGTGATAAAATGGAAGGTCTCTGAATGTGGTAATAACAGTAGCTGCTTCCAGCCACGTACCTGAAGTGTGTGATGAATGAAGGGAAGTAGCAGGATTTGTCTTGTCTGCATCTGGGCTGGCACCTGACCTGGTGCACCTTGTGCCATTCAGCCATGTTCACTGCCATGGAGGCACCTTGGCTGCCTGAGCCATTGGATCTCTCCATGCTAAGGAGAACCAGGACAACCTCCTGATGGTGAGGAAAATGGGCATCAGCAGAAGTCTGTTTGTCACAGAGCAGGAGCTACACGTGGGGCAGTACTTAGGGTAGAGTGAGGAGAGCAGCTCTGTTGCTCTGAACTGGTGTGATGTGTCTGAGCTAATGCAATGACCTATCAAATTTTTTATCTACTTATTTCAGAAAGAGTGACATATGCCTTAAGTAGTATTTAAGTAATCACAGCTGGCTTTTAGCCTTGGCAGAGAATAGAATAGGAGTAGATAAGCTACAGCGGAAAAGGAGCCAGAGATCCTGAGGGCATTGTGCCATGTTTCAGTGGCTTTGAGTTTTCTGGGCAGGACTGAGCTTGTGGTGGGGTGTGGTGTGGCCTCTTTCCCCTGCTGCACATCCCTGCTGTTCCCTGTCAGGTGTCTGAGCTTCTGCCTTGTTGGATGACAAGGGACATGGGCAGGTCAGCTGTGTATCTGCAATCATTTTTAGATGTCGTTCTTTGCCACAAACCTGAAAACTTTTTTTCAACATGAAAACCCACCTGCTTTCCCCATTATGCAGAAATTGCAGAGCGATTGTGCTTGTCCTCACTGAACAGACCAGTTGGGCAAAAGATCAAGCAAAGCAAATTGTAAGCTTATGAATGAGACTTATATGTATGGAAAAAATCAAATTATAATGAAACTTTATTGCTGTATCCATTAGTCATCCTTAATAAAGGATCAGAAAAGGTCACTTGTTTTTCAGCAGTGCACTGAAGTGGAGCATTTGTGACTACAGAGAGCACTGTGTGCTGAAAAGGTAAATGCAGGTAGTGGAGAGAACGTCCTAGTGTTCAAGTGCAGGGCCTGGCACAGCCTCACTGGGGGGTGAAAGGTGGCTTTTTACCTTTGTTTCCACAACAGCAAAATAGGGATTCTTACCCGGCCAGATCAGAAGCTTTCTGGAGTGACTAATTACTAGTTGTATGGTGATTTGAGTGCTTATAGCATTGTAATACCACCTTGTAATCGGTGTTCTCACAGTGCCTATGCTCTTAGGCTGTTGCAGCTTTCACTTTTGTCAAGTGTGTGATGGCTGTAGCGTTGCCTTTTGGGGCCTGGACCAGCATGGATGTGCTACACCCTCCAAATGTTGATGCAAGACAGACAGTTCTTGTTATTTCCTCCCCTGCTGCCCTTGGGGCAATGCAGGGCAGAGGGGTTGTTAGTGGGGTTTTCTTAATAGTGACCAATTATAAAACCTTTGCTCCCCACTTAGTTTCTGAGCAGTTTCCAGCTTTTGGGTGTTTTTTCCCCACTGGGGTACAGGACAGGGCTGTTAGCTTTCTCTGTAAAGTGTGGCTGAGGCCTTTGGGCCATCAGCTTGGTCTCTGGATCAGCACCCAAGCAGTAGGTGCTCTGGGCTCCCAGGTGTGGTGAATGTGATGTGGCCTGGTAACTCCTGCTGTGCTTCCAGCTCCCTGTGACAACTCAGGAAGCAGGAAAAAGAGGGAGACAGGGAAGTTTCTCGGTTCAATTTCTGCAGCATGTGTGGTAGAAGGTCTAGGGCCCTCTTCTTATGGACATCACTTCTCACCTGGGGAGTGTGAGCCTTCAGAACCCAATAGGGCTTCCCGTGGATCCTGTATGTGGCTTTTTCCTCTAGAGGGTGGGTAGGTGCAGCTTTGCTTTTCCAAAGGCCCAGAGGAAGGGTGGAGGCGAACACCATGCACATGTCAAGCACTGTCTCTGTTTGGTGGTGCTTGGAAACAGCCCTCCCTGGGCCCCCCTGGATTTCCATGATAAATACAGCAATCCTGACAGATACCCGGCCGGGCCTGGCTCTTGTCAGCCCAGCCTTTGAGCAGGTTTGATTAATTGCTTTACAATTTCACATCCAGCCGGGAGGCTGCTCCTGGATCCCTCCTGCCCCCCATCAGGTGGAAGAATGGAGTGGGATGAATGCTCTATAGACAGCCACCATGTGCCAGGCGGGTCACCTCGCTGTGGGGAAGATCAACTCAAAATCAACTCCTTCCGGCACCAGGCAGCGTCACAGGGACTCTGTCACTTCACGTGCTTGCTCTGGAGGCTGGATTGGGATAGCTTGGGTGGGAGGGAGCACTTTGACATGGTGCCCTTGTCCTCCTTACCCTCCAGTCTGCTACAACCCCTGGTATGGGGTTAGGAACTTGCAGCCTCCCTCCTGGAGGGGCAGCAGCCTTGATCCTTTGGTATGGTGGAAACAGTCCCAACAACTTGGTGCTGAATGTTAAGTGGGGAATTGAAATCTGTATTCATCTTGCTTCCATTTTGAGAATGCTTCAATTTTTAATCCCCTTTTGGAAGGAGAAACTAGTCTGCAGTGCGAGTAGCAACCTCTGGTTGTGCCTTGGTCGCCCAGTAAAGAAGTTCTGCCACTCCTTCAAATGGTGTTGCCTGAAAGGGTCCTCTGTTTTCATTAAGCAGATGAAATGGCTGCTGATTCAGATCTCACCTCAATACATAAAAACCAGAGCTTCAAACAAGTCTGCATCAGACAAAAGCATTACATAAAAAAACCTCCTTGGTTTTGAAACGTCATCTTATCCCTTTCCCATGCTTGACTGAAAGTAAGTGGGTTGGCTTTTGGCTGCACAGTACAATCCCTGTTGTCTGCCCAGGGATGTGACATGATTATCTTTTGTTAAATGCATCTTCAAAAATTCATTTAGAAAGAGTTAATTGCCCTTTGGCAACTTTTCCTCCTCCCTTCCCCAAGAAGGCTTTAAAATGTTAAAAAGGTCACGAGTCCATTACAATGAAATGAACAAGTGTCTGCAACATCCACAGTTTGTTTTGAAGTTGTGCTGGATGTATAGAGATGGAAATGTGAGCAAAATTGAGGAGATGATTTTCAGAGACTCCTTTTAATAAAAATCAAGCAAAAATCCCTGGTTAGTTTCCTTTGCTCTCTTTCCTGCTTGCTGTCTGTCCTTTGGGCTCATGATTTTTTTGGTTTGTGATTTAAAAGTTGTAAAACCCCTTCCTTCCCCACACCCTTTAATTTCTCCAGTCGAGTGGAGCTGGTCTGTAAGTCGTGTGAGCTTCCAAAAGAAGAATTGAACCATTGTAACATTGGCTGAGGCTTTTGTTAAGCAAATTTCATGAAGAGACTGGGACCTAACAGGTCTTGAGGAAATCGGATCCACTGTGACTGGCCCTGCTGCATCCTGCTGGAAGCACTCCTGTGCTCTTGTGTATCCAGATGGCAAACGAGCCAAACATGTTCACTGCATGCACAGCTAACTCTGAAATAGCAGGAGACAGCCTGGAATCCTGTGCTGCTGTGGTCACAGAGGGATGTGTAGCTGTGGGGTGAAAGCAGAGACTGCTTTAAGGCAATAACCCATCAAACAGCCCATGTTTGGGAGAAAGCTTAAGCTTTGTTAAGCTACAGGGTATGTGGCTGGTGGCTTTTTGCCTTAGTGATGGATAAAAAAAGAAAAGTAGCATGTTTTGGTTGCAGGTGACTTTCTTTTCCTGGAGGAATTGAGCAGCTGTGCAAAACCACCAGAATTCAGTCAGTTCTTGCATCTGTTTTGTCAAAGTGTATCCCAGCCATGCTGCATCTTGTTGGGATGTGTGAACACAGAGAGGGTGGGTGTGTTCTTAAAGCAGCACCATCCATGACCCCCAAAACTGTTGGAGCAGCTCATGGCTTCAGCTGATGCTTATGAGGCAGTTCAGAGGAGCAGCATGAGCTCAGGTGCTGTGGTTTCTCTTGCTGTTGCCATGCTCAGCCCACCTCCTGGTCACACAGAAGAGAGCTGAGACTATAATCCACTACCAGAACCTGGGTATGGTTTTATGGAAAGAGATGCTGGATGTTCCTCCTGATGTCTTGATTTTCTTTTCTTCAGGTGGTGAGAACATCAAGAGCATAAATCAGCAGTCAGGAGCCCACGTGGAGCTCCAGAGAAACCCACCTCCAAACACAGACCCCGGCGTACGAATATTCACAATCAGGGGGGTTCCCCAGCAAATCGAGCTCGCTAGACATCTCATAGATGAGAAAGTTGGTGTAAGTTCTATCTCTGATCTTGGTCTGTCTCTTTCAGACGTGGTGGTGTCACTCTTAGGTACCTGTAGGCCTGCACTTGAGTACACATGCTTGCATTATTCAGCTTCAAAACCATTTGCCTGTTAGCAGCTGTCTTGAACCTGATGGCCCTCCAGCATCCACTGGGCTAATTTTTGCTGTGGTCCCAGAAGGATCTGACTGTTGCCATAATCATGGGTAGTATTTACAGTTATATGAGGGGGAAGAGCAGCAATAATAAGGTATGAGAAGGCTGTCAAAGCAGATTTTTAAAGGGAAGATAATAGTGTTATGTGGTATTGAAGCTTGGTGTCAGGCTGCAGTGCTACTGAATGGGGAGATTTTGGTAAAAATGTATGGAAAATACTGAACTGGGGCATGGGAAAGTTGACAAGCAGCCTTCATGCTGAACTGCTTGAGAGGAAAAAGTTTGACACCAGCCTCAGGATCCGTGTGTCCCAGGCTATCTTCTCTCCTTTCTCACTACTCATAGCTGCCTCCACTTGGAGCTGGCATTAAATATTTGTGGGTTCTGTGACAGGGTACCAGCATGGGTGGACCTGGAGGATTTGGTCAAAGTCCATTCAGCCAAGCACCCGCTACACCTCATCAAAAGTAAGCTGCTCCATCTCATCACTGGGCTGGGGGGATGGCTGGGGGCTAGAAACTGTTGGGAGGAGGATGGAGGGCCCTGAAGGGGTGGGATATAAGTGGAGCCTTTTAAAGATTGAGCATTCAGAAGCAAAAGCAAGTGAACTCAATCCTTTAAGCTTGACTACAGGAAAGATTTCATCTATTAAATGATAAACCAGGTAGGTATTGGCATCTCCAAAATTTTTGTCTGGTGCAGTGAGAGCATGGGAAGAAGCCTGAATTGCATGGAGCACAAGGAATGCTGTTCAGTGTGATGTAACTTCATCTTGGCTTGATGAGCAAACTGATACCAAGGCAGTACAGAGCAGTTCACACCTGCACAGCGTTTCCTTTTGTTCCCATGTTCACCTGTTTGCTCAGCAGCTGCTGACTATGAGTTACAACTTCACTTCTGTGGGCAGCTTCCTGTCTATGGCCTGGTAAGTATTTTATTGTCTACTTGAGCATGGCTTTTTGTCCTCTGCAGTGGTCCTCAGGCGTTCATGACACAGGGCTGGGGCAGTACCTACCAGACGTGGCAGCAGCCTGGACAGCAAGTCCCAAGTAAGTGTCAGGACCTGGGTTGGAGAAGGGTTGGTGTTCCTTTTGCAATCATTGCTTCGTGCCTGCAAAAGGCAGGTTCACCCATGAGACCACGTGTGTGAAAGCAGCAAAAGGATTTCCTGAGCAGGAGAGGTGTGTGGAGGCACATGGTGGTGTTTGAGCTCAGGACAAGCTGAAGGCCGTGGAAAACTAGAGCTTTTTGTGTGCTAAACTGCTTACTGCCTATTTCTGCTCTTTGGGTAGAAACTTGGTCCTTGTTGTCTGTTCCTCTCTAACAAAAGCATTCCTGCCTTGGGCTCTCTTCTCCCAGGATTTTCCAGACAAGCATTTCCTCCTAACAGGCACATGGTGTTGGTGCTGAGCCTTCCCATCTCTTTACTGACCTTTTCATTTCTTGCTTATTTTCTTTTTTAAGTTGTTCCTTATGAGCTTTTCTCACTTTTCAACTCCCAGATTGATGGAAAGACTGGGAAAGGAGATGGGGAAAATGGAAGAAAGGTTATGAGGGCTCCTGTACTGGTCATTTTTTCATGAAAGCCTGGGTAGTCAAAATTGAGGAGTTTGGAATGGGGAGAGTCCCCCTTTTCAGAATAGTTCCAGTGGTAAATGCTGCTGGTGGTAGAGGAATCATTGGAGGGGCAATGCCTGCAATTGCACTTGTGATTCCCTGTAACACCAATCACCTTTGAATGTTTATGAAATTGTGAAATGTGTATGAAATTTGGAAATCCTCAGTGCTGCATTGTTAACTTGGTGCATTTCTGAAACATGCTATGGTAGGACATGGGAAGTGTGGTTAAACTCTGGATGAGTAGTGCTCCTTAGCAATTACAGTCTAAAAATCATGACTTTTCCTTTGAGCTCAAGGGACTTGGAGGAGGTCAGTAGTTGTTCTGTTTTCAGGACAGTAAAATGCAGTGATGGGCTTCAATGGACTTTTTCCTGTACAGGAGTGGAATAGGATGGTACTGGATAAGAGTATTTTCTCATTAGCTTGTTTTACAGGAAAAATTGTTAATCCACTCCTTTTATTTGCACCCCCAGGAAATGGACTTCCCTGAGCTTTGGGAAGCAGAACACTCACTTCCATGACCATCCTCCCACCAGCCCTTGGGGAAAGAAAGATCTCCCTTCCTGTGACAGATAGTTGTGTTTCAGGATCCCTCCTGGCTTTGGAGCCTGGTATGGGAAGCACAGTCCCCTGGGATTCCCTGATGGTGCAGCTCATACCCCAATGATGCCAGCTTGGCACTGTCAGGATTCTGGTGGCTCCCAAGAGCCCTGGAGCAGCCTGCCTTGCCATTGCCCTTCCCCTGTGTGGGTTTAGCCCCACAATGCCATCTTTTGGGGGCAGATGTTTTATTTCTGCTGTTGAACCTGATGGAAAATGTTGGTCTTGTAGTTCCATGTGTACTTAGGATGTTCCTGTGCAAAAGCAGGCACACTGGAGGCAGTCTGGGTAGGGAGAAAGGACACACATGGTGAAATGCTTTAAACAGCCTTCACCACTTCCCTCTGCTGCACATCACAGTGGTGCCCAGGCAGGCCAGGTGGAGCTCACCAAGGCGTGGGAAGATTATAAGAAGCTGGGTAAATACCTGCCTTTTCACTTTTTAATTTGAAAACAGTCCTGTGAAGGGTCCCTCCCCCGAGTGCTGCAGCCTGTGTGTCACAGCTCTGTTAGCCCTGTCACCGTGTCCTGGGGACAGCCTCAAGTGCCCTCCTTGTGGGAGGAGGGGCAGACCCCCACCCCCTACACATGTATTTAGATTTTAATTACTTCCCCCATCTTAAATAAATTAACTGGCTGGGGAAACATTTTGCTGTGAAATGCATTTAGCTGCGTGTCCTTTCAGCCTGCTGCAGACTGTAATTCTCCGAGAAGAAAAGGCATTGAAGGAGGTCCTTTGTTGGCATTAGCAGGTGGACAGTTGAGGCAGCCTTGACCTCTGCCAGAAAAGGTCCTGACTTGTAGCGTTGGTCAAGTCTTTTAACCCGCTTTTATGCCCCTGGACAGGACACTACTGCCCTGTTCCCTCCACCCACTTCACACTTGCAGTGTATTATTTCCCCCCACTTCAAAGCCCCCCCTCTGGCTGGTGTCACAGGGCCGGGCTGCAGTGGGATGGGCTGGGAAGGGCTCTGCTCCACGCGTGTCCTCTGTCCTTGCCTGCTGTCTGTGTCATAGTGGCTCTCCCTGTGCCTCTCTGCAGTTCCCAGTGGCTGTTTGCTCTTCAGGGCTGTTTGTTTGCCGTGTGTCTCACTGAGGGCTCTGCGCTCGTGCTGGCACGGAGGGAAATGAGGGAAGTGTGGGTATGTGGCCGGGCTCTCCCCCCTGCACTCAGATGTGCTGGATTGAAGGTGGTTTGGTGCTTCAGAGATGGGGAGTCTGTCCTGAGCGGAGCCCAAGGTTTGGGGTCTGTGAGCAGGCACTGGCACTGCTCCCCTTGGAGCAGTGTGGGAGCCTGGAGATGGCACTGTGAGCCAGCCGTGGCTTTTGGGGGGGTGTCATTGCCGCCTCTCCAGGTGATGTGGGGTGTGTGCTGAGGGCAGGTGGAGCTGGATGTGCCCCATGCAGGGCTCACGGCTCCCTGAGGAGGCAGGAGCAGTGTGGCTGCCCTGGAGCTGTGTGCTGGGGCAGGCTGAGTGCTGCAGGCTCGTGGGGGCACACTGTACAGAGGGACATGGCCCATCTTGGGGCTCCTCCTGTGCCCTGCTGAGGAGAGTGGAGTGAAGGATGCAGCCCCTGAAAAACAAGTGAGGTGACTCAAAACACGACCATTTGTGTGGCTGGAGGTCAAGCTGACAGGTCTCAGCTCTGTTAGGTGTCTGCCCTCCATCCCTGTGCTCGGGGTGAGCAGACTGGCAGCCTGGGGTGGCTGATGTGCACACTGAACAGCCCCCAGCCATGTGCTTTGGATTGAGCAGGTCCCAGCAGGGTGAGACTTGGCTTCATGCCCTTTAGTGAAGCACAGGTGAGATGAAATCAGGAACTTGAGCTTTTCCTTGGCTTTTCCTGAACTGAAGATGCTCAAAACTGTAGAAAGGTGGAAGCTTAATTGTCAAGGCTGGGCAACTGAGGTACATCCAGGACTTACCTAGTGGAAAGGTAGATGTCACTGGCTGGAAACTGTCACCTGTTCCATATTGACGTGCCCCTTGTTGTCATCTTTGCACAGGCCAACAGAGCCAGCAGCAGAACAGCCATCCCGATTACAGCAAAGCATGGGAGGAGTATTTCAAAAAACAGAGTGAGTGAAACAGGCTTACTGGAGATGAATCAGCTCTTGTTACAAAGAGTTAACTCTAATCCGATGACTTGCGTCTCCATCCCTGCCTTTATCAGCTTCCAGTCCTCTACAGATCCCCTCTGGTGCTGTCCTGGTGGTGATGGTGCATGTTCTCCCATGGAAAGCTCTCGGTTGCGCTGTGGTGCCTCGGGAGAGCTGCTCCCACTGATCCATGGCCCCCAGCAAACCTCATGCCCTGCTTGCAGCTGGCCTGCCTGGGGAAAGCGTAGAACACACAGGAACTGATGCTGGCAGAATCCAGAGAGCTGGAGCTGGGTTGTGAGAGGGTAGGAGAGCTCATGGAAAAACACGGGCCTGGCTTTCTCCACTGCGTTATGATGTGCATGATCTTGACTTCTGGACTTGCTTTTGACACTGCTGCTGGAGGCTTTGGGCTGAGGGTGAGAGGTACAGGCTGCCAGCCTGTCCCTGCAGCTGCAGGAACGCTCTTGGTGCTTTGTGCCTGCTCTCAGCTTGTCACTCCCAATCCAGCACAGAGCCTGTCCCGCCGTCCCACGCAGCGGAGCTGGTGTAGCTCTGTCAGGTGTCTACAGCAGTTGGAAAGGAGCTGGCTCTTTAAACTTGACAAAAGGAGATCCTGAGCCTGGGTTTGGACTTAGGGAGTTGCTGATCTCTCTCTTTTTCCTTCTTTCCCTCCAGGTCATGCTGCCAGTGCTGCTTCTCAGGCCAGTTCCCAGCCAGACTACACGATGGCTTGGGCAGAGTATTACCGACAGCAGGCTGCCTACTACGGCCAGACACTAGGACAGGCTCAGGCCCACAGCCAGGTCTGTATTCACCTTCCCTGAACCCCACTGCTCTTTCCCTTGGGGAATTGGGCATCTTGGTGCCTTGCCCTGGTGTGGGAACTCCTTCAGGTTCACATAGTGAAGCAGGGATATTTTGTGGCCAAGGAAGTGGTCGCAGAAGTGTTGTCTCAACAGTGGAGTTTTATTTCTCTGGACAGGGTGAGGGGTTTGGGGGAGAGGACTGAGGGGTTATTTCTTTCTCCTGAGAGCCTTTCCTTTTAACTGCCAGGCTGTTGTATGACTTTGAGGAATTAAAGTAAATGGAATGATGAGATAGCACAGCCCTGGCACATCCCAGGACTGTGTGTGCAGGCTCTGCCTTTTCTTGTGCTGGGACAGGAGCTGTGCACTCACCAGCTCCCTGTGCTGAAAGGGAGACCAAAACTATTGAAAAACAATTTGGATTAACTGCTTCCAAGTAAAATCTCACCTCAGCTGTCACTCAGCCCACCAGAGGGTTGTGTGGGATTTATCCTGATCACACCCACAGGGCTTTCCCGAGCACCAGCTTCGCAGAGCAAACAGTCCAGCAAAAACTGCAAAGCACCTTAACGTGATCTCCACTGATCACTGAAGGTTCTCCCCACTGATCCACATTTAGCTGTGGCTCCCAGGAGCAGAGGCTGGTGTGGGGGCTGCAGCAGCCCTGTCCGCAGGCAGCTGCACTGCCGAGGTCGGGCAGGGTGAGCCGGGTGCCGGCGCCGGCGCTGGACAAGTGTGACCTGGAACCAGTGGGTGATAAAAAGGAGTTCCCTTCATTCCTCTCCCAGTCTGGCCCACTAGAAAGAGGGATCTTGTTTGGTAGGAGGCAGGATTGCTGAGAGGAGCTCCGGAGCTTTGAGGTCTGTATCCCACGTTTGAGGTCTGTCCTGCTGGGCTGGAGCAGGGACAGACCTGTGTCGGGGGAGGAGGGCTCGGCAGCTTTGATAATTTGCTGCTGCTGCTGAGTAACTTTTTCCTTTTCTCCCCTCTCTCTCTTTCTAGGAGCAGTAGAACAAGGTCCTCGTGGCACGTTTTTTTCCTTGGAATCATTGTGGAAGAAAACCTTTTTGTAACAGAGGTTTCTAGATTTGCAGCATTTTGATGAAGACTTTTCTGTTTGTGAAACACTAGCTGTAGGATAATCTATACTGAACTTTTCTAAGAATCAGGAACAATTAGTAATGTACTAAACTTACGGACACGTTGGTAATTTTGTTTCCAAATTTATATTAAAAAAAACAAACAAATCTCCGGGATTCTTTTTGGAGAGAAGCCAGAGAATTTGCAGGCACCAAAACGCACCCCAGAGCTGTGACATTTCAACATGTGGGTTTTTTGTGTGTTTTTGTTTTTGTTTTCCTTTTAATTTTCAATCTTTTCTGTTGCAACAGAAAGAGTGGCTTGGAAGTCTTAGGTGGTATGTAACAAATCTTAAAAAGAAAAAAAAAAATTTAAACAGTATTTAAATATTCTTAAATATGTAAATTCATTAAATGTTTTACTTCTAATTTCTTGTATCTTGGCTGTCTTTGATTTTATTGCATTTTTAAAAAACTGAACGATGATATGTATTGTAATTAATGATATGAATTCTGTATTGAGACAGTTACTGTTTGCAAGTTCTGGGCGGGGGGGCATTTTGTAGGGTTTGTATAATTTCTAGAGTCTAAAGGGTTAATATAAAAATGTGTTAATTTTTTTAGCAATACATTTTTTCATGTCTCCATTGCTAGTTGCATTTATGTATCTAAGACCTCCAAGCTTGTTTAAAAAAAAAAAAAGAAAAAACAAAAAAAAAAAGAAAAAACTTTCTTCTATGCTCTCAGAAATATAAATACTGTTATTTTTAATATTAAAATGAATCTGCTATTAGTACCTTTAACAAACACTGTGGAACATAAAACCATATAAAAGGTAGTAACTATTTTTTAATTCCAAGGTGTTTTTTGCTTTTTCATTTCTTTTAAATATTTTCTTATCTAATATTTGTCAAATTACCTAGAGAAATAAATGAATCTAGTATTAACCACAGTATGCGCTAAATAATTTTGATTTAATAAAAGGGATAATATGATTTCCAATGTTTACTGTAGTGTTTCTTGTACAGATAACAGTGTATTTTTAAAGGAAAAACGGAATTGAAGCTATTTTTTCTTGCATTTTTAATTGCCCTGCGGGACATTCCGTTTTTAAATGTACTGAATTTACTGTTCTTGGGTTCTTTCCTTATTTTTCCTTATGCTTGAAATGTCTAACTATAAAGAACCGCGATTGGATAATGTTGAGCATGGTGTTTAAAAAAAAAAAATGTTCTTTTTATTTGACTGACAGTTGCATTTTACACTCTATATAATAAAATTTCCACAAGGTGTCTTGTGGGTGAAGTATTTCCTGTGTGGACTCTGTTGTTCCCTCTCCGCGGTCCCGACACTGCAGATTCCAGCTCCTCACGCTGCATCCCAGGGAATTTGGGGTGATCAGTGAGGTCAGCACCAGCCTTAATTCTACTGAAACTCTATTAATGTCACATCAACGTGTTTCTTGGCATCGTGACACCGAGGATTTCCATGGAAATGCTGTAATTGTGTCGCTGTTTGGGCCAGAAGAATCCGTTTTAATACCAGGAAGTTTCCTACAGCCCTGTAAAGGTTTTATTGCTTGTTGAGGAGATGGTTTTAATACTCTGAACTTGTTGCTCTTCCCCAACTTGGTCTCTGTGGCTGAATCCCTCCCTGCAGGCAGAGTTGCTGGAGCAGCAGGGATGTGGATGGATGTGGCTCTGGCCATTCTCACCTATTAGCCATTAACCTCTGGTGGTGCCCAGGCCGAGTCTGGCAATAACTGCAGCCCCTTCAGGCATCCCTTTCTTGTAAAGTGTGAGTTTTGAGCTCCTCCACCCTAAAGCAGCTCCATCCACTGTTCCCAGGCAGCTGCAGGGATTTACAGACGGGGGGAGGGAGGGAGGGAGGAAAGAAGATCCCATCTGCAAAGCCGGGAGCGGGAGGCATGTTGAGAGCCGGAAGAAAAGGAGATGTAGCATCTCTAAATATACCTCCAGAGAATCAAGAGAGACATTGAAAGATGGGATAGTAAAAGCCACTTGGAAAGAGGGGAGAGGGGGGAAAAAATGGCTGGAGGAGGGCATAAAGGCTGCTGATGGGAATTGGGAGCGGGCATTACCGAGAAGACTTCCTTCTAATTCATCTTCCAAGCTCTGTGCCAAAACAGCATTTGGCATGGTTCACAGGGAGCAATTGTGTGATAATGAACCCTAAGGTGTCCCTTAATTGAAGACTGAGGATTACAGATTGTGCCAATAGTCGTAAATGGCGCAGGATTGTGGGAGGATGCATTTTCTTAAATGTATCTGTAAGTACAGATGAGTGAGTCTCCCCAGTGAAATGCCCATACTATAAATTATGGAAATATCTCTTTCTGATGCAACCTTTTATTGAGGGGGTGGGGCAGCACAAGAAATAGTTTGCAAGCCTTTGAAATTTGGCCTGTCATTAAGATGGTGCCTGCAAAGCTGTGTTTTCATCAGCAGTCTGGTGTCCTGGAAGGCTGAACTGCTTGAAATGTTCCCAAGTTCACCAGTTTGTTTTCCATTATTGCTCCCTGCTCGGGGTGGGGGAGGTTGTGAGTTATGAGTCCACAATGGGATGGAGAGGGGCAGGGTAGGAAACAAAGAGGTGCCTTGGCACCTCACCAGGAACCTCTGGGTTCCTCCAAACCACACTCCA
Organism: Calyptomena viridis; assembly: GCA_013390005.1. Lineage (NCBI taxonomy): Eukaryota > Metazoa > Chordata > Aves > Passeriformes > Eurylaimidae > Calyptomena > Calyptomena viridis. Next base: position 338,502 of record WEIV01022615.1, on the reverse strand, counting down.
GCTGTGCTGCCATCCTGGTCTCTGGCCAGCCAGGGGGTCCTGGGACTGGTGTGATGGTCAATCCCACCCTGGGGCTGGACAGTCCCCTTCATGTTTTGCTCTGGGGTCTGTGGGCAGCTCCTTGTGTCTCCTGGCTCAGGTGTGTGGGGCAGCCCAGAAGTTGCTGTGATGCCTTCAGGCCAAGTCTGATCTCCAGGAGAGTAACGTAGTCTCTTGATGAGCTCTGGTCAAGTTTAACCCCCCCAAAAGTGGATTAAGCTCTGGATGCATTGAGGTTTGAGACAGGGTTTGTCTGTCCCTTCAGCAGAAACTAAATGCTGCAAGGAGCAGGAGCTTTTCCTCAAGAATGATCCCTTTCCAGATGCCTTTGCTCAGACACATGATGGCTCTGCTCCCCCTGGAATGAATCCATTTCAAGTCTATCCAACAGCACACCTCCAGTGAGCTGGTGAGGGTGTCTGGGCCAAGTGTCCCGTGGGACCACCTGGGCTGGCAGCACTGGCCCCACTCCACAGGCAGAGACCAGATCCTGAGCAGACATTTATTGTGGTCTGTCTGCAAAACATTTCTGAGCAGCAGCCTGAAAAACCCCATCACTAAAGCATCTCACTGGATCTGTGATGACCACAATGCTCTCCCATGCTCTAAATTCCGTGTGCCTGAACAGGAAAGGCTCTTTTGGGAGCAGAGGGGAGACTTTCAGATACTCTGAAATACTTTCTTGAATTTTGCATGATTTGAGAACAAACTACATTATTGCCGTTGCAAGTTAAACCGAAATGACTGTTGAAAGAGACAATAAGATGTGGGACCTTTTTTTTCCCCTTCTCCAAGTATTAAATATTTAACTGCATTAGAGAAATTTACAGTAATGGTGATGGGTGGTGTGGTTGGAGTGAGAGCTCATGGTGTTTAACGTGGAGCTCTCTGATGTTCACAAGGTCCCACCTGTACTTCTGCTTCTCCCCCAGATCCACCTGGTTCATCCCACTCTCAGGGGATTTGGGGGGGCTGTTGGTGCTTGTAGGACTCTGGCACAGGGTGAGGAATTGGGATCTTGTGGTGATGTGTCGGTCTATCCTGTCAAGCAGCACACGGGTGTTTATTCCATCCCTTTTTAGCCTTCATTTTGCTGGTTTGCAGCTTTTCCCCTGGATTTGCTGGGAGTAACAGAGATGCAGGGAGCCCATTGCAGACAGTGTTTCTCTGCTCTCATAGGGCTGGGAAAGACACAAAGGGAATTTTCCACAAGTTTTTGTGCTGGAAATGAGCAGAAACTGGAGTTAGGTGATGTGAAGATGAGTTGGGGGAGTCATAGCTCCCTGGTCTGTTGGTGAGAGGAAACAGTGCACTGCCCCTGGAGCCAAGGGCAGCAGTGAGTGGGCACTGAGCCCCACACTCATCTGGGCATCACCTTGGTGGCTGTTGGGGATGGAGAAGGATGGCAGGGAGGGACCAGCAATCCCTGGGATGAGGGAACTGGGGCACTGTATGCCCAGGTCTTGTCCTGCCACCTCCCTCCAGGTCTGAGGCACCACGTTCAAAGCAGGTCGCCCAAAAGAGCATCTCTGGTGGTGACGTGGGGGCAGGTACCACCAGCCCCCTCCCCCAGATTATCTTCCCACCCTTCCCCTTATCACTTGAGGAAATCCTATTTCAAGGCCGCTCTAGTGAAGCCTCTGATCTTTGCAGAGCCCGGCTCGCTCCCCTTTAATCCCGGCCGGGCCGCGGTGCAGGTGCCGCGGTCCCGGGGGATTAGACGGTCCCTTCCCTTTGTGCGAGCCGTCACTCAGCGCGGCCGTGCCCCGGTGAGCAGCACCGACCGGCGGGGCTCCTTGTTTGGGCCATTCACCAGGGAATATTAAACTTTGCTGCCGCGGAGTCATTACACGGGGAGGCTGGAGCTGCTGCTCTGTTTGTTTTGGAGAGAATAGGGCCAGCAAAGGGCAGGAGCCGCGGGAGGACTCGTCTCTCCCGCCCGCCTCCTCAGCCCCTGCGTGCCTGGCAGCCCCGTTCCTGTCACCCATCCCTGCCCTCCACCTCCCTGTCCATGGCCCGCATGGCTTCCTAAGGAGTGCTGGGCTCATCTGTCCCCACAGCCCTTGGCCCTGGGGACACTGCCCAGCCGTGGACCAGGGAAGCTGTGGCTGAACGCTGGGATTCTGGTCCTGCCCTGGCTTTTAGCTGCCGTCTCCCAAGGCCAGCTCCTGCAATCCCACTGTTGCAGCCAGCCCATGGGTTTGGCAACTGCTGGAGCTGCATGGCCAGCGTGGCCCAGGCTGTGGGGAGCATTTAGAGGGGCAGGAGGGAGATATGGGGCTCACAGACACACACAGATACCCCCTCTCCCTTTGGGCAGCTCTCCCTGCCCTGGGCACAAGCCCTGGGCTGGTACCTCAGTGCAGCGACCAGTCTGGGTCCCAGTTCGGCAGTGGGATGTGGGAGAGACAGTGGCGGGATGTGACTGTCCCATCCCCACTGCCAGAAAGGAGGAAAAGGCACAGAGATTTTCCTGCTCCTTCAGTCCACGTTCCCTCTGACTCCCTCCAGCATCCAGCTGCCCCGTACCACCGGCCCCTCTCCCCGAGTCGCAGCGCCTGGAGGTGGCCGAGGACTCACCACCGGGATCCTCCACAATCCTGTTCCCTGTAGAGGCTGCCTGAACCCCGCGAAGCGCTCGGACACAGCCGGGAAGGTGGTTTTCTTTCTCCTCTGTTTGCTCTTGTGCACTGTTACCCTCTCGCCAAAATTATGCTGGAAATAATACTTAAAAGAAAGGAAGGGAGGGGGGGAAAAAAAGCAAGAAAGCGAGCGAGAGCAGTGGGGAGAGCACTCAGCATCTCTGCTCGGCTCCGTGGCCTCCCGCAGAGTGAAATGAAGGCAAATAATGCCCTGAAGCTCCTCTCCCGAGCAGTGCAATCAGGCTCGGAGGGGCTGCAGTGCCCAGTGCCAGAGCACTCGTCAGGAGGGTCATGGCTTCGCGGCACCAAACCCTCCCTGCCCGGAGCTGTTGGGCATCCGCTGAGGGGCCAGCACTGCTGCTTCCGACCCCCTCGGGATAGCTGCAGGGTGCATGAGGGTGCATTGAAAGGGAATGAGGGTCCATGCAGCTCCACCCATGGATGTGGCACCTTGGGGACAGCGACTCTCCTCCTTTTTGCCCCTGGGGAGGTGGCAGCGCATCCTTCCCACCAGGCACCTGCATGTGCTCTGTGTTGGCACAGGGATGGGGGATGCTGGAGGATGTCCTAAAGCAAGGGGTGCACTCACAGAGACCTTCTTTCGGTGCCCCAGCCCAGACACGGCCCCACTGGCACATTATGAAGCACCGCGAGTGACGGGACTGCCTGGGGTGAATGGAGGTGCAAGGGGAAGTCTCACTCTATGGAGAGAACATGGGAATCAGCGATGGACCTGCCAGCCCCGCCAGCTCATACTCATCCTTGTCCCTCTGCACCTCCTGCTCCGGCACTGGGAGCGTTCCCGGGCGCAGGTAACATTTGGGCACATTCCCATAACCGAGTGCCGCCAACTGCTGCGGCGGCAGGGCCGGAGCCCCTCTCCAGCGCTGCTGTTTGCTTTGCAGCCTCCTTAGTCCCCATTGAGGCTTTTCAGCTCCAGCCCCTTCAGGGGGTTTAAGTAGGTAAAACCTGAGGAAGAGGCTATTTTCCTCCCTTCCTTTTGAGCCCTGCCTTGTGCCCAAAAGGCCCCCTTGTTTCACGCGTGCCAGTCACCTGGCTGGGCCCCCAGCCCCTTTCTCTCCCAGCCTTCCCTTTCTTTCTCCTTTCTCTCTTTTGACTTTTCCAGGAGCCCTCGCTCTCCAAACGAGCTTCAGATTGGATCCAGATTGAGGTCCCTTTGTCTTTCAAGGGTTGTACTAAGCTAATTAAATGTGATCCCAACAAATAAACGCAGATCTCCCCATTACATTCAGGCCTGCCTTTCAGGCAGCACCGGGCGGCCCCTCGCCCCCGCCCGCTGCGCGCAGGGTCCCCCTCATTGAGTCCTGGCCATTGAAAGCACTGCCAGGATTTCTTTTGTGCCGGGGGTCTCCGAGCCCTTTTTCCATCAGAAAAGACCCCCAAACAGCAGCTCGGCCTTTGTGAGTTTGCAAGCAAACGCCAAAGAAAAGCCCCCTGAATGCTTTAATAAATGACACATTTAGCAACTTCGGAGGCGCCTGGCTCCTGCGGCAGCCGCAGGGGTGCGATGATCCCTCCTGCCCCGGCTNCGGCGGCCGGAGCCGGGGGGTTTTTGAACTCGGCCCGTAGCTCCTTCGCCTGGTATTAGCGCTGGTAAATCCAAAATCGTTTTTAATGACACACACCACCCACCCCACCTCGGATCGGGGGCTGCGCTGGACTTTTCTCAGCACAACTAATATCTTTTTAATGACTTTGGGAGGGGGCAGAGCCCGGCTGTGCCCTAGAGCCTGGATTGCTCCAAACAGATGTTGGGGCAGAGGGAGGGGGATGCTCTTCCCTGCCAGGGACCTTCTTCTAGAGTTCAAACAGGAGGGGAGCTTTCAATCACCGCTAAAAATGTATTTCTCCCCATTGAACAATGGGCTCCTTTCTGCGCCCGGGGGGACTCGGCTGCGATCGCGTTTCTGCTGCCGGAGAGGAGAAACCTCCGGTTTTAGGGCAGGAAAAACTCAACTCCGAAAAGGGCTCTTCCCTGCGCCGGTTATTTCGTAGCTCCGCATCCCGCCTGCTTTCACCTCACTGCAGAAATAAAATTAAAATAACACAAAATTGTACTAACGAAGCACTAATACTCCTTCCGCGCTGCAGCCCTTCCCCGCCGCGCAGGAGCCGCCGCAGATCTTTGCGGTGAAGCCGGGCTGTTTGCGGGCTTTGAGAAACGAATCGTTGCTGCACCGGCCCGGGGCAGCGGCGGCTCCATCCCCGCATCCCGGCTCCATCCCCGGCGGCCCCACAAGAGTTAAATTTTAAAGCAAATCAAATTCCCATTGGCCACTGTATATTATCTCAGCAGTCTTCATTTGATACCTCTTTAATACAGAAAGGAGCTTTTCAAACCCCTTTTCTCTCTTTTCTCCCCGCCACTCTTTAAGAGCAATAAATGTTCAACTGCAATAACTATAAATCAATCTCCGCTCTGTTCAAATCCTATTCATGCGAAGGGCTGGAAGAGGGGAGAGAGCCCCCCCTCCCCCCCGCCCCCCAAAAAGCAGCTGCTGGGCTCTAATCTCCTTTCTTGCACTGTCATTCACCCTCATTTTTCCTCCATCACCCCATCCCTGCAATCTTTTCTTGTTTTGCTTTTCTTTTCTCTCTTTGCTGCATTATGATCCCATGTCTCCCCTCATCAGACCCCAACCTTGTCCAGATCCTGACCATCCCCTTGTAGGCTGTGAAAGAAAAGAAGAGTCCATGGATGTCAAATTGGTCTCAAAAAGACCATGAAAGATTGATTTGCTCCACTTTTCTTCTGCCTGACATTATTTCTGAGGGTCCTGAATGGGAAACCAGAAAGTCTGGGACTGGAATAAAGATGTTCTCTCTGTAAGGGGGAGACGGGGGGGAAAAATGCCCATTTACTCCTGGCCCATCAACCCTGCAAAACAGAGCAAAAGAAAAGAGGACTGTGGCTATTCAGAGTCAGACCAATATGTACACCTCCCAACAATATGCCAATATACTGAGGGCTTCTCTATTAACACCCATGAATATTAAAGTGCTCACTAAACGCTCAGAAGGAACTTTGGGAATATACACATGAAAATACAAGCAGCATTGTGCGGGGCTCAGAACAATGGGGCGGCGATAATGGCCCTTCTCTATTAACAGCCATGAATATTAAACTTGTTTCCTCTTAAATGTTAAAAAGGAGGGATAGCCGCGATATTAAAAAAGAGAAATGCGGAGGAGGGGGGGGGACACACAGCAAAGCACCTTTCTAGGACCGGGAAGAAGCTTTGGGAAACAGCTGGGGATATTTAAAGCCACGCAGAAAATGGAAGAATTTTTTTTCCACCTTTTTCCATCACTCCCCCCCGCACTGCCGAGCCCTCGCAGCCGGGAGAGGGGCTCAGCGCAGCCCGCACCGGAACCGCAGGGGGTTTAAGAGCATCTATTATTTTTTGTCCCGGGATAACTTGAAGGTTGAAGGGTTTTCCTANGCAGGGGTGCGATGATCCCTCCTGTCCTCCCCCTTCCCTCCGGCTCCCGGGGCATTTGCAGCCCGTGGAGACGCAGGGGATGCGGCAGGAGCAGCTGACCGCCTCGGTTCCCAGCCCGGATCTCCGCCGGCCCCCTTTCCCGGCGCTCGGGGGGCGCACGGAGCAGGTGATGGGGTCGGACGGGCCGCCCCTCGCCGGCCCCGGGCTCCG
>WEIV01022615.1:223014-324537 GCA_013390005.1 Calyptomena viridis | reverse complement strand
TCCCGGTGAGGTTAAACTCGAGTGAAGGTGTGGGATTTAGGGGGATCTGAGATGCCAGGACATTGCGCACTAGTGCCCAGCCAGAAGACAGGGTTTTCCTTCTTTTTGTTTGTTTTGTTTTGTGTTTTTTGTTTGTTTCCCCCGTACTTCTTAATTATTGTTAACTATTATTGCAGTTTTATGCTTAATAGAAACTTGCATCACCTTTCCCATCACTCACCCCACAAAGCATCTTTTCCAAGAGCCAGATCTGGCAGGCACCTTCCCCCCTCCACTCAGGGATGCTTCAGCTCCCATGGGCAACTGCAGGATGATGAACAGCCCCTTCCTCTGGGACTGAGCTGCTGGTGGGGCTCTGCAGAGAAGAGGGAGTGAGTCTGGGAGCTGGGTTATCCGAGTGTATGTGGGCTGGTGGGGCCAGCCATCCCTGCCCAGCAAGAGCAGGGCACGCTTCTCAGCCTCGCTGCAGGTGCACAGTCCAGGACCATGAGCAGAAAGGGTTTGGACATCTCTTGGCTGTTGGCAGGGTCTCAGTCCCAAGGCTGTGCTGGCTTTGAGCTTGTCCCTATCCAGGGGCTTTATCCCAGAGGCAGGAGGTGAAGGGGCTCAGCCCACCGTGGGCAGCATTGCTACCAATCTGTCTCTTCCTCTCCCAGGTCTTCAACGAGGACGGCACCGTGCGGTACTTCATCGATGCCAGCCAGGAGGATCATCGCAGCTGGATGACCTACATCAAATGTGCACGGAACGAGCAGGAGCAGAACCTGGAGGTGGTCCAGATCGGGAACAGCATCTTCTACAAGGCCATTGAGGTAAGTGGGGCAAAGAGTGACCGGGCAGCTGTGGAAGTGGAGCAGGGTGATGGCTGGTTTTGGGGTGTCTGTGGAAGAACAAGGCAGCTTTGTGATCCCTGGGAGATCCACTGGGAGATCTGTGGCACCATGGGGAAGGGCCATTGTAAGGGCTTCAGTGAGCGATAAAAGTCCTCCTATGAGGAAAACCCCCTTTCAGTGGGCTCACGGGGCAGTGTTTGCTGAGCAGACACAGACCAAATGCTGCACAAGCTTGTTTGTGGTTCAAAACATGAGAAGAGCTGCAGCCCAAAGCCCTGCCTGGGTCAGGATAAGGTCACGGTTTGATGAAATAGTGAGATTTTATGCAGAACCTGCTTCCCTGTAGCAGGGGAATGTTTTGGGGTTTTCTGTGTAACCCAGGTGCTGAGTGCAGGCTCAGCTTTGTCTGGGTGTCACACTCCAGCTGTACATGGAGCAAGGAGCCATGGAGCAGGCAGGGAATGGCACTGGCACAGCTGTGCCTCGGCCTTTCCGCAGTGGGGCTGTGGGGAAGGGATTCATCCTGCCTGTCTTATCCATGTCCTGCTATATGAAGTGCTGGTGGTGCTGACTTGGCACAGGAGCAGGTGCAGGTGCTGGGTCTCAGGCATGGCACAGGCTGCTGTGCTGTGGGGTGAAGGCTGGAGGGCACCCACAGTTCCCTGCAGGAGACACTGGGATGGAGGTGGGATTGTTATTGATGCCATGTGCATACAAGTCACACGGTGCCAGCAGGGTGACAGTGTCAGGGGACCAGTCCTGCTTCTGTGCAGTGTCCACATAACCTGACACTGCTGCAGGTGGAGGAAGACGGCGGCTTGGGGAGGTGTCCTTGTGCAGCAGCTTCGGCTTAAAGAATCAAAGGAGGGAACATGTCCCAGTCTATGTGAGACCAGCACTGTAGATTGTCTCCAACCAGTGTAGGGTCCAGAGTCTCACCTGCTCAGGAGCACTTGCAGCTGGGAATGTGTCCTAGCTCGGAAGGAGTGTGAGTGCTGGTTCCATGAGCACGGGCAGCTCCCTGGATCTATCGAGGCTCCTGCACATATGGAGGAGCATAAGCTCAAATGCCCCATGGCACAGGGCCACAGCCCATCCTGCACTGGGCCAGCAGCAGGGCTGGGTCAGGGGTTGCTGCAGTGGAGTGGGAAAGGCAAGTGAGTGGGTAGGAAGAGGGGCAGGTATATTCTCTTCTGCTGCATGAGGGTCCCGTGTGCCTCGGGCTCTGCTGCCTTTCCCTGTGCAGTGCTGGGAGCAAGAGCCCCCAGTGCTTCCCTGCTGCTCTCCCCATGCTGGACATCCCTCCACAGGCTTCAGCTGTTCCCAGTCCTAAGACCTGATATTCCTGTGGGCAGTTGTGCTTGCTGTGACAGCAGCTTAAATGCTTTTTATTACTGTTCTTAAATTATGAAAATAAGTAAAACAATTCCAGGTAGCTGTGGTGCAATTAGGAATACAGCTGTGGTTTTCACACCTTGTGCAGGCACAGATGATGGGGTGGGTGATCCAATATTTGTGGAGGTGCATGCAGAGGCCCTGTACAGTCATGTTCCATCTGTGGGCTTGATCCTGGGGCTGAAGCAGCGAGCACTGGAGCAGGATGAGTTTAATTCCCTTGGAACAAGCAGTGAAATTGAAATGCTGAGAGTGCTGAAGCCCAGATGATGGGGATGAGAAGGTGGGGGTGAAGGCTGCTTGCTGTCATGCTGTGGTGTGCTCCCCAGGCACGGCAGGTATCTGGTGGTGCTTCTGCTCCTGCTGTGTTGGCAGGGATGCCTCTGTGCCAGGAGGTGCAAAAGGGGATGGGTGAGAGTACAAAAAGAGGAAGTGTGGAGTGTGTGAGGAGCTGGGGCACAACTGGGCACAACAGATTGAAGATCTGCCTCTTTCCTGGGCTCCCCATTCCCACCTGTGCAACACACCTACCTGCACACACATGTGCAGTCCAAAATCCACCACTCATTCAAATCCATTGGAGTTTTCTGCAGCCAACAAGAAAAGGAACAGGAAGAGAGGATTTTCCTTTAGTGGTCCTCTCTCTGCTCCTTAATCCCCTCACATGGAGTCATGGGCACACCAATACCCCTTGTCACCCATCACACCTGCTGTGTCACCTCCCTCACCTCAAACCTCAGACTGAGGGTGCAGCATCAGCCCGACACCAGCTGGAACAGCTCAGTCCTGGGCAGGATATGCTCACACCAACCCAAATTCACCACTGCCCTGCTCAGCAAGACACATGTCCATGCATGGGCACTGTCACCCTCCATCCCCTACCAGCTCTGGGGGCTCCCCCACCTCCAGTTCCCCTACACAGCCTCCTGCCTGTGCCCACTGTGTCCCCTCCCTGGTGGGCACCGTGAGCTGTCCCATCCCTGTCTCTCAGCACCCACCTCTGTCACACCATGGCTCCACTACAACATCTCTTAGGATGCCTTTCTCACCTACTTACCAGAAAATCAGATTTATTGGTGCCTTCTTTGCTATTTGCCTTTAACATTTCAGTGTGTTTTGCCCGTTCCTGCCCTCGCTTGCAGATTTGTTTTTCCCATCCTCATTCTCAGCAATACCAAGCTGCTGCTGCTGGAAAAAAAAGTGAGGGCAGTGAGTCTTGGCCTTTGATCTGAAGGCCAAGAGATTCCTGGGGGTCAATTTAAATTTGCTTTGTAGTGTATGCACATAGGTGTTCACCCACTGCTGGTGTGGGTGCAGCAGCCCCAGCAGAATAAAACATGTACACATACATGTATGCACTCATGCAGAGTGTCTTATCCTTTTAGTAATATTTTACTTTATCTGCTTGTATTAAAAATAACTCATTTTCTGTTAAGAGAAAATGACACCAGAAAACAGGACCAATTTGGGATCAAAAAGGATATCGGCTTCCCCTGACTCCCAAATTCCTCCCCTGTAGCCCCAGTGAGGTCTTTATGCAGATCGACACTTAAAACATACGAAGTCAAATTCCTACTGCTTTTAGGTCCTTAAAATTCAGCCCATTTTCAGCGTTTGAGTGATCTAATTTATGATCTGTGTTTCATGTGAACGATGCTTTTCTTGGACTACTCCATGTATGGAAAACCACGCTCCGAAATGCAGGACTTTCCCATTTCTAAATTAGGTTCTTATCACAAGGGACCTGCAAGGGGAAATATGTGTATTTTTCATAAAATTATGTTGTTATTAGTGTTGTTTGAATTGATGTGAGGGCATCTGTCTTCCCAGCCACAGCTGCAGCACACGGCGAGCCCTGAGTGGCATTTCCTGGCCACTCACCCCGGCAATGCAGGAACATAACGGGAACGATGGGGAAGGAGAAGTGCCATCACTGCAGGGAAATGGGAGTGTGGGTGATGCAGAACCCCTCCCCTGGCCCTGTAGATTTCCTTGGGCTGTTGCAAGCACGGTGGCTTTGGTGTGGGATGTAGGTAGCATTTCACACCTGAGTTACAGTCTCTTATAGTAGCTCCGAGCTCTCCTCTGATCCATGGGTTGATGAGCCCTTTGCTGGTAGATCTGCATTTCCTTCTTCTAAAATTAGCCCTGGTAGAGCTGAGTGGGGGATGTTGTCTGTGCCCTACAGCAGGAGGGTGTTGATGGCTCCATCCAGAGCCGAAAATCTCTGCTGGAGCCCTGAGCTTCACGTCATGGCTCCATGTCATGGCTCCCTGCTTTGGTCTCTGTCTCTTGTACCTCACTGCAGTTCATGGCTTATTTCTCTGTATCTCCCTCTATATCTCTGTGTTCTGCCATATCCTCATCTCCCCAGGCCTCTGGGATCTCTGGGTCCTGCACTCATGTGCTCTGTACCTGTATATTTGCCTGTCACCTTGTTTTTGTCCCAGCCTGGGGGAGACCCCTGCAGCAGGTTGTGCCAGTGGTGGGTGGTGCTGAGCTGTGCCGTCACCTCCAGAGCTGCAGCCTGGGCTGTGCTGTCCTGGTCTGGAGGTGCTGGGGACTCCTGGCAGGTCCCAGATGGCAGCAGGGTCTCCCAGGAGATGGGGTACAGCCAGGGTAGGTCCAAAGGGAGCAGCATGAGGATGGATGTTCATTGCCTCTCCCAACACCTCCATCTGTATTTCTCTTTCTAGATGATTCCTCCGGACCAAGAGCTGCTGGTCTGGTACGGGAACTCCCACAACACCTTCCTGGGCATCCCGGGTGTGCCAGGGCTGGAAGAGGAGCAGAAGAAGAACAAACATGGTAGGTAATATCGGAGAGAGCCATGGGAGCAGCACCCTGCCCGTTCCACTTGTGCCCAGCTCTGAGGACATGGGGTGGGCATGAGGCAGGGACATCCCAGGGGATATGTCAGATCCCCCAGCTGCTTGGAGACAAACACAGGGACAATGAGATAATCCACATACAGCTTGAGCAGGTCCCCAGTAATTCAGGGTGGTCCCTCCAGGCTGGTTTGTCCATGGCTATTGCTGGTGGGGTGTCCAGCAGTCACCGCCCAACCCAGCTGGGCAGGGATGAGCAGGGCACGGTGTGAGCATGAGGAAGGCAGCACTAAGGCTCTGTGAAACACTTGAGTGGATGCAGGTCCTATGTCCCCACTCTGCATTTAATGGATCTTTCCCCAAATCACCATCACGGGAGGCTTTTCTCTCCCTAGTCTTTCTTTTTTCTTGTCTCAGAGGCTCCCCAGGGCGCTCTGTGAGCACAGCAGAGCTCAGGCACTGCTGGGGGATGCTGTATTCAGAGCCAGACCCCATCTGTGCTCTCTGGATCTACTTCCTGCTCTGAGAGAGCCAAGTTGGAGCCCAGCAGAGCAGGGAGAGAAGCTGGGACCAGTGTAGGGCCCGGAGAGCGTGACTTTGGGCTGAAAGTTCCTTCACTCACCCTCTCTGGCTCTGCCGCAGCCCAGGGAGGGGAAAAGTGCCTTTCATGCCCATCTATAAGGAATTCATTCAGCTCAGCTTGAATGTTCCCCCTCACCTAAATCTGGGTGAGCCCATTCCCAGCACTGACCTATCCCAAAGTCCCAAACGCCAACCTGGACCCAGCTCTGCCCGGGATGGGTGTTCCCACAACCAGGGAGCCAGCGAGGGGACATGCCAGGTTACCCAGGGCATCCAGCACCACGGGGGCTTGGGAAGGGGACGAGCTGCAGTGCCGGAGGGCAGTGCCTGACCATCCCTGTTGTCCCCAGAGGATTTCCACGCCGTGGAGACGGGGGCCAGCACGACGGGGCGCATGCGCTGCGTCATCTGCCACCGCGGCTTCAACTCCCGCAGCAACCTGCGCTCCCACATGCGCATCCACACCTTGGACAAGCCCTTCGTGTGCCGCTTCTGCAACCGCCGCTTCAGCCAGTCCTCCACCCTGCGCAACCACGTCCGCCTACACACGGGCGAGCGGCCCTACAAGTGCCAGGTTTGCCAAAGTGCCTATTCCCAGCTCGCGGGACTGCGGGCGCACCAGAAGAGCGCCCGGCACCGGCCCCCCAACGCCTCCCTGCAGGCTCACTCGCCGGCCCTGCCCGTGCCCCATCCCGCCTCGCTGGCCCATCACATCCCCACCATGGTGCTGTGAAGCCCCGGTGCGGCAGCGGGATTTGGGACAGCAAAGACTGATGCTGAGACATGCACTGAACCGTGGGGTTGGCTCTTGGTAGAGCTGGGGGGGGCACAGGCTGCTTGGTGTCTTGAAAGGGGTGCTGGGCTGTTTTTGGAGCGTGGGGTTTGACGGGTGGATGAGGGGAACCGCTGGCTCTGCAGCTGCACCATGTGGGATCATCCCTGGGGAGGTGTGGTGTAGGGTGGGCTGCTGGTCCCTGGGATTGGCAAGATGTCCTGTGTGGATTTGCCTGTGCATGGGGGGAGGTCTGAGGCAGCTGAAAAGCTGGGCCCGGATGAGTCACCCCTGGGTTTTACAGATAATTTGGTGGAAAGAAAAATTGCTCTTATCCCTCCTCCTCTGCTCCAGCAAGTGTCCGGCAGACACTTGAGAGGCTGGCACAGCCCTGATGTGGCCTCCCCAGTTATGCCTATTTGTCCCAGGCATGGCGTTGGCCCTGGTGGCTCCTTCCAAGGGAGCCCCGAGTTAGTGAACAGCTGCATTTTCCCCGCTCGAGCCCCCTTTGCCTGTTCTGTCACCACTCCAAGCGATCCCATGGACAGAGGAGACAGGCCACGTGCCACGGGGACACGCCAGCTGGGAATGCCCATCCACAGGCAGGTTTTGAGGGGACACTGAGCTGTGCTTCTCCACCCCTGGGAGCAACTCTCTCCATCGCTTCCCCAGCTGTGGAGGAACATTTCGGCTGAGACTGCTACTGCCCTCTGGGGACAGAGAAAACCTGTCCCCGGGCCAGCTCTGTCCCCAAGGACAACTCTAAGCGCCCTCTGGAGTCCCCACACTCCGGAGAAGGGCTTTGTATCATAAAGCTTAAAAGAAGGTATTCTAATATTAATTATAAGTCTAAGATGTATAAAGTTTCTCACAAGCCGTGTTTTACTTCCAGAAAAAAAAATAGAAAAAACGAACAACCGTCACTTTAACTTTGTAAATATTTATGTAAACATTATTTACAAAACTTTGATATTATATATTATTTGATTGTATATGTACACTGTAAATACATTTGTACCTCTCTCTTGTATTCTAAATAAAAATTACTTGGAACATTTATCATTTAGAAGATGGACAGCGTGCAGAGCTTTATTTTGTTATGTGCCAGGGGAAGGATGTGATGGTTGGAATGACTGAAGGTCTTTAACATAGTAATTGGTGAGCGAGGAGATGTAACATTATCTGTTGGGCCAAGGAGTGTAGGTGGTAGGAAGAAAAAATATNGAAAAAAAAATAGAAAAAACGAACAACCGTCACTTTAACTTTGTAAATATTTATGTAAACATTATTTACAAAACTTTGATATTATATATTATTTGATTGTATATGTACACTGTAAATACATTTGTACCTCTCTCTTGTATTCTAAATAAAAATTACTTGGAACATTTATCATTTAGAAGATGGACAGCGTGCAGAGCTTTATTTTGTTATGTGCCAGGGGAAGGATGTGATGGTTGGAATGACTGAAGGTCTTTAACATAGTAATTGGTGAGCGAGGAGATGTAACATTATCTGTTGGGCCAAGGAGTGTAGGTGGTAGGAAGAAAAAATATTTTTAGGCTAAAGAAGCCGTTTTTCAGGTCTGGAAGAAGTTGTGAGCACCGTAGACGGTGGTATTTGGTCTGATTCCTCCTTGACACTCCCTATTTGAACAGGCCTTATTCCCGTGAAGTTGTACAGTCCCTATTTGTGTTGTCATCCTTTGATACCTTCCATGAATCAATGCCCGTATTTCAGCCGTGATAGTGCAAGTCTTGCTGGAAGGTTTGTTTTGGATCCCGAGGCAGTGACGGTCACCACTGGCTGCCTTTGCCCTGGTATTCCCTCAGCAGCTGCGAGAGCCGAACTGGCGCTTGAATTAAACGGATTAAACTTTTCCACAGACGTATCAGCTCCCACTGGCGCTGCTCTGCCAGGGCATGGGGGCAATCCCGAGGTTTTAAGCCTTGGGAGAGGATTAGGGGGTTGCCTTCAGGTAAACTCGGGGGACACCCTGTGAACACGGGCACCCCAAAACTGGGGGTGCTGCTCGTTCAGCAGTGAACGCACCCCTGGCTCACAGCGCTGCAGCCCACACCGGGGTGCTGGGGCTCAGCGAGCGCCGAGGGAGGGTGTGCGCTGTTCCCAGAGCCCCCCGTTTTTCGGGAGGTTTTTTTGGGGTGCTGGTCACACCCAGGAGGGCGCAGCACCCTGCCCTCACTAAACATGGCCGCGCTTCCACATGAATTCCAACGGGGCGAAGCCCATTAGTCCTTTTGATGCCAGGAACAAATATGGCTGCCTAAAGCCCTTCCGCTGCCCTCACTCAAGATGGCGGCCCCCGCGCCTCAGGCGCGTCCTCGCCAGCAGCCAACATGGCGGGCGGAAGAGGCGGTGTGGCGGGTTCAAGCCCCCAGTCAAGATGGCGGCGGTCACCATGAGGCTGCCGGTGGCCCGTCGGCCTCTGGGGTCGAGCGCGCCCCGAGGCGCCGAGAAGCACCTGGTGGCACCGGGGGACACGATCACCACGGACACGGGATACATGAGGTGCGGACAGTGGCGGAGGGGAGGCGACGGCGGGGAGGCGCGGCTTCGGGCAGTACTTAGGTAGCCGCGCTCTCCCCGCAGGGGCCACGGCACGTATGTGGAGGACGACAAGCTCATCGCTTCGGTGGCCGGTGTTGTGGAGAGGGTGAACAAGCTGGTGTGTGTCAGGGCGCTGAAGGCCAGGTGAGTGTGGCCGCGGCAGGGGAGGGCGGGGGGCTGGCCGTGCTCGTGAGGGTGAGGTGTGTGACGGCCGCTCTCTGTCCCGCGCCCAGGTACAACGGCGAAGTCGGCGATATCGTGGTCGGGAGGATTACGGAGGTAAAGCCCCTTTTTCCCCGCGGTGCTGAGGAGCGGGAGGGTGGCCGCTGGCCGGCGGCCAGGCTGGAGTGGCTCAATCCAACTGGAGCACTTCCCAGGACCATAAAACCATGTCACTGTGCCTGTGCAGGGCCCTGGGAGCGTGCGGGTTTTAACAGGACGGGGCTGGAAGAAGCCGGCAGAGCCATTCCCTCCTGTGGGCTCGGTGGGCTGCGGCTCCCGTTCAGTTTTTTGAGTGTATAGCAGCAGGTGATTTTTTTTTTCTCCTCAGGTTCAGCAGAAGCGATGGAAAGTAGAAACGAATTCCAGGCTGGATTCAGTGCTCTTGCTGTCGTCTATAAATTTACCCGGTGGGGAACTGGTGAGTGTAGCTGATGCAGAGCAGTGGCAGAGCCATGTCTGCTGCTTCCATGGCAGGAGCTGAGGCTGGGAAGCTCTGGAGCCCTTCCCAGAGTTAGCAATAGCATAGGGTTTGTGGGTGAGTCTGTAGCTCTGATATCTTTAACTCTCTGTGTTATTTGGACATAAACACTTCAGTGACCTAAAGATGTGCTGGTTGGCTTTCCTTTGGTGACCAGGTTGTGTTCAACTTGGTATCCTAAGGTCCCCCACAATGGGATTATTTGTGGAAATTAATGGATTTTCTCATTCTGGGCTATGTGTAACTTCTCTTGTGTTGTTTCAGAGGAGGAGATCAGCAGAAGATGAGCTTGCCATGAGGGATTACCTGCAGGAAGGGGACCTCATCAGTGTATCTTTCCACTGTGCCTGCTGATGAAAGAGCCAAGGGTGTGAGGAGAAAAGCCAGGCTGGCCTGGCTGGGGGTGAGAGCTGTGCTGGGGTGGCACCGGGCAGCCTTATGGACCTTTTTTTCCTTAAGTGGCATCAACAGGCAGAGGTCCAGTCTATATTTTCTGATGGAGCCGTGTCGCTGCACACCCGGAGCCTGAAATACGGGAAGGTAACTTGTTCCAAAGCCCTTGATCTTGGCCTAATTCTGCACCAGCTGACTTGTAGAAGGCCTGTTGGAGATTTTGTTTAAGAAAACGGCAGAGCAGGATGTTTTTAAAACCAGTTCCTGCAGGATAGGAAGAATCTCAGCTCCTACATGGGAGCACCAAGTGGACTTTCCCCAAAGCACAGGAGTTGTCCTTGAGTTGCCCTTTGAGCCACTGCACTCCCTGTCTGCATTTCCAGCCTGCCAGTCCTGTTTCCCCCAATAGCCACTTGGGAATTAAATCCTGGGGAGAAAGCTTCTCACTCCTCTTCTGCAGGCCATTGCCCCTGTGACTTGTTTCTCTCCCTGGGGCTCTATTTTAGGCTTTACACAGTTGGCATTTATCTCTGGTTTTGTGCATTGAAATAAGCTAAGGGGCCATCAGAGTGTAGGCTGCAGTTTGGGATTACTAGACCAAGGGTATTAGCACTTAAAAGATGAAAGGGAAGTGTAGTTATTGCACAAAGGGTGAAAGACAGTGATTGGATTAAGAGGGAAAGTGTTCTGCTAAATTGGGCTTCTCACTCCTTGTTTTTCTGCAGGGATGGTTGATGTGTAGTTACAATCAAGATATTATTAACATTTGTGCTAAGCACTGAGGATATTTTTCGTCTTCAAAGGACTGCACAGGCATTAGCTAATCCTCCCAGCGCTCCCAGAGGCAGGCAGGTTTTATATCCATTGTTTCACAGGAAAAGGGGTTAAAATGGAGTGGTTCCTAGGCCAGGAATGGAGTGAGTGTTGGTGATTTGATGTTATCTGTGGTGGCTCATGTCTCTCACGCTGAGCCTTGTGGTCTCTTCTCCAGCTTGCCCAGGGTGTGCTGGTTCAGGTCTCTCCTTCCCTTGTGAAACGCCAGAAGACTCATTTCCATGACCTGCCCTGTGGTGCTTCCGTGATCCTCGGCAACAACGGCTTCATCTGGATCTACCCAACTCCAGAGCAGAAGGAAGAAGAGGCCGGGGGCTTCACCACCAACTTGGAGGTGAGGGCTCGGGGAAGATGAACCTTCTCTTATCATAGAGGCACATGAATGACCTGAGCCTTTCAGAATTTGGTGTTGTGTTCACAGCAAAGGTTTTTACAGACAGTCTGCTTTATTTCCCTGTGCATTCATCCCTTTTGCTCTGTCCTTCCTCAGCCAGTTCCCTTGTCTGACCGGGAGGTGATCTCACGGCTCCGAAACTGCATCGTGGCTCTGGTTACTCACAAGATGATGCTCTTTGACACCAGCATCTTGTATTGCTATGAAGCATCCCTTCCTCATCAGGTACAGTGTTTATTCCACACTAGGGAGGGAACAGAAAGGCTCATGAGTTGCTGCTGAAGTCAGTAAACGAGGTGGTAACATTCCATTTTGGCTTTCCAAACCATCCTGTAGTAAGTGACAATACAAACTCCCCCCTTCTGCATAACAGAAGTTGCCTTGCATGCTTTCAGGGATAGTTTGAAGGCTTCTGCCTCTGGCAAAGTCCAGCTATTCCTATAGAGGAGTAAGTCCATTTTTCATCAGATGTGATGTATCCTGCACTGGGATTAGGGACTCTGTGATTCCTGTGAAAACAGTGTTAAATTTGGGATTGTGTGGGCATGATGCACTTTGAGAACCAACGAAAAAGCACGTGTCGTGTGTAGAGACCAGTCTTGTGTCTGTATCCACATCCCACTCTGCTGGAAGGCTGCCTCCATTTCCCCTTTTCCTGTACAGCTTTTCAATGTGATTTCTCCCAGCACAATTCTCTTCTCATAAATGAATGAGGTCTAAATTGTCTTCTGTTTTCATTCCCAATGGCAGCTTCCTCAGCTAGATGGGATGTTCTTTTGAAGTACATTTTTGTTTAAGTCATCTCTTCCCTTCCCAAATAAGGTGTGTGTCCTTCAGGAGACATCTCCTTTGACTTCCTTTGGTCTCTGTAAGAATTTTTAACTGGCCAAGTTGACTTTGCACTGGACCCTCTGTCATAGGTCTTATTTCACCACAACCCTCTGAACTCCCTTGGTGTGTGTCAGGGACATTTGTCCACTCAGAGTGTGCAAAAATAGTAATTGCTTTCTGGTGCCAATATTGCTGTTGTTTCCACTGCAGATCAAGGACATTCTCAAACCAGAGGTGATGGAGGAGATCATTCTGGAAGCTCGACAGAGGCTGCTGGATTTGCAGGGATAGGGCACATGGCCAGAAGCAGTCATTTGAAATCCCAGCATGGCAGCTTTTGATCCTCAGTATTACACATTTTTTTTCAGTGTTCCAGTCCCTAACATTCATTCCACACTTCAGAAACCACCAAAATTCCTCATTCCTAGGATATGTCTCGAGTCCTTTTAGTACAATAGTACAAAGCAGTACTTAAGTACAATAGCCTTGTAGTGCAGCAGCCTGAAGAATTGATATCTGACCTTTATAAAGATGCAGATGCAACTGGGACATGTGCCTGTTGCTGTGTCTGGTGCCCCTGAACTTTGTGCAGAATGATAGGGAGAAAGGGGTGTGTTTTGTGATGTTTCTCTCTTCCCAGAAGATGGTTTGGATTTTAATTTACTGTAATACAGATATGCCAGTCTGTTCTCTGACAGACCCCTTGTTTTTAAGAGTATCCACACCCTTGCTAACCACATTTTGAGTCTGGCTGTTCATGGCTTGTATTTCTCAGGGGTATGTGGCTGTTGCTGTCCATTTGAGCCAGGACAAGCAGTGTCCTAGTTTGTGTACATCCTGCTGGTCTCTTTTTTTATGCCTGATGTGGCGAGTTCCGTTTCTGAAGGAGCACTGTTACTGTTTTGTATTAGATATTTTACATTTCAATAAATTTTTTGAAACAAATCAGTCCTTCAGCAGTGTGTGCATTAGCTTGTTTTTCTCCAGAATGAATTTGGTCTAGCTTGAGAGCTCTGGTTGGCTCAGGTCTCCTTGTGCCATGACACTTGGAATGGTTGAAATGTCGTCTTATCTCCCCTTCAACTGCTGTTCTTCATCCCATTCAAGCAGGATTTGACTTTCCTCTTCAGCCCATCTGCTGTGCAGGGCTCCTCTCTAAGGATTGCCTGGAGTTGTGTGGCTCTCCCAGTATTTCTTCCCTTCAGGATCCCACGGAGAGGTGAGTCATGAGGTGTCTGGGGGATGACAGGAAGCCCAGTGTGACACTGGTGGAGATTCTCAGGCCAGTGGTTAGAGGTGGGCATGCTGAGCCAGAGAATTTCACCTTCCCATATCAGAATGGATGAGATGCTTTCCTTGGAGCATCCTCTCAGCTCTCTGGTGCTATTAGAGCTGTTACATGTGTATTGTATCTATTTGTATTGCAGATACCTACTTGCACCACAGCATTCTTAAAAAGGGTGAGAAAGCAAAACGTGTGCCCTAATTATCCCTGCATCCATTTCTAACCTTGCAAATTCTCACACTGGCCTCAGGCAAAATTCTTTGCTCAGTCGTAGGAACTGGAAATTCTGTGCTGCTCTCCCTGTGCTCCCGAGCAGGCACTAGATGGCACCTTTGGATCGCGTTTGTGGCACTTCCAGCTCCGCCTCGCTGCCCTGCCAAAGAGCAGGGCCTGGATGGCTGCCACGGGCGCTGCTACCCAAATCCTGGAGCATAATGGGGCTCGGTGGCTAAGGACAAGCAAGGACATGGCTAATCCGTTCTGCTGCTGCACAACTGCCCGTGCTGCCTCTAAAATAGCACTGAACTTCCTGGGGGTATCGGTGGAATGTTCTGCACAAGAGCTGGGAACTGTTGTTTTTGAGTTTTATAAGGATTCCTTAATAAGTGGTGTTGGGAAATTTTAAAACTAAAGCTTGATGGTGACACAGATCTGCATGAGGCTGCTGGGAGCCACATTGCCCACATCTGTGTGGACGAGACTGCTAAAGCTTTTAGCCTTTTTGCACCAGTCTCTGCATTTTTTAATTAGGAAATTACTTCTTTTTTTTTCCCTATCCACCTGCTGCAGTTTGGCTGCTGTTTATCATATTGCTATATGAGGAGGTTCAGGAATTTCTGCTCTGAGGGTTCCAGGTATAAGCAGGCTGGGGATACACAAGCAGTGAGATGCTTAATGTGCATTGTTGAAACCTGTAGTTAATGCAGAAAATCTCTTTGCATCTCTTCCACTTAAATTGAAACAACTCTGTGTCAGTTAAAGGACAAAGAGGTGAAGAGACTGTGCTTCACTAGAGAGATTTGATACCTGGAAATGGTTCTGCTGAACAAGTACATGAATGCAAAATGCTTCTCTGTCCTCAGGCAACCTCTCTGCAGGCATCTGAAGGTCAGAGAGGGGCTGGGGGTTATGAGGCTCTTGAAAGTGCTGTTGGTGATGTGGTGAATACTGTGCTCTGGAGGTGTTAATTCAAAGGTGGATCATGCTCATGGGACCTAAGTGTGAGCTGTCAGACCTGCAAGGTGAGACAGTGTCAGGTTCTCATACACTGATCTTGGGAAAAAGGTGCTGGTGTCTCATGCTGTGTGAGTTGTTCTGTATTTTCATTCCTTCTCCTCTCCTTTTTCTCCCTTTCCATGGCAGTCTTTAAAAACTGAGGTTGATTTCCAAGCTTCTCATGCTAGTCCTCTCTCCCCATTGTGAACCTTTCTTCATTATATCTGCTCAGTAAATGAGTATACAACCTGAAAAACAATGAGCTCAAGAGCTGGAACTGCTTCAGTTCTGAGCTTTCTGATTCCTCCTGCTTGCTGCAGCATTCCTGATATTTTGGCACCAGGCATGTGTTAAATGGGGGAGGTCTGTGACTCATCCAGTTCCCTTACTCCTGAATACCTGGCACTTTTGTTTTAAGCCTAAAAGGAAGAACACCAGCTGAAGAGGTTTGGTTATGGATCTTCCCTGATGAAGGGGAAAACTGAAGCTCTTGGTATTTTCTTCCCTGACCATGAGAGATAATTCCTGTTCTTTGCAAATTCAGCCAGTGCTGTGTCAAGGCTAGACCTAAATTCTCCAAGGCTTCAGCAAGGTCATTGCTGGGAGTTCCTGCAACCCCATCCAGCACAGCTTTGCGAGCCAGCAGGTAACAACAAGCCAACAACAGCAGTGTTCTCTAGAATTCTTCAAATAGTCTGTGGGATTTTGCAGGGCAGCTTCTAAGCAGGAAGCACGAAAAGGAAGAAATTATGGCTTCTCTGATTAAGAGAAAAAAGTAGTCGAAAGCAGAGTGGGAAACACCTACTAAGGGTTTATTTTTATGTGGGGAACTAAAATGCCCATGGAAGCATTGAAATAGCTCAGGCCAACCTGATGTCTTTGGTCACTGGTGTCTAACTGTTTGTAAACCAGCTGTAGCACCTGTTTGTGCTGCTTACTCCAGGGTTAATACGTGGTGCAGATGTGCTTCAAAGTGGAGTTAGTTGCTGGTGAGTGCTGCCTGCAGGAACGAGAACACATCACCACTCATCTGCAGAAATAATCTTGTTTCTTGGTGCCAGTGTTTAATTCATATACTAATATGAAGAATGGCAACCCCTCCCTTTACTCCTAGGAATAACCACTGGGATTTTGTATTTTTGCTAATGGGTTATTAATCCAATTACTGCTGCTTATTGCATTACCTCTGTATCATCTGTGTGCAGTTTTGCTGATCAGCTGAGGCGAATGGTACAAATACAAAGCTTTGAGCAGACCCAAGAAGAGACTGAAACCCCACTGAGATTAGAGGCATCTTGAAATGATTGTCTGGAGTTCCTGAGGACCGCTAATTAATATGCTGAGTTTTATTATTTGGTGAAGAGGTTGAAGCTTTTAAGATATTGTTATGGAGGAAACGTCTCTGCAGCTGTCGAGTGTAAGAATCTACACTTAATGGAAGGTAAACAGAAAAAGTATTGAAATTTCTTTTATGAAAGAATAAATCCATAGGATGTACACATGGTTGATTGAAAGAAATGGTCTGTAGCTTTTTTAATTTATTCTGCATTCACACAATCTTTCTGTCTCTGTCTTCTCTAAAAATTTCTGAATCCACTGGGCGACTTCCAAGTTTATTAACATGAGACAATCATGTTCACAAAAACTGGCAGCAGGGTACAGGACAGAAAACATGATACCCTTCAGGAAGAAAAAGAAGGTAGATATCTTGCTATGACATTTGGGAGTGACCAGCTGGCCCATCTGCTTGTGTATTGTCCCAGATTAACTCCAGCACTGCCCTGGGAGACAGGAAATGCCTTTGGAGAAACTGCTGAGTGGAAAGAGGTTGGGAATGGCCGAGAAAGAAACTGCCCCACTTTGCTGCTTAAGCTTGTCACTGCCTGTTGGCCTGAATGATAAATTCACCTAGTCTGTTAAATAAAAATAAGTGCATTCATCTGCACAGATCTTAGGTGAGGCAGGGAGGAGCATATATACAGCCTGTACTGTCCAGAACACATCCCTGGAACTGTTCAAGGACAGGTTGGATGGGGCTTGGAGCAACCTCATCTAGTGGAAGGTATCCCTGCCCATGGCAGGATCTGGGACAAGATGGTCTTTAATGTCCCTTCCAACCCAAACCATTCTGGGATTCTGTGAAGTCCTGCATATTTGCAATTACTTTTGTGTATTTTGGTGAAGGTTTTCTGAGTATCACAGACCCATGGTTGTCTTCTGGAGTTCACTTTGCTTCAGCCCTGCTGTGGTAGGAGAGGTTATCCAGCGTGCTCCAGTCAGACCCAGAATGGAGTAACTTTTTGAGTGAAGAATTGTTGGTACTGGTTTTTGTAACAAATTTCTCTCAGGGCTGCTCAGCCTATGTTGACAGACAGCTTTGTTTCTTCACTTTCTTTCAATCCATGGGAGAGCAGGGGGTTAGATCACCTTGGTGAGAAGCTGATCTCCATTACTGAGAAAAACCTGGAGAAATTCTGCTGAGTTCAAGAGATATGACCCTGGATTTGCCTCAGCATGATGTACCAGAGTTTCTCTCTCCTGTGTGTGTGCAGCACAAACAGCCTCAGTACCTGCAATTTGAGCCACTGATGGAGAAATCCAATAGCAATGGTTTTGGCTAAGAATTAGTGATGTGGGAGCAGCATGGCACAGCAGAGGTGGAGGATCCCATAGGGCCCTATGAAGTGCTACATTTCGGATGCTATTGTTAGAAGATGAAAAATACACGTCTGCCAGAGACCTTGAATATGGCGTAGGAGACATGGAGTGTGTTTGGATTTGTCACAAGGGAGGAGTCAGTATAAACAAGCCTCTCTGTGTCCAGATGGTTACCCTGAGCAGGAGGCTACAGCACAGAATTGCAATTGTGTATTCTCCTGTTGTCAAGTGGGAGCAACCACAGACCTTTGACCGAAACACCCTGACCTCAAGCTGCTGCCTCAACCCTCTTCTATTCCCAAGGTGAACTGGAGAACGCATGAAAAACTAAGTATCTTCAGCATCGTCATCTGCTGTAGCTCAGGGAAAGCTCCTGCTGCACATCTAAGGGCATTATAGTGCATGCTGAAAAATCTGGGGGTTCGACTCCATCTTTGTACCAAATGGCACACAAAGGTAGACCAATAAAACATTCTATCGTCACATTCATGGGGCTCTGTGCCTGGTTTTGGTATCAGGTTCCACATTAATAAGGACACTCACTTCTCCCTCCCCTTCAGCCTCTCCTTCTCCTCAGACACCTAACTCTGCTCGGTCCCTCACTTTCCTCAGAGGGTTTTTTCCACAANGAGGAGCCCAGGGCTGGACACAGCGCTCCCGATGTGCCTCACAGGGCCGAGCAGAGGGGAGGATCAGTCCCCTCCCTGCCACACCACCCGCCTCCTCAGGAGCTTCTCCCCGGGAACCCCCCTCGTCCCGGGCGGTCCCTGGCNCGACGCCGCCATGGCCCCGCCGGGCCCCCCGGCCCCGAGGTAGCGGCGGTGGAAGGAGCCGAAGCCCGGTGACCGAGGAGCCCCCGTCCCGTTCCCGTTCCCGGAGCGTGTGGAGCCCGCCCAGAGCTGCTGCCGGTTCTCCTGGAGAGCTGACATGCTTCCAGCGCACCTGACCCTGCTGGACTTCAGCGATACTTGAAGCCAAATCCGTGGCTCGTTGGCCTTTGCTAACTCAATGCTATGCAAAAGAAAAGGAGGAAAAAAAAAAGAAACCTTGACACTGATTGCGGTGGGAATGGCTGTTTCCTGCCCTGGGTGAGCCTATGTGTTGTTTCTTGCTTGTGAGATGAACTAATTCTTTACCCCATGGAGGACACACTACATATGGCAACCTAAACTTTGGTAATGCTTGGTCATTGCTCAGCGGTTGGAACTTTTACTTGTTTTTTTTTTGTTTGTTTGTTTTTTGTCTGCATAAAGTCACCTAAAGAGCCTTGTTGCTGTCTTCAGGAGCATTGGAGGAATCTGTCTTAATTCTTCACCCCAAGTGACTTTATCCTGGCGTGAGTGCAGCCAACACATCCACCTAAACACGTTCTCCTTCAAAGCTCCTTCCCAGCTTGGAAGATCAGGGATCACAGACTTCTTCAAAACCTTCTCGTCCTGGAAAAGGCTGCCCATAGTTACTTTATGGGGCAGCAGCCTGGAAAAGTTCTTGGGGACCAAAGGAGGCCAAGTCTGCCTGCCCTGCACTTTATCAAAGGAGCAGGGAAGAAGGAGTCATCGAGGCATGGGGGCCCACACTGCAACGTCTTCGTTGAGCATGGTGAGAAGTTTGGTTTAACTTTGAGTTGCTGAGCTAGGTACAAAATGGATTTATTCAAGGGCACTGAGCAGATAAAGACATGTACTCTGTGGAAGTCTTGTTTTCTCTCTCTTGCTGCTTAATGCAAATCTACTGTGATTGTTTATTAAGAAAATAGTTGGGTCAGATTGCTTGAAATCCGAGGAGAGGTTATTGTGCAGCTAAAGGTGAACTACAAGGAAGTAACTTTAACATTTTACAGGTTTCTCATTTCTGTCTTGCTTATGTTCTGATTTGCAGTTCAGGAAAGTGTTTGATACTTTTTGAGTTGTCTGTGTCACAGTATAGACCAACCACGGCCAATGGTGATGCTGTGGTCACTGGCAAGTGTTCTTTAATTATCTTTACAGAAGGGAGTCTGCTACTTGGAAAAAAAATACCTACCTTTATTTTGGAAAGTTTGTGAACTTGCTGCTGTTGTGAAAATAGTTTCTTGTTAATTTACAGCACTTTTGCTTAGCAGTTTCTCATAGCTGGTTAAACCTTTATTTTGAACTGTGGATGGATTGAAGTACTAGAAGCCAAAAGTGCCCAAGTTTGGGGTACAACAACCCTGTCATCTTCTGGTCTTCTGCAAAGTAAGAAAGGACTGGAGAATCTCAGGAAAGAAGCCAGATTAAAAGCTCAGTAGGACTTGGAGACAGATCTAGTGACTGCTTCAAATGCTGCTTTTTTGCTTAAGGAAAAAAAAAAGACCAAAGAAATTGTAAACTCGAGGCATCTCCACAGAAGTGAGGTGCAGAAAATGTGTTGTTTCACTGAAACTTTTTGGAATAATCCTTGCTTTTGCACAACAATTTTTAAGTTCTTTGAGATGACACACTTGTGGCTGCTGTATTTGGTTGGAGAATGGGATTTTGACAAAGCTTCCGCAACAGTTTTGTTCTGCAGAGGAAGTTTATCTGTGAACAAAACAAAAGTGCATCAGCAATCTTTGTGTAACTAAAAGCTGAAATATTTGCTGTGTCTGAGAACACAATCTAGTTAGTGGAAAAGTTTTCACTTGTTTTTATTTTTAGCTGGGCTTCGCTTTCAAACTTTCTCTCATTCTGCCTGTGTTTCTAGAAGGGCCCAAGAAATCCTGTGCAGTGTTCAGTAAAGACTCAGATTATCATGTATGTACTGAAATACTCTTTTGAGTTACTTCAGTGTTGTCTCTTTTAATTTCCCATACAATGTTCATGCACTGAGGAAACAGAAAGTATTTAAGGGAAGGTTAGAGAGTGTAAGAGCTACCTTGGCCCTCTGATGTTAAACCTGCTGCTGGATTTTTCCATGCTCCCAGTCCTGTGATATACCCATTCCTCCACCCCCAGTTTGGTTCCTGCTTTTCTTACTTTGGACAGAGTTTCAAGGTCAGATGAGATACTGCAAGCAATACAATATTCTAACTGCCTTTGGTGTTTTGCTGTAGCAGAAGAGCCAGAAACGCTCCTTTTTGATCATCTAACAAGAATAGGCAGATGGTAACTTCTTGCCAGTGTGACCTGAGGTCAGCAGATCCCAGCACATTCACAAGGAAAAATGGCATCTCTAATGTCCATACACCATATGTTCATGAGAGACCTCAGTGTCTTGATTTAGAAAAGGATAAACTTGAAAGAGGACATCAGGGCAAGGACATCTGTTAAGAGAACTGCAAAAGATCAGCCTCGCTTATCCACATGAGGAAAAGTGTCTCCCTGTGAGTGGATGAAATGGTTCTTCCAAGTCCTGGCAGTAGAAGGCAGTACCACCGTTGTTTATTCAGCTCTGTTTGAGTTTGGGCTGCTCTTGTCCTGAAAAAGGCTATCTTAAAATATCTGGACAAATAAAGAGGGAACAAAGGTCATTTTAGAAAGTTCTTAATTTTCCTCTTGGTAATTTGTCTTTGAAATATATAGTCTGACATACATTATGAGTAATGGACAGAACTGTATTTAATGCTTTCAGCCCTATTCAGGTATTGCACCATGGGCTGTAGTTCATAAAAACAGATTGGTGTTTTTTCTGGGCTTAAAAGTTTGCATGTTTGTCTTTCAGTATTGTCATTACACAGTTTTTTCTAAATACCAAACACTGTATCTGGTTTCTCTGTCACACTGTGGGAACTAGTTTGTCCCAAGAAAGTCATGTTTCTGGCTTTTCATAACTAAAAAATGCCTAAGGAGTAATTCCATGGTGGACCACTTAACCCCCTAGAGACAGGTGAACTCTTAAAGGCACTTGTTTGAAGTTCTTGTATATTAAAGCCCATGATAAAACAAACAAAAAAAGCTGAGTTGTTGGTAGCAAGGCTCTTTGGATTGTGTTTTTATAAAGCTGTTTCATGCTACCTGCAAAATTCTACCAAGGCTCATTCAACAGGCACTTTTCAGAGCACTGAAGATCTGAATTGCTTTAGTGGTATCACATCTTAGCTGAAAGGGTTAGTGAATATTGTCAAATACTAACAGTGTAAGGCAAAATAACTTTCAGGGAAGTAATTCTATTTCTCGGTTGCTGCTCTCTCTGTAGCACTCAAGGCAACTCATCCAGAGGCTTCTGAAAAGCAAGGAGGCAACTGGCCAGAAATCAGCTCTGCTGGTGCTCAAATGTTCTGTGAGAATAATGCAGAAAGGCTCTAAATTTTGTCAGGAGTTGACAATCCGGGAGTGCCTTAGGGGGGAAAAGTAATCTATGGGCAAGTTTTAGGCTTCTCTCTTTGTACTGTTAGTTTCCCCATGAAGGGTGTTTTACAAGCTGGAGTTCATGCTGGTGTCGTTACCCTGGGCAGCAGAGGGGACCTTGATGGGATTGTACAGATTTCATCCTGATGCAGATTGCTCCAGCTCATGGGTTGCTTGCAAGCTTGAACTTGGGAGGATTTATAAAGGCAAAGTTTGCCTCTTCCTCTGTGCTTTTCCCGGTGAGCAACGAGTATATAGTGACTGTTTTCTGGGAATATCCAGCTGTGGTCAGTAGACAGTTAATGGAAAAGACTTTGTCAGTGCATTTTGAAGTTGGCTCACTAGTGTATCTTCTGCCTTTACAGAACATTAATCTCAACAACCCCCAAACTTCTGGAAAAAAAAAAGGTTTATTCCCAGAGGGCTCAACTCTGATCCCAGAGTTGGCAGGAGTTAACTGGAGTGATCAGCAAACACCACACCTTCTCTAACTGTCTTGGAGAGGTGTTGCTGTGTTGAATGATGAGCAGATTCCCTGAAGCATCTTGGTAGAACAGTATCTCTGAGCAAAAGCAGCACTTGAAGGTGTAAAAAATGAATTCTAATCATTAGATGTGTGATGCTGAGGTGAAGAAGAGATTAATAAAGCACTTACATAAGAATGTTGTTTTCTTAGTTTTTCATAATGATAAAATGTGGTCTTAGAGTTTCTCTTCCAGAAGGTAAGTGATAGGGAACCTTAAATGAGCTTTTACTTTATTGTACAGAGAGATGAAGTGCAGAACTAGATCCATTTTTTTTATACCTTTAGTGCTGGATATAAGTGGAGTCAACCAACTATAGTCTCTGTCATATTAGATCTGAATTCTTTTTCTTACAAGGGTGCTGAAAGTTTTACTGCTTTAATTAGGAAGTAATTGTGCAAAATGGATCCTTAGCATTAGCTTGCCACAGCTGCCAGTTGGAGATGTGCCCTATGCAATTCACTATGAGGAAAAAACCAACAATTAGAAGTATCTTTTCCTATATTATTGATTAAAAATTAATTTTGAAGGGTCTTTAGGTTTAATAATTTATCTTGTTTTACTCTCTGAAATTTCATGTTTCAACAGTTTGAACTGTGAAAATGAGTAAATTATATTATAATTGCTTCCAGCCATATCATGGGCTCATCCCTAGCAGGGTGAGGAGGGGGGATTCTCCCCCTCTGCTGTGGTGAGACCCCCCTTGCAATGCTGCCTCCAGCTCTGGGGTCCTCAGCACAGGAAGGACATGGGGCTGTTCAGCTCACAGAAGGCTCTGGAGAGACATTAGAGCCCCTTCCAGTGCCTAAAGGGGCTCCAAGAGAGCTGAAGAGGAACTTTGGACAAGGGGGAATGGCTTCAAACTGAAAGAGGGTGGATTTAGATCATGTGTTAGGAGGAAAATCTTCCCTGTGAGGGTGGGGAGGCCCTGGCACAGGTTGGGCAGAGAAGCTGTGGCTGCTCCATCCCTGGAAGTGTCCAAGGCCAGGTTGGAGCAGCCTGGGACAGTGGAAGGTGTCCCTGCCCATGGCAGGGGGATGGGATGAGATGATCTTCAAGGTCTGGTTATGAACTCATTATCCTTTATCCTACAGGTGAGCTCAATATGTCTTCCTTATATGCAATATACATTTATTAAATAGTAAATTGCCCATGCATGGAAATGATTTAAATGATACTCCTTCCATACTGGAACTGTTTCTTCAAACCCATGTACTTATAAAACCTGCATTTATCTTTTTCCATTGTTCCTCAGGGCATTTTTACACTCTGTCTCTGCTTCACCAACTGCAAAACCTGAGACTTGAAAGAAACTGTTTTACTACTCCTGGTTCCACTTTAGACCATTCACCTGAAATTGGATCATTAGCATCAACCTAATAGGAATCCATTATTTAGAGACTACCTTCAGTATTTCAGATCTGTGTTCTGAGCTGACAAAAGTTTCTTCATTGTTAGGCTGGAGATTTGGCAGCTCTCAAATTTTAATTTCCGTCTCTATTAGGAGAGACTTATCCCCAGCTTTTGAGATCATTGCTTATGTATCCAGCTTTGCTGTGCCTCAGTATTAGCCTGGTTAATGCTGACATCTGCTGCGTGCCAAATGCAGATATGTTTACTGCCTCTGACTACATCCCTTTTCATCATAAAAAGCTCTTGCTGTATTTTTTTCCTGCTCCAATTATGAAATACCAGTAGGTTTTGCTAAGAAGCTCCTCCACAAAACTTGATCTAGAGTTAGAATATGTTAGGAAGAAGACCTAAGACTTGCTAAACTGCTTTTCCACAGACTGAGGTGGATGATGATGATGATGATGGGGAAAGGCTAATCCCTTTTCTGAGCAAAAGCAGTTCTGTTTTGTGCACTGAGTAATCTCTGATAACTTGCCGTGTTTAAGCAGTTCATCTCCTTCATGACAAATAGGTGGTGGTTGCTCATATGCCAGACTTTCATTAACAGATTATGCTGGTTCTGCATTCTTATTTACAAATTTTAATAGGAACACTGTGGTGGGAAATCAGGACAGGGAGGCAAGAGAAAGCTGCAGGGTATTAGAGTAGAAATCTTTGCTTGTAGGCGATCATCTCTTTCAGCACAGTTCAACATTTACCATCAAACTCACACTATTTTAAATTGAAAAGTTTGAATCTTAAGCTTAAAAGTGAGGAGTTTACACGGTCCTGTTGCTGAGGGTTGGGAATCCTGAGTTTCATCCCTGGTGCTCTCAGTGTCTGGCTCT
Organism: Calyptomena viridis; assembly: GCA_013390005.1. NCBI lineage: Eukaryota > Metazoa > Chordata > Aves > Passeriformes > Eurylaimidae > Calyptomena > Calyptomena viridis. The sequence continues at coordinate 300,199 of WEIV01022615.1, read as the reverse complement.
GTGAAACATGGCAAATCATGAGGGTGCAGAAAGGTGGAAATGGCCTTGGAAAACCTTGTCCTGTCGAATGCCATTTTAGGGTTGGGATGCTGTTGGGTTGTTTCTTGGAACAACAGAGATGTGTTTCCAGCTGTGCTTGTAGGAACCCCAGTAAAGCAGACAAGAAATAAACGGGTGAGTGTTGATAGGTGTGGGTGGGACTGTGAGCAGTGTCAGGTAAGGAATGCTGTTAGCTGACACCAGGCACTCTGCATGCAGGGCTGCAGGAGTCAGTCCAGTTCTTAACAGCCAATACCAGCTGTGTTCAGTAGGGATTTATAGCACCTGCCTTAAGCCTCAGGCCCTGTCTGGAGCATTTTAGCATCCCCAGATTTCCCAGGACATTCCTGCAGCTCCATCAGTGTACTCGATCCATGCCATAAGGTTTAAAACCTGGATGGCCGTGGTACTGGGGACATTTGGTGTATTACAGGTGCCATCTCTCAGCTGTATAAAATGCTCTGATCTGCATTCACACAGACTGAAGGAAGCGTTTAGAACACCAGTGTCCTTCTGGAGTTATTGTTGCAGATGGACTTTGCTTTCCTCTTTTTTTTTTTTTTTTGGCAGGGGGAGGGGGCTGCTGCCTTCTATCTGCAGTGTCTGTTGAGAGCTGTATAAAGAGCACTAGTGTCTTCACCCAGCAGCCTTTTGTCATTTCAGCCGTGCTGTGCCATTCTTGTGAGAAGTAGTAAGTCTCCTTATAAAAGGTCTGTTGTGAATCCCAGAAGTTCATTGCTGCAGGAACATGCAGAGCAGTTTCAGCAGAAGCAAGAGGGACTCTTGTTGCCTTGCTTATCAGTCAGCTCTTACCCTGCTCTATGTTGATTGAAGATCGATCTAAACAACCTGTAGAGGTTATTAATCTGCTTACCAGAGTGTCCATTTTATCAGTTTAAGAAGGATTCTTGGATAAAAAAAGTAATGAACATTCAATTTTAGTGAGTAAAGCCGCCTAAGGCAGCGTCTTTCCTTAGTTCTTAACTAAATTAGTTCTTCCTTAGGTGTTGGTTCTTAATTTTGTTCTGTCTTTAAACTTGTATGTTTAATACTAGTTGTGCATTTGGATTTTAAGCATAACTCTTCATGAAATGGCTGGAAGTTTCATCACCCTCATGGCAAAATTTGAAATAAATCTGCTAAAATGGTGTGTTGTGCTGTGGGAGGAGTCCCTTTCCACACATTTCCTTGGAATGCCATGGCAAACGTGTCCTGAATACCAGCTTGCTCTAGCTTTTGCCTAAAGTACTTTCTGAAGTTAGTGTTGAAATTAGATTTAGGGGAATTTTTCTGAGTGTTGGGTTTTTTCCCCAGCATTTCTTCCTTGCTGTTACCAGTTGGGTTGTGAAAAGCACAAGCTTGTTTTTCCACAGAGTGATTGCTGCTAATTTACATGGACGTGAGGGAGCTCATCATTCTTTCATGAGTGACGAGACTGTCTGATTTATGTTGTGTCATCTCTGAGCACTGTTTTTACTTAATGAATAGACTTTCACAACAGATTATTAATCATTAAGACTTTGGTTTCATTGTGTCTATTAAAGAATCAATATTGCTACGTGTTGCCTGCCTTGAGCAGCTGCTTATCCATTAGTGCCGCTTTTCTGAGGCATTTTGGGGCATTTATCTTTTTGGCTGACTTTGGTTCCTACCTTATTCCTACCACGTCAACTCAGGATTCTTCCCAGTGCCCGAGCTGTGTCCAGTCTGTCTCTCTGTAGATTCCTCCTTTGAAGTGCTGTCTGAGCTGCAGCAAATGTTGTTTGGTCCAGTCTTTCCTTAGAGCTCATAAATTAATAAAAGGCTGAACCTTCCTCTGCTATGGTTTGCACTCCACATTTGCATCAAAGAGGGAGTGATGGCCTCAGAAACTGGCAATAATGTGTGATTAAAACTAGGTTGAATTGCATCCTCTGCTGCCTGTTAAATGCCTGGGTTTTGGATGGCAAGGATTGCCCTGTTTGCTGACCTGCTCTTTGTTCCCTGTCCAATGTCCGTTGCTGTTGGAAGAACAGAGTGACCTGGGCATGTTCCCTGTGTTTCCTGTCATGCTGACACTGTAGAGGAGGAAATTTCACTTATTCTGCACATCTAGAATTTACCAAACACACACATGAGCTCTGTCAGGTCTGCAGTGACCCCAGGGAGCTGATCCACTGCCAATCCACACCTGGGGGAACTGATGGCTTTTTCAGGGTCTTTTTTTTTTTCTTTCTCTGTGTTCCCAGAATACACAAGGCTGTTTTTCCAGAGGCTAAATGTGTGAATGGTAGTGAGATAAGGACATGGAAACATTAAATAGGAAATTCTTTGGGCTTTCAGGAAACGTTTGCTATGTCATTTGTGTTAATTCAAAGGGTGCTTTTTAGGTGCTGCCTCATTTAATGTACCTGATGAAGGGCTATTCCCAAGTTCTTGGTTCCTGGCCTGACTACAACGGGCTGTTATGCAGTAAACACAGATGGTTTTGCTTGTATTTTGGTTAATAAAATTATTTAATTGATTAAAAATGTTTGAAATCATTTACTTAATTAAACGTCTAAAGAAAATGATAAACGTCTAAAGAAAATGAAATTGTTATTTGAGGCACTGGCCACCAGATGTCTTCTGTGACTCTTCACTAACTTGCTCTGATTAAAACAGCCCCTGCAGTAAGAAGTGCCTCTGAAATGAGCGAAAGTTTAATGGCAAGAACAAGGGTCAGAAGTGACAACCGTGAATCTCGGAAATAGTGGCTGTCATGTCTTTTTAGTTACTTTTAGAACCTGTAATCTTTGTGAGCTTGCTTCCTGGTGAAAAAGAGGTTGGTAGGTGATGTTTGCTTTTGCTGTTAATGGGAAAATCTCGTTTCCTCTCCTCCTCAAACTCCATTTCAGATTGTTCTTTGTTTTTTTTATTAAAAAACCAAACAGAAATAGTTTTCAGTGTTACATTCCTTTTCATTTATTGCTGTCTTCTGCATTTGATCTTATTGCCCTACTTCTTTTCTTATGCTGCACTGACTTATTTAAATATATATATATACGTTTTTACTATTAAATTCCTCTTGGTATAGAAACTGATTCCGTGAATCCTCTTGTAGCATTGTGTTCAACGTGAGCTTTTTCTGGCAAGGATGCTCAGGGAATATCTGGAAACAAATTCAGCCTGTTACAGCTATTTACACAGTTGGTGGTGTCTGAATGTCAGAATTGCTCTCACAAAGCTAATTGTGGAGTTAAACTGTTATGAAGTCATAACAATGTTTACAAAAGCAAAGCTGTAATCTAGTAATACTCTATTTTACACAAATCTCTTTTGGGTGGGAGAATTTTATAATAACAAAGAAGATTTATTGTATCTAGCAAAATAGTTTAAGTTATAAATATGTATGCTTGAATGGGTTTTTATTTTTATTCTTTTTATTCGCTCTAAGTTCTTTTTATTTCTTTTGTAAGTCTGACAACACATAATGTTCATTTAAAAGCTATGTCCTAGTTTAGCCAGAATGACTGGAACAGCTATTAGAGCTATTGTTGTCTGGCTACACCTCATGTTTGCAAATAACTTAGGAAAGCTCCAGTGAAAAAATTTGAATAAATGCCAAGCTGTTATTTCTTCTTGAATATATTTATCTGGATGGATAAGAAGCTGCATTTAAAATTCTCCGCAATCAAACCTTTACTCCATGTAAGTCTCTCAATGGATTGCACTGAAGTGTTTGCTATATACGTTTTTTTTTCCTTCCCAATGTGCAGCTATTTAATAGAAAATAGATGTCCTTTACAGGAAATGAACAGGAGGGAAGACAAAGCTCTTCCCATCATTTGATACTGTTGATGTTCATATAGAAGCTGCAATTTCTCTGGGCTCTGCAGATTGTCTGTTATGTCTAAATAGTGCCTCCCACGCCAAGGTTTGGATGTCAAGGTGCTATCATGTTTCAGGTATTAAGTAGTAATTATTGTTATGAGGTGATCATATAAGGCAGTGTAAGTGTTGCTCAACCTTTCACATTCCCTGTCATTAGGGGGGAAAAAAAATCTGTTGGGGAAACTTCAGTCTAATTTAGACCTCACTGCAAGAATTGCGGGTGGTTTTTACTTTGCTGTTGCTGGAGAGTGGGGATGCAACAAGGCTTTTTTGTCTGACCACAGATACACCACCAGGTGTGGTGTGGGTTCTGCTGTGCTCAGTACAACTTGGAGACATCATCTAGGAGTTAGTTCTGGACTTGCTGCAGCAGTGGGTGTGGAGAGAGCCACATCCTGAGGCTGCTTAGCAAAAGGCACACTAATAACCCCTCTTAAGTAGGTAATATTTTGAGCCAAGCAAAAGGATGAATTAGAATAATAAAGGTTGGATTTTTGGAGGCAACTACTGGCTTTAAATGCTAATATAATCATCTTGGTGACTGCAGTTTTGCCTCTGCAAAGCAAAGGCAGTGCATGACATTTCATTGAAGACCTGCCGCAGTGTTGATAAGCCGACCTCTCCTGAGAGGAATGGTGAACTTCACTGAGCAGCAGCGTGGCTTTGTAATTGTGGTTGAAAACACAGGGTTTGAAGAACATTAAATGAAAATAGACCAGTGCTGCATTTATTATCAGGTAAGGACTCAAAGAACTGTGAAATGTTAAGTTGAAATATTTGCATTCCACTCACTGGAATAAGCAGCACAAATTCAGTGAGGTAGTTTTGTTCTAATTTGGTAACTTAAGTTACTTTTTCCCAGAAAACCAAGTATTGCATTGTATTGGCCATGTCCACATCATTTAGTCCTGCATAACTGCGGAGGCATTAAAAAATCAAGGTGAAAGACGCAAACACTGGATGCTTTCCTGCTCAGACATCTCTGTCATCTGCACTGTTCCCAAATTAGGAAGTGGTGGGCTTCAGCAGGACTTGAGAATGGGATGATCTGGAGCCCCTGGAATGAGACATGTTTCATGGCCACCAGATAGTCTTGAATCACTTGGTGCTGAGGGTGCCTCGTCACCCTGGTCTGGCTCTGGTGAGTCAGAACTGCGTCTGCCGGGTGATCAGGGGTGGCTGTTGTGGCTGAAATGGGCACATTGCTGGTGAGCCACATCTGAAATAACTTCAGCGTGGTAGCTGAAGTGCTTGGTTGGGCTGAAATATTTTGGCCGTTCTACCTTTAAATTAAATAGCTCCGTGGATGTCACAGTTTTTAAATTCCAGAATTAGAAGGACGGCGGCTCTTCTGTGGTTACAAGGCTTTCATCTGCTCGAGCTGTATTTCAGAAAGTTGATGTGTTGCTTGTGAAATGCTCCCTTAAGGCAAACAAGCCCTTTGGGGAGGGGGACTGAGGGCTGGAGAGAATCAGACAGGCATTTTATGTTTCAATTATTAATATGGTACTTTTTACGATTCTCAAATTGGAATTGCCAGCAGCTGCATTTTAAAAATGTACTAACTTCTAAAATTTTTAGAAGTAAAACTAACCCTGTGCAAGTAAAGGTGCTGTCTTCTACTCTGAGACCTCTTTACTACGATGTTACACAATCACACTTGCATTTGATCTGTCTGTATCCTTGCTTCACTGTGTTCTGTGGGTATCCATGGTCAGCCATGTGGAGGTATCTGTTTGTGCACTGGGCATAAGGGATGAGTCCAGGGGAGCTTTGGAGCCTCCTTTGGAGAGCCAAGAGAGGACATGCACTGAAAAGGTAATTTCAGGGGGCATTCCTGACTTGTAACCAAATTCTGATTCATTTAAAATGAATCCAAATCAGCAGTTTATAATTACAAATTATTCTGACAATGATGCTGAGTGCAAAGCTGAACAAATGGATTTTTTCAGACTACAGCAAACTGGATTAGAGTATGTTGGACACCTCCCCTGTGCCTCTCTCCCCATGAAAAAAGTGTTTAAGAATAATAATCTCAGAGTGCAATGCTTTAGGCAAAAAAAGGGGTGGAGGAGGCTGTGAGACAGCTCTTTCTAAGAAGTTCTGTCAGTGAACCTCCACCCTGACACCGTGTCGTGGTGGGACCAGATGTCCAGCTGAGCTGTGTGAATGCAGCTCCTGCCCAAACAAAGTCCCACTGGAGCCAGAGATGTTGGAATTCATCTTCTCGTGTCATGCAGCACCTCTGCCTCCTGTGGAGTACAAATCCCCCATCCTGACTCTTGATTTTGGGGGCTGGCGTGTCAGTCTGAGCATCCACGGTTTGCGGCTGTGGTGGGGAATTGCTTTTAGCCTGGGATCATATCTGGAACACTTTATGAAGCTTTGGCTTGAGGAGCTGGCCTTGCCAGAGGTTGGCCTGGGGGTGTTTTATGAGATGCACAAGTAAAAGCAGATAACAGGGATGGGGGAGGAGGGTGATGGAAATGTGCAGGGCTTCTCCAGGGCTCTTCTGCCACTTCCTGCTGCAGGGGTGAGTACGAGCCAGCCTGGATGACAGAGCTGTTCCTGTGAAACGTGGTGAGAACCACAGATAAACCTTGACAAGGACCCTTATTCCTACTTTCCCTTATGCCACCTACACTTTTCCTCCCACATCTGGCTCTTGCACATAGTAGTGATGTGCTACCAAAACCAAACAAAATACAACTGAAAGAGAAGAGCTCTTTCTTTATGCCTGACATCAGTGTTATGTTTGAAATCATAATTGAAATTTCAATTGAATTTCAATTGAAATTTCAAAATCATATTTCAATCGTTTCTCCTCAGTGTGGGGATTGTCCTTAGATAAGTAAAATGTGTATTTTCAGGCTGGGTAATTGAGGTTTGTGTAGGGAGTGATTCTGGGGATGTGCTGGTGCTGAGGCAGATGAAATGTGTTTTCCCTTGTAGCAGGGAACAGCAGTGAGCATCACGGGTAGTTAACAACTACCTGCTTGGGTGTTCCTAAGTCAAAACCAGACCCTTTGTCTTTATGTTCTTTATCATCATAAAGCTGCAACTTCTTACTCTATAACCCATATAAATCAGTAAAACGACTTATCCATAGGAGAGGAAGAGGGTTAAGAAAAGAGTGGAAGAGCCTGAAGGTCCTCAGAGATAGGATAGTTCATGTTTGCTGGTTTAAACTGGAAGCTCTGCCTTTTGTACAGGTACTGGTGCCAATATGAAATGCTGTGCACATTGATTAGCTTGGATTTTTTCATTGGGGTGGGGGAAGATTAAACTCATGTATAACACTCTCTTGTAGATGCCTGATAGTCATCCAAAAGGGATCCTTTTCAATTCCTTGCAAATCTGTGTAATATATCCCCTGACATTTCACATGCATCATGTAACTGCTCACCTTATGTCTTCCAGTGTTCTAAACCTGATTATTTTGTTTGTTTTGATTATTCTTGGGATGGGTTTTTTTGTGGTATCTCTTTGTGTCTATCAAATCATTGCTTTTTCTCTTGGAGAAGCAACTGTCCATCTTCAAATTGGATGCTCTTGCAGGTTGGTTGATTGCTTTGTATTCCATCAGACTATAAAAATCCTGCTGTTGAGCTGAAGGAACTGAAAGCCTTGTTTAGAAAAGAAAGTAATAATTTCTTATTGCCTGCTAGAAAAGTTGTTGGCCAGCTCTTGCAGGTGACCTGCCAAGGATTTAAGAAAGAAAAATTGGATTTTATCCTCTTTTTTTCCTGGTTTTAAGATGGTCAAAGCTGGCATGAAAAATGGTAGTTTTCTGAGAAGGGCTTTGTCTGCTCTAAGCAGCAAAAAAGCGCAAACCTAATCTTGTTTTTCTTCTTGGGTCAGCTTTTAAGCTCTTGGACATATTAGCTTGCTATTGAAAATAGCATTTCTCTCTCTCTGCCCCTTTATGTAGAAGGAGATGACTGCCTTGCTCACTCAAATTGCTCTTTTGACATCTTCTTTCCTTAGTTTTGTGTAGTTGTTCCTTCCTCATGCATTTTGGGAAGATGGTGCTTAGAGATTGGCAGTGTCCTTTTTGAGGCAGTTGGACTTGAAATGCTGGTGGCACTCGGATAAGGTGACATCCAGACATCCCTGTCATCCCTGCTCTCCTCTCCCACCACAGCCTGTGACCTTTGAGCTATTGCTTTAATCACAAATGTTCCAATCTGGTTGCTGCTTCTGCAATTAAACATACAAATTGGTGTAATTCATGAGCAGCCTGATTGTAGTGGACACTGTGTAGTCTCTGAGGTGCAAAATATCACCTCCAACAGCTTAGTGGAACCAAAAAATCAGACCCGTTCTTGAGAAACTTGTTTTTCAGCTTTATTGGCGGGACTGATTGAAGTTTTTAGCCAAACTCATCTGTATGACTGGATCACCCTGCCTGAGCAAAGCCTGAAGGGTTCTGTGGACAGGAGGCTGTTGTGAGTTGTAACAAGAAGCTTTGTTTTGAAAACCTGTGGCTTTTCTCCTACATTGCAATTAGAGGCCATGGGACTTAGGTTTCCACTTTGTTCTCACTGGTTGAGGCTGGACCTGGAGCTTGCCGGGAGGCTGACGGTGTGATTGCAGCACTTTGGAGCAGAACACACACTCAGGTCTTCTAGTTCAGACACTTTTTTCTCATCCAGCCTGCTGATTTTTATCTCTTTTAACAAACAGTCACAGAAATTGAAGAGACAACGCACAGGTTCACCTCTCGGCAATTTCCCTTCTCCCATCAAGCCCTGACCAACACAGCGATGGGAAAGAAACATAATTGTAGCAAAATATTATGTGTCTCCTACTTTCCATAAAGGCTGTACTTTAGGGAAGATTGTATTGCTGGACTCAATAGTCCAGAAACATTGTCCTTCCATTTCCTCCACATTGTCCCTTTCCCGCAAATAATATTTTCATAAGATGCGGTCTGAATTAATGCCTCTTTTTTTATATGAATGGTTGTCTTTCTAGTGTCATAAAATAATCATTCCAGCTGAGATCAAGTTCAGCCAGCATCCATATTCAAAGGAAAAATCTTAAGGATTACCAAAAGCTGGAGGAGGCCATCTTACCTTCATGATCCTTCGGGCTTTGAGATTTTGGTTCAGAGCACTTGGTATTTTTTTTGCCTCATGTCTAGGGACATTTTATCATCCTCCTCTTTCCTGTTCCAAGCAATTACCATTTATTTTATCTTCAAGCAGCAGCCTGTGGCAATAAATTTTAGGAAATTCCTTCCCGCCCTTTATTAAGCCCTACATAATAGCTTCCGCTACTCACTCATACATTCATTAGGAAGAATTAAACGAGTGCTGGCGGCCATTAGCAGAGCATTTAATAACCTCTCCAAGGGAAGGTGCAGCAGATTGGAATAAATGAACAGGAGCAAAAACAAATGAAATAACTTCATAGAATGTGCTCAACTAATTCGTTCTTAAAAAAACTACTTATTTACATGAACGTAGCGCTTCCAAAGGTGCCTGTTTGAAACCCCTGCCAGAAGGGTCCCCAGGCCAGATCTGCAGGCAGTGACAGTGAGTGTATGGCTGTGGTGCCTGGGGGAAGGGGTCTGGGTATTTTAGGGAGAAAAAGGGTATTTCAGTCTGTCCTGCCCACTTCCCCAGCTGCTGATGCTGTCGGGGAGGCTGATGGCTGTGCTCACAGACTGCAGGGAGGACATCTGTCCTGTAGGAACTGGGCCATAACTAATAGTTCATCTCATCTCATCTGGTGTCGGCCACACCAGAGTCTTTGGATGCTTGTGATGGCTGATCCCTGCCAGGCTGGGCTACAGGGAAAACACAGACCAGCAAGGAAATTATCCCCCCTCGACCAGTTCCTAGCTAATGTTTTAAAGAAGATTCACGCTCAGCTGACAGTTGGTGTGTGAGGGATCAGAGTCTGAATACCCCTAAACAGCTTTTCTGAAATAGAGATAATATAGGAGGTATTGCTGTAACGAGTTTCCTTAGGAAATCTCAACTGGTAAAGCAGCAGGATTACAAATAGACCTAGACTTGCACACTACAGCAGGAGTTTTGTCACTAGTTCTAGTGCCTTCCACTGTTTGACAGTATTTTAATGTTCATGTGTATGGTCTGATCTGTGCAGATGAAGGAAAGTCTCTGGGACTCATGTGGATCCAAGTGTTCTTTTGCTGGGTATGTGTTTCTTCTTGTCTTGGTGGAAAATAAACAGAGCTTTAAGCTGACACCAGCTACTGTTTTGGTGATCTGCTCCTGTGTGTAATTCCTGACAGCTCGGCATGCTGGTGTAAAACAAACACTGTGCTCACAGTGGACTTGCAGTGTCACAGTAAGTGTATCTCAGCCTTGCTCAGCAGCCTCTAGTCCTCCAGGTTTTAACACTGCCACGTTGTTTTCCCACATTTCAAAGCTTCAGACTGACTTTCACTTGAAAATTAGAAAAAAATCTAGTAAATAAAACCAAAGACGACTCTACAGTAGCAGTTTTTATGGCTAATGTTTCATAACAGCAGTGCTGACAACCTTAATTTAATTTTGCTGTTACCTGTTTTGGAGGCAAAAATGTCATTGTTCAAATGTAATTTGGGTATTGTGGATGACAGATTTATGTTGAGATTTTGTGTGGTTTTTTTTTCCTGTAGTCATTTCTGATCTCATTTGAGGAGCTCAACGAGTTGAGAACGATGACACAGTAATTGCTGTTATTGAACCAGAGATGCAGTTTAAGACTTTTACCTGGATCGCTACATTTGATTGATATTTTAATTTGTTTTTTTGACAGATGAAAGATAATGAGAATCAGTTTGCAGTTAGAACTACTTGCGCTGGAGGATTCCTGATTTTTTTTTAATTATTGCTTTCCCCCTACATCCCCTACATGTGCAAGTTTCCTGTTTGAAATTCTTCACTGTACTTCAGGCATCAACAGTATCTGAACGGAGGGAATCTGCACAAATCATTTCAATATGCTGCTAATATGCTCAGAATATCTTTTTCTAGTCTCTGTGCTGGATAATAGCTTGGATAACAGCTTTCAGACACATAAATAACATTGGAGAGAGATGGTGCACAGTCTTTAACGAACAAGTGTATTTATGAACCTGGTTATTTGCATTCCTTTTTAAACAGCCCGATCACCCTTCATCTAAGGGAAGAAGTAACTGGGGAAGATTTTGAGCAGGTTGGTTTTGGCTCTGTCTCATGCTGTGGTAGGTGGACAATGAAGTTTTTCTTAGAGCAGGACTGAGCCTGCAGAGGAAGAGGGTGAAATGCTGCTGATGAGCTGATGTTCTCATGGGGTCACTCCCCTGCTAGTAAATAGCAGCATTAGTAATTCTTGCTATTTTCTTGCAAGTTTGCAGTATTTCCTAGTTGAGCCCTGGCTGCTGAATAAAAGCCCTGATCACAACCACCCAGCAATCCTCCCTCCCATCTCCAGCTTTTCCTTCTCCCTCACAGCTCTCCTTGTGGTGCCAGTTGGTAGTAGTGGAGATTTCTTTCCATCTTAATTATGATGGAAGCTTTTGTCCCAGGTTTGAGAAACCTGCTTAAAGGGGCAACATAGATTGCAAATGGTCGCCCTCATGCTAATAAAAGTTAAAATTGCAATAACATCTTTATCACTTTGGAGCAATTTCCCCATCCTTCCGTCCTCTCAAGCAGCAGAAGCCATTCAGTGCTCTGACATTTGATCAGGGAGCTGCCAAGGCGAGCACCAGCTTGCTAATGGATTTCTGATTGTCCTCCTGGTCCATTCTCCTCCTGATGAATGGTGCTCTGGCAGTCTGGGGGACTGATAGAAACACTCTGCCATCATGTCATTACGTTTCTCCAGGAGAGGAGCAGAGCTGGTTTCCTCTGCCACCCCCATGGTTTGCTCTCCTGCTCAATTAGAGAGATACAGAGGAGCAGCCTCCCTGATTGAGGCTGAAATTAGTTTTACAGCTTATATGAGGTCTTTCCTGGGCAGCTGGTGGAATCCCTGCTTGCTCTGGGGAGGCTTGGGCAGGCTTTCCTGCTGCTGTTTCTCTCTGTGAATGCCTTGAAGCACTGGTGTTGCAGAGCTGGCTGATGGAGGGCTGTTTGTGGGAGGTATGTGTGTGCCTGGGTGTTTCTCTGCCTGCTGGACAAAACACCTTTTCATGCCAGACCTCTCCATTTCAGGCCAATGAAGCCACGTCTGCCTGGGGTCAACACACAGGGTCCCCCTGCAGAACTGCCTTCAATAGGGCTTTTGTGCAAGGAGCTCTTAAATGTGCTGTGACTGTTGGTTTAATAACTCAGGTTATGTGGGTTTGGGATGTCTGATTTGAGGGCTTGTGGGTGCTAGTGGGGAAATTCAGTATAATCTTTTTATTTCAGTTGTTATGGGGTAACAAGCATATTGAAAATAAAATAACATTTTAGAAAAAACTGAAGAATGATTAATTAAAATGTTTTTATCAACTTAAAACCAGCACTTGAGGCTCCTTTACCATCTCTGAGAACCTGAGATGGTAATTCCTTTCCCTTGAAGAATTGATTCCCTTCCCACTACTCCCGGTGAGCCATGAAAGTGAATTTTTGGGCTTTGTAATTAAGATATCTTGAGTTATTTCTGATTTGTCAACATGACTGATTACAGGGGTTATGCATTACTTCTCCTTTCATTGAAACACTGCTGTGTGTGGAGGTATTTTGGGGGCTTTATGGGTGTGTCAGCCTGCAGACTTGGATTGCTGGAGCAATGGCACAGCTCAGCCTGGAGAGATCCCCTTCAGGCTGTGCACCCATGTTTTGTGTTTTCTGGAGAACTCCAGGCTCGAGTGTTGAAGATAGGTGGTGATAAACGGTGTTGTAACAGACCTACATAACAAACATTAATAATGCCTTGCAGGGTGTTTTATTCCCATGCATCTGAGAAGAACCTGCTGAGTGATTTAGCTCGGATTTCAGTAGATATTTCTCCCCCTGCCAGTTTTAGAAAAAGTAACTAATGAATTGTTGGCTTAGTTCAGTTTTGTGGCTTAAAAGTTCAGGCTGTGCATTTCTTTCCATCACAATCCCATTGTATTCCACAGCTGCCTCTGGCCTGGTTCAGATAAACTGTATTAACTTGTATTTAACCCCACACCCTGTGTAGGCTGCACTGCCTTTCCCTTGCACAGGTTAGTTGTACCAAGGTAAATCTTTTCCATGCAGGAGCTGTGACTAGAGAGAGAGGATGGACAGTACAGGAGTGCCCCATGCTCTGTGGGTTTTCAGGAGCAATTCTGATTGGACTCATCTTGTGAGTAGAACATTGTTTGCTCAGCACATGCTGCTTTTGGTAGGATTTTGAAATGGTACTCGTTCTAAGAAGATTTTAAGCAAGATCTTTCTGCTTCTCTAGGAGGGAGGATGACCAGTTTATCTCCCTCTCTTTCTACTTCTCACTTGTTTTTACTGGTATTATCACCATTCCTGATTTTTTCCTATTTCCTTGATCTCTCTGCCTCTTTGTTTGATCTCTAGTCCCTTCAGAAAAGGCAAGCTGACTTGATTTCCTGCAGACCTAGTACAGCTCATGGATCAGTTTCAAAGTCATCAAATACAGACCTCCTGAGTGCTCCTCACAGGAGGGCCAATGTTCAGGGTATAATACCTGGCAGTGTCACGTTCCCAGTCCCGTCCCTGCTGAGATGTGCAGCTGGAGTTCCCCTCCCTGCTCTTTTGTTTGACTCTTCAATAAAAGCAAGTTGATTATCTCAACTTGTAATAGTTATACCTCTGTCCTGTGGACAAGCTAATACCAGATATCTGTACAGGCTTCCATTATCTCTTCATTCATAGTGCAGAAGATGTGAAGAAATGTGCTTTTTTTGTTTTCCTGTGATCTGTAGTGCTTTGGTTTAGTAACTGGTTTGGGGTCTTGTTTGCTGTTTGAAGTGCAGCATTTGGGTTTTTAGTGTTTTTTGAAAGCATGCCATCAGAACAGCATAGTCAAGTGTTTCCAAACTTTCCCAATTACACTGAAAATAATCACTGTGCCAGAACCACCAGGAATCTTTCTTATCATACATGTTTTTTTTCTTTGATTACAGTCCTGCTGAAAGGCAGTGTTTAGGGAAACATTCCTCTTTGTATTCCCTGGGATGGGTTGTCAGTTTATTAGGCTCCCAGCAGTCCTGTTTATTCACATGTGCCTTTGGAAGAGTTGGGACCCAGCAGGTCCATTTTGCCTTTGTTCACTGCTAAGCAATTAGAAAATAATTCATGTCTTTGTTTCTGCTTTTGAATCTCTCAAGAAAATAATGACATATTCTTAACCCAAGAGCCACAGCACTGAACTCTCTGCATCAGAGAGAAGCTGTTCCTCATCTGCATTGGCACTGCACCGGGGCACTCTGCTGATGATTGGGCCCTTTGGCTGTTACTTAAAATTAAATGAATAATGAATTTTCCCATTCAACCAGAACTGGGTAAGTGGTAGAAGTGATGCATGTGTTAGATCCCTGCCTTGGGAGCAGCAGTGTGACTGAAGAATCAAATGCAGTTCAGGAATGCTGGAGTATCCTTGACTGTGTGGCATCATTAGTGCTTTAGGGTCCATCTGTCCCCCACTAGCAGGGAGCTGCTGTGTCTGACAAGCAATTGAAGCTTATCCTCACCCAGTAAAACATTTGTGCTGTGAGTATGGAATTAGCACCTAGGTTTATTGATTATCTAATAGCATGGTCTTGGGCTGTTTAACCCGTTGAAGGTTAATTAAAAAAAGGAATGGCCAGCATAGTGACCTGATTGTTAATCTGAGTATGACTGTGCAGAAGTAAAGTGCTTTATGTGCTGAAATTGGTTTATAAGGCTTTTCTAGATTGCTTTCCCTCCGCCCCCTGCTTGGTGCCTGGCATTTTTTTCCCAGCTTGACACAAATATTTGGCTAAGGCTAAAGGGATGAACAGAATTACATACTATCAGCAGAATTAGAGGGGGAAAAAAGGTTCTTCTGCCAATCACGTCATGTGCTGGGTAGAGCAGAGACTGGATTTAATGCATCTTATTGTATTTGGCATATGCTAAGCAGGATGAAGATGCAGTGGGTGCAGGTCATCGCCCACTGCTAGTTTCCCAGGCTTTGGGAGAGCCCTCCATCCAGGAGTTTCAGCAAGCTGCGGGCTGGAACGAGCGGCATGTGTCGGTACCCGCCGCAGTGTGACCTCTGCTGCATTCCCCGGGCTCATTCCTGGCATAACTTGGCCTCTCCATCCCCACCCCCTGTCCTGGCTGGTTCATGGTCAGGCTGGAGAACCCTGGTAACCCCAGAGCTGGACCTTAGGCACACTTAGCTCTGTGCCTGGAGTCTTAGAGACCAGCTCAGGGTCTGAGCCCACCATGGCACAGCAGAAATCTGTCCTGTGGCTGATGTACCAAACCAGGCAGCCAGCACTGCTGTCCCAGCAACACAGCTTGCCAACCTCTGGACATGTGCAACCTCGCCATGTGAAGATGCTTGACCTTGTTAAGGGCAGGGTAACCTCTTCTGAAGTAATTTAAACAGAAAGAGAAATCTGTGATGCTGGAGTAAGTGTAAATTATTGGGTTATGTGTCTGTACGTGTGACCTTTGGATTATAGCAAAGTGTCTAACAGGCAAGACCTTTTGCCTTGGGTTTTCTTCTGGAGTGTGCTCATCAGCCTGAGAACAGCTGCTGGTATGAGATATAATTAAGGTTTAATTGGAGATGTCCATTAGGAGGATAGAGTGAGTAACACTGGGAGCAAATAAAGAGAATAAACTGTGAAGGTTGAAAAGAAGAAGAAAGTTTAAAGAATACTAAACTGAGAAATGGGAGCTGATGCAATATTGGTGCAGTGGAGGAGCAAAAGAAAGGGCTGAGGAGCCAAAGGGCATTAGAAGAGCTGAGCTGGCAGATCAGATCTCAGACGTGCAATTGCCTGAATTATTCTGGGATGGAAGAGAACAGGAGCTGAGGAACACCAGGGCATGAATTTGAAGAGCTTGAAAGTGAAAATGAGTGTGTTTTGGATGACAGAAGTATAAATGTTGAAGGGCAAGACGGCTGTTGGGGTGAAGCAATGAAATGGGAAAGTGGTTTGCTGGAGGGCCCTGCAGTTCTTGGAGGACAGATGGTAATGCCCCTGCCCTGATGGATGGGAGTGGGTGTTGAATTACTAGGAAAAATGCCTTTTCTCTAGAATATCATTGTTAATCTCTCTTAGAGTCAGTGCTGTGTTCAAATAGAAGTTTACAGCCCTTGCTTTTGTCATGTCAGAGTTTCAGGAGGGTTTGTTTATGTCAAGCACATTTGCAGTCGCGCAAGGGAGGTAAATTGCTCTGCTGGTCGTACGTGTCCCTGGTGGTGTTCACACACCATGAAACATCACAAATCAAAAGTTCTGCAGCCAGTCCAAAAAACAGGCTCCCGAGCCCTGCTTAGCAGATCAGTTTGTCCTGCTGGAATTGCTGGGATGGGAAAACCTGAGAGCACTCCCTGCCTTCCTTGTAGCTCTACAGGAACCGGGGCATTGGGAAGTGCAATGGATTGTCCTTGGCCATGTGGGTAATCCACATTGGGACAAATTGAACATTTATGGCCTAGGATTGAACTGCCTAGGATGTTTAACCTTATGAATTCTGGCTCAAATAAAAATAGTTCCCTTAAACAAAATATTTAGGCAGACTCTGTTTAAACATCCCAGGGAGTTTCCTATCCTTTAAATTGCACGCCTAAATCCATTTGAAATTGTGCTGTTGAAAATGGAAAACTGCACGTTAGTAGTTTCCACTGAATTTTCTAATTGTGAGCATGTGCATTCAATGCCTTCAGATTTTCGTTGTGCCCTTTAGCAGGGTTGCTTCAAACTCTTTGTGGAGGGAAGTGCCTTTTCCTAAGAACCAGGGAATATTTGAAATGTTGAGAACAGATTTAGTATCTTTTGATGAGAAGGTTATCCTGGTTCTTAGAGCAAATCCTGGGAGCTGTAAAAGTGCAGGGCTATTATGCCGGCGGAGCCAACTGACTTTCCTCTCTGTATGACCTCCAGCAAGTCCTCAGACCTCTTTGCATATCATTCAACCCAGCTGGAAAACCTAAGTAAACAGCAGGAACCTTGCTGGAAGCCAGAAGCCTCGACTGACTGGGTTATTCTGGGGAAATGGAATAAGTCATGAATTAGAATAAGGTAAACAACATGTAGATTGGATCAGTTTAGAGAGAAAATAATTCTGTAGAATTCCAAAAACACTTTAATTTGGCTTCGTTTGAACGGGTGAAGTGATTGCTTTGTCCTTTACAGTAAAGGGAAAAAAAAATACTTGCAGTTTCTGTTTTCATCAGACTGTTTACAGAGTCTGTAGAAATGGAGTTAATCAATATTTCTATTAGGCACATGCTCGGGCCCCATGCCACATGCACTCATTTTTAAACCCTTCAATCTTGTATCATTTATGAAGATTGTATTGTCAGAAATAGTGCTGTAAATAATTTATTCTGCTGCCAGTGCTTTTCTAAAGGTCTCTAGGCGTGATGCAAGATTTCCTCCAGGAGCTGTAAAGCTTCCAGATCAGTTTGCTGTGGCAAAAGGATTTATTTTTTTTGAGAGAGACAAGAAGGATGGCGGAAATGATGGGTTATTTCAGGGGGTGGCTGGCGGCTGTTTCTTTTGCATCATCATTATTGTAATCTGCAGTAGAGCAATTAGTAAGTGGAATTATTGGTGTCTCATGGTTTCATCAGTTGTGTGGGATGAGTCAAATTTGTTGGTGCACACAAGCTCCTGGATCCGTAGGTGTCCCTAGAGTGTGGGTTCCTTGGGTGCATTCCCTATGGATGTGGCAGGCAACTCCTGTGCTGGAATAGCCAAGGGGCAGCGTGGGGGCAGCTAAATTGACCTGGTTTTGGCCCTGCTGGGCTGGAGTGAAAAAGTTTTGGTGCTCCAATAGGTAACATGCTTCAGCCTAACAGATCGTGTTTTTCAAACTGTGTTCTGCAGCTACAGCACAAGTGTAGAGACTCCACTTTCCAGATTTGATGTTTTTCCTCTCTCTCAAGTGACACTGTTTTTAACTCGACTGGCAGTTGCAGAAGAAATGTGGCACCATCTTCTCTTTGTACTGTTCAGTGCGAATCCTTTGTGGGTGGTTGTGTCCCTCTCCTCCAGGCAGCTGGTGAATCCAAGCCCATTGCAGCTGGGCCTGCCAGCCTGGAACAGAAGATGGAAATCTGTCAAACTTCTGTAACTTCTCAGAGATGAGAAAGTTTACTGATTGAAGAGAAAACCCTATGGCAGGCCTAAATAAACATCAGCTATGCACCAGGAGGCTTGCAAGAAAGTTACTGTCTCCGATTTACTCTTCAAAATCTTCCCAGATCTTTAACACTGTTACAGATTTCTGGGTAATGACTAGGGTGCAAAGAAAGTTCCATGGGAACTCACTCCTTTTATTCCCCAAATAAATTAGAAGGCAAGTTTCTAACAGGAAAGCAGGCACAGGTAGCCTGAATTATATCCAAGTTTCATTTTCTGCAAGTTTAGACCCAGAGAGCTGATGTAGCTTTGATGGTGGTACATCAAAACTCTTTCTAAGGCACTGACAACAATTTGTCCAGAGACTACTTGGGTATGACGTGCTTGAATGGTCTGTAAAGCAAAGATTGGTTGTTGCTGATGTAAATCTTGGTGATTCCTGGCAATGCCCTTCCCTGTCCTCACTCACCTTCAGTTACATGTAGAGAAATCAACAATTTCAAATGAATTAAAATTATAAAAGAGAAGCTGTGGTGCCTTGCATGGAGGAATAACAAAAAGCACAGTCTGGCTGCTGTTGTAGTGCAGATGGTGCCTTACAGGTATGGGATGAAACAAATGGATCCTGAACTTCCTAGGTGGATTGTGATGTGCCTGATGCAGCTGAGGAGCCTCCCATCCCCATGGGCATGCTGGTGGTGCCAGGCTAATGGCTTCACCAGCCAGGCTCCAGCTTGATTAATAGGTGAATCCTCAAATGCCTGCTTTGTGTAGATGTATGTACTCTTAAAAATTGCCTTTTTTTTTTTAGTGCTTTGGGAAAACACTAAGTATAGTAGTTAAAAATAACATATCACTTCATGTCAGGTATAAAACGTTGCATTTTGACTCCAGCTGTAGATTAAAGTGGGAGGCGGTGTGTGTCTTTCTTTTTTGTTTTGTAGCCCCCAAGGTGGCTGTTTCACATGAAACAGTGTCGTCAGGCTTTGTTGTCAGTGATTTTTGTGCTTCAAAGGAAAGGATCAGAAACTGAATTTATCAGTTTTTATACTGGAAGAACAAACCTTGCAGTATTTGAAGTTTCCTTACGAGTTAATTTTTTTTTTCATGGCTTATTTTGGTTTTGTTGCACGATCTATCCCGAAATTTCTATCAGTGTGCTGAGATGTCTTGGCATGGTGGATTTTTGGTCAGCTCACTCCAGCTGATGGTGTGTTTGCAGCTCTGCTTTTCCAAACACTGTGCTGTGTTCTGCTGACCCCCACGCAGCGGTTCAGAGCTCTGCCACTTGGTGACAGTCTTTTAAAATAAAATCATCACCACCGAAGTGAAGGGTTGAACTCGGCTGACCAGGGTGTGCTTCTCCACAGCAAATCTCTCTGTGAAGGACTGGTGTACAAGGATGTGTTTGCATGTGAAATAGAAGTGTAGGGATGCAGCTCTTCGATGCAAATTTGCTCTCGATGCCATGTTATCAGCTCCCATTAAATCATTCCCTGGAATGTGATTTGTTGGTAGGGCTTTTTTGTGGAGTAAACATAGTAAATGACAGGTCTCCATCCCTGGTGTGTCTATCAGGGGTGACACATATCCAGACACTCACACCTTCTGAGCAGCCTGTTAAAGGTTGTTCAGGCCATGCTGCTTGTCTCTGTGGATGCATGGAAAGGCACAATCCAGGTCCTGGGGAGGTTTTTGCTAATTTATTTGTTTATTTTCTAATTTATTATGACCTTGAGATTAGCTCAGTTGGTTTGAGCATGGAGCTAAATAACACCAGGGTTGTGGGTTTGATCCCTGTATGGGCCATTCACTTAAGAGTTGGGACTTGATGATCCTTGTGGGCCCCTTTCAACTCAGATTATTCCATGAAATCATAAAATTTCTCTGAAATTCCAGGCACTGAATCTGCTAACTGGCCTGTTTTTAAGTGAAGCAAATATGTTTCAGGCAGGTTTCCTGGGTGGTGTTCATGTGGTGACTTGTCTGTGCCTAATAACTCGCAGGCAAATTTAACCCAGGAACAGAGAGAGAAGCAGGGAAAGCTCATCTTTCAACCTTTCTGCCCAGTAAAAGCTGGCCAGACCAGCATATATTGTTTTGGACTAACCACAGAATATCTTCATAGAATCATTAAGGTTGGAAAAGACCTTTAAAATCATCAAGTACAACCATTGTGGAAAGGCAAAAATTAATGGGAGTTGAGGAAAGCTGTATCTCTTGCACTGTGGAGAGAAGAGCCTGCCAGGGAGTGAGGAGAGACTGAAAGCCATCACTCTCCATTTCTCATGTCTTTTGTGCAGTGTGTTGCTCAGCCTGGACAGCTGCTTTCTCCACGTGGCACAGACTGATATGGGGCTGTTCATCTGAGGCTTGTACTTTGAGAAGAAAATGACCACTGTCATGTCTGTCTGTTCTGGGATTTATTTTTGCCACCAAAATCACATTTATTTTCCACCTTCTTTCTGTTTGCCACAAGTGTAACCCTTTAATTCTACTGTATTTTACCTCCTGTTTTTGTACAACTCGGGTAAAATTCTTACAGAATATCAGAGCAGTAGAATAAGGTAAAAAGTTAACAGTTTTGTGCTGCTCTATGGCAACACTGTAACTGTTGAAACATTCATGAACCCATCTAGTATTGAGCCATTTTAGTGGATTACATGGTGCTGGTGCCAGGAGAACCTTTCCAGCAGCTACAGTCCTGGAGCAAATCAGTAATCTCAAGAATTTGGGATCAATTTACCAGGATTCTGAAATCTGGTGTGCTGCAAAGTGAGATAATTTGTGTTCAGTTCAGCCCAGAATTGTGGAGCTACACAGTGAAGTCAAAACACTAACGCTTTTCACAGTGGAATGGAATGGTTGAGGTTGGAAAAGCTCTAAGACTGAGTCTGACTGTTAATCCAGCACTGCTAAGGCCAGCACTAAACTATGCCCCTGTTAGTAGTCTTTTATTAATTTGCAGCTATATCCCAGGATTGTAAGACAGACAGAAATAAAACCTCATAAAGACCAGAGTTTCCTCTAGCATAAAGCAGCTCGATGGGGTTGCTGAAGGCAACAGGGAGATTCTGATGTTGGGCTTGCTCCTAATACAAACTTCAATTAAAACATTACAGAGTTTCGATGAAACATTACAGTGGCAGTTTCCTTGGTGGATTTTGCT
Organism: Calyptomena viridis; assembly: GCA_013390005.1. Lineage (NCBI taxonomy): Eukaryota > Metazoa > Chordata > Aves > Passeriformes > Eurylaimidae > Calyptomena > Calyptomena viridis. Next base: position 278,921 of record WEIV01022615.1, on the reverse strand, counting down.
TGGTTCTGAAATTCCCAGCATGGGAACATCAATGTTGTAGAAAATGATTTTCCATGTTCAGCTCCATTTCCGAGCTGTGTGACTGGGGAGCGCAGGTGCCCACACACCACCGGCTGGTTGAACAAGATTTCTCCCAGCTGAGGGCTGGACAGCAGGTGAGCAGGAGAAATCCTGCTTCTGCAACCATGAGAGGAATCCCCTTATGTTTCTGTCTCGCTCGGTTCCAGACGGAAAGTCATTCCCAATGCAGACTCTGAGGGATACTTGTTTTTGTGCAACCTGAGATGCAGCAGCCTGTCCTCGTGGTGTGTGTGCTGTGTCTGACACCGGAGGACAGCAGTCTCTCGAAGCCGTCTTTATGTCTCCAGCAGCAGTAGATTCCCTGTCTGGGCACAGGATCCTGTCTGCAGTGCTGCCTCAGCTGCTGCTTTCAGACAGCGTCAGCCCTCGCCTTCTGATTCTTAATGGTTTGGGGAGGAGGGGCAGAAATCCTCAATATTCCCAATTTTCACGTGGCTCCAGTCATAGAGGTTGGGTTTTGTGCTCTGTGTTTAAGGCAGGGCATTAAATCCTCTGTAAATCCTTCAACGCAGAGAGTAACACTCAGAAAATACATCTTTATTTCTGCAGGTATAGGATGCTACAGGGTTATTTTGTTGAGCTCTGAGCTTCCAACACAATAAGATGTATTTCTGAGAGCTGTGAACAGCAGCACCAAGAGTCTGACTCTTTCAGTAGGCTGGTGTCAAACTTTGGGTTGTGTGAGTAATTAGCTTGGGACACTTAGCATGTGACCACAGCCAGAGGACAATATATTGGGTTATTTAGATAGTTTTACGTGCCAGGGAGATGACTTTTGACTCCATTCCTTTCACTCTCACTCATACACTGGAGGAGCAGAGGAGCAGCCTCTACAGCTCAGAGCTGCTCTGCTCCAGCTGCCCTGAAAGAGCCTTTGGTCATGTCAACACTCAACTCTCTTGGAACCCAGGTCATGAAGGATAACATGAGGCTGTTTTTTCTTGAGTTCTGTTCTCTTTTCTGCCCTTCCTGAAATATTAATCAGCCGTTTTGAAGTAATTGCCATTGGTTTCCAATCCGGTGTGTCCGTGAAGCAGCTCTGTGTCTCTGGCCACGATGACATTGTTTGGCACGAGCGGCTGCCAGGTGAGTGAAAGTTGATCTGGAGCTGTGGATTGAGTGGAAATAATGTGGCCCAGGACATGTGTATGTAATTTGTGCAGATGATTCAAGTGAGAGCCATGGCAACTGAGATAAACAGAGGAAAAGATACTGGAAAACCAGCAGTGGCTTCATTTTAATAGCAGAGCCTTAATTCCAGACAGCTCAGATGTTTACTATAAGAGCTCCATCTTCCTGCGTGTTTCCTCCTCCCCACCACCCCCATTGCTTTGCATGCACTTAGTCATGGGATTGGATGGCTTCTTGGATAAAGCACTGCAGGCCAAATTCCCCAGGTCTTGCTTGAGCAAAATATCTTCAAATATGGGCTGCAGAATTTCTCCCCATGTTTGCACGCCCGTGATGCAAAAGACCCTCATAAAAACGCATCTAAGAGTTTCCTGTGGAACAAAATGCACTTTCTGAAAGCATTGTGGATTATCTGGCCAAGTGTGATGTCTGAGCTCGGGATGTGCTTTTGTTAGAGATAAAACTATCGGGCAAGCGTGAAGTCTGTGCTGTCTAAAGGTAATGTCTGGAGTGGAAAGAGTGGAGTAAAGCACATCACTGCTGCTCTTCCCGTGTGAAGTTGGAGTGGAGTTGGCTAATCTGTGGCTGTTGAATAACAAACAGCTCTTGAGAAGATCAAGTCTGACTTCCATGCCAGGGCTCTATCGTGTGCTTGGCAGCGGGGCCGTGTTGGTGTGTGGGCTTCTGGGCAGCTGAAACCTCAAGCTGCAAGTGGAAACAGCCCAGCAAGAGCAGCAGGCGCCTTGTGCTGTTCCATGGAGAGAGGATTGGGAACGAGGACCTGAGTTCTGGCTCCAAGAAAACGATCCTGATGGCTGTGCTTGCTGCCCTGGGGTTGTGTAATCTGGCATAGGGCTTCGTTTTGGGTATGCTTATCCCAAATCCACCCCCCAGGGGAGCTGGTGGTGATTCACCTCTCTGAATCATTATTCCTGACGCTTTTCTAAGCGCTGTCCTTAGTGCGTCCTTGGTTCACGGGCTGCAAATCCAGTCTGATTGGAAGAAACGAGCTTTCAAGCAGTTTAAAAGCTGGCCAATTTCCTACACCGATGCATTAATCCTGCAGTAGAGCTCTGTCTTTGTGGCTCGTTTCTTTTCTCTGTTGCTTTAAGAGTGAACCAGGAGACATGAAAATTTAGAAAAAGAAATTTCGTTAGCTGTAGAAATGTGATAAATGACCAGGAATTTGATTGTGAGCAGAAGCATGCCTTGTATGCAGTTGTCAGTTCACAGTTTAAAACGGAGTGTGTCTGTTTAGAAAAACTGCTCTTTTTGTTATGAATTGGCAGGATCCTCAACCCTCTGTCTTTCCAAGATAGTGCAAATACTAATTAAAAAATCTGTATCTAGTTGTTTCCATATACTTACACTCGATATCTTTTTCACATATGGTTCAACATAAAACTCTGTACAGAGAACCCAAAGATCTGCTTGCCTTTTTTTTTTAATGGCTGAAAGCAGGGATTAAAGCAAATTTTGCTTTTATCTAAGTCCTCGTTTTGCACTGGTTGCTGAACTCTTGGTTAAATAACCATGTGAAGCTGTCCTGCACTTTTTACCATGTATATGCCCCAGTCCTGCTGCCTGGTCACCTTCTGGTGGCTCCAATTCCTTGTCTGCTCCATATTCTTGGTTGCAGATATTGCAGTGTTTGTGATAACACCGGTTGTGTTACTCTGCAGTGTGAGAAAATGAATGTTAGGTGCTCCCTGTGAGGCAGGAGTTGGGAACCCTCTGTAGTTTCCTTTCTGCTCTAGAGAGTGAAGTGTGAGCAGGTTTATCTTCCTTAACTTGGCTTGAAGGGAATGAGCAGGCTTTCCAGCAAGGAGGCCTTTTTCCTAAGATGGGTGTTACCAGTGTTAGTGGAGATGATAAAACAAGACACTCATCTTTCTCTCTGAATTTGTTCACCACTTCATTATTCAGTTTTACATTTTTAAGTCAGTTCCAGTTCTCTTATCACAGTGAAATCGTTCAGAGTGGATAAAAGCTGAAGGCTACAAGCAGAAAGCAGAATTTTTCAGCTGCCTTTGCTATCAAGCAGCAAACATCAGTCAGAAGCCCAGTGTTTATTTTGCTTTTGTTACCATTCCTGTATGAAAAAATGTACATAAAAGGGCTGTTTGCTGAGTTGCAGTGATTGGAAGAGCACAAAGAGCTGAGTGAAGAGATTCAGAAGGAAAAGAAACAGAGTTCATTCTTGAGTCATGTAAGATGCTTTTCCCAATGCAGTCTCTTTTGCATGCATCTGTCCCCATGGTGGCTTCAGTGACTCTTCTTCACAGAGTCCACCCACTGGCACAAGGGCTTAACCTTTCAGAGTTTCCCTATACATTCCTTCCTGGAACAGATTTTCTCTTCCTTTATCTGCCTGCCCTTGCTGGAAGGTAGAACTGAGAAACTGGGAGCCATTGTGGAGAATTTCAGAGGGATTTTAAATTTGCAAGGTGCTTTGAAAGGGCGCAGCTTGAGAGCAGAGGTTTGCATTAACACTCAGCAACAGGGCTGGAACCACAAACCCACGGGAGAAGGGGCAGAGCTGGATGGATCACAGGAAGTGGTGGGCCAACTTTCATAGGTGTTCTGTCAGGAGCAAACTATTTTCCACAGGCTTTCAGAGTGGAAACTCAAGCTTTCCTAGAAGTATTCCCAGGGAGCAGAAGTGCCAGTGATTAATCCATTTCCAATAAGGATAGGAACTGAAGTTTGCCCCCCGCTTTGCAGGGTGATGCCTGCTCAGGAAGAACACCTGATTGCTGTGGTTTTTTGGTGGCCACTTTCTGACTGGAAATGTTTGGAGCCTGTTTTGAAGCTGTGCAGAAAAGCATGCTTGCGTCATCCAGAAAATGCAGTGAGTCAGTGGAGTCCTGAGGGAGCTGTAACGGCTCGAACAGAAACTTGGAAAACGAAATGGGGATGGATTTAAAGATACAGGATTTGTGGCTGCTGCTTTGTTTAGAGATGCTCTGCACTCGTGGAAGCTGTTGGTGAGGAAGGGGTTCAATAAGGACTTTGCTGCTGTAAATACAAGTGGAGCTTTATGAGTGATCCACCCGGGACAGGGTGTGGAGCTGGAAGAGGGTGTTAAGCAAGTTCTCCTTGCCGTTATACTCAGTAATTTGGTATTCAGGGAATCTCCATGAATTCTTCATTGATATGTGTATTTTGGTATGTTAATGAATAACTTATTGGGAGGGACAGGAAGGAAGGTGGGGGGCAGCCTCTTGGTTTGGCCCCCGCTCATCATTTTCCTTAACATTTTCAACCGCCTTCAGATTTGGGATGATTTCCACAGCATTACAAGCTGTGCTGTTGCTGCAGTGCAGCTGTGTTGGGAATTGCTCCTGGAGCAGCTCATCTACCCCGGGAGGACGAGGTCCTGCCATGGAATTGCTGTGTTTGTAAGGATGTGCCCAGGTCCTCCATGGGCTGTAGGTGCCACCACCACGGGGAGGTTTGTTGTCAATGCACTCTGATCTTCCCTTTTGTGCCCACCCACAGCTAGACAAAATGAATATGGGATACCTCCTTCCTTCAAATCCAGCAGTGATTCACAGCAGGTCCTTTCAGGGATTAGGTGTGCTCTCCTTAAAGCACTTTCTGTTCCTGTCGCAGGTGAAATAGCCAAGGTCTGTCGTGATATTATTGATGTGTTGGTTGTTTTATTTGAAAGCTTTCTGGGATGTGAGCTACTGTAGTATTTACATGCCTCAAAACCACAGATGAATTAATCTTTTTGGTCTCATCCTGGGGAGAAAAAGTATACAGTGGCCTAACAGTGAATTAATAGACAATGTCTTCTGCTCCATATATTCCCTATTGGTTTTGCTTCAGAATTGAGAGCCCATTTTCCTCATTTACAAGGCCAGCAGAATGAGGATGTTCCTCATAGCAGAGGTAGTAGAACATAGCAAAAAGTCCTGAGGAATTTCCCCTCTGGATAGTCTCTTTCCCTGCTGGAACAGAGTAACTGAACTGAAGTAGCTGAACTTTGTTGTTTTATCTGGGCAGGACAGAGTAAGAGGCATCAAAATGAGCTGGCCCTTTACAGGTAAGATGATCCTCCAGAGTGACTTTTCTGTAAATAAAAGAACCAGTTTCTGGAGAGCCAAGAATAAAGAAAAATGAGAAAACCTGGCCTCTCCCATTTGTTTGGGTTTTGTGAGCAGGGGCAGCTCAGTCTCTGGACTCCCTCAGAGCTATTCTGACACTTTATTATCAGGAACATAAAAACACTTGGTGACTGTAATATGTATGCAGCTCAGTGGTACAATTTAGCTGTTGTATTCAGACCATGAAAGCTTCATTAGTTCACGTTGATTGAAGAGTGATATGGTCCCCAGCCAATCTAATGCAAATCAATGACTCATTTATATCTTTAGAGTTGAATTGAAATATCTGTAAAATTTTAGACTTAGCAAGTAATTGCATTACAGTTTTGCAACTTCTGTGAATAAATTATTATTTTTTTTTTACACCTAGGGCTATATTTCAATCCTGTGACCTCATTCCCATAAAGCAAAGCTATTTCATTACATCATAGTTGTGTGATTTGACTTCTGATAGCTGGATTTGCATTTATGTTGGATCCATTACATATTTGTCTGCTTAAAAACCTGGCAGGCATTTACATGCTAGCTTGTAAATATTAATTAAAAAAAAATTAGAAATTGGTATTCTTTTGGCCTTGTTTCTGGCAGCTTTGTTGAAAACAAATGAATCCTAGTTTTCCCTTCCATCATCATCACCCTGCTTGGTTTCCAGAAAAAATGATTAATGAGTTTTTTGCCTTTGCAGCTGCAATATTTGATTGCAGTCTGATTTCACTAGTGATGAATACGGAAATATTTCTGCAGTTAATTGTAGGTTATCAAATCCACAGCAGGTGACTAAGACCATACTCAGATGTAGTTGTTCTCCCTCTGTTGCAGTGAGCAGGATGTCTGAGGGCAGATTCCCCTCTCTGGCACTTCCCCCTTTTGTATAGTGATACCAGTTCACAATTTACATTAAGTAAATACTTGAGGAGCTTAGTGTCCAAGATCTGCTCTGTTCCCTTTGCTTTGAGGCACTGAGGTTTCCCTGCTGCTCTGATTAAAGTTAAGCTTCAGGTAAGTTGGATGAATTTGGGGTGGGAAAGGATCAACGTGTATTTGAAACAGTACAATGTGTCAACCTTGTACAAGATGCCCATTTGCAGGCCCTATACAAATGTTGAATATTTTAGCTTAATATTTATTATCCTTAGCAATGGCCAAACATCTTTGAATCCTACTGAGTTCCAGCACTAGTTTCCCCGGCTGAAATGGGTTAAAACACATCTTTGGTGGCTCTGCAGCTTTAAATTGCCTTATTTTCTTTCCCTGAACCTATTCTGTCACCTTTATTATGCCAGCAAGTCTTGTGAAAGCAGCATCCCTTGTGATTCAGATCAACTGACTGTCTGGCAGTGGGATGAGGCAGAGCTTGGGAGGATCCTCCTTTGGGAATCGATCCAGGGATTGCTGAACCCCCCATGCTGGACCCCATGCTGCTTGGGAGTAGGATGCTCAGGGAATAGGATTGAGCAAACCTTCCTCCCAGCACACTGGAGAGGGCAGCACCAAGATTAACAGGAATGTTTTCTTGGCACTGCAGCCTCGGGAGCTGCCGAGTTAAATTCCTTGCTCAAGCTTTACCCCCTTAGTAATACCTCCATGCCACTCATTACTCATATTAAACCCAAAACCCAACAAAGGGATATTGCCCAAATTTTGTAAAATGGCTATTTTTTCACATTCAGCCTCAGATGGCGTTTGACCCTTAATACAGATGGTTTCACTTAATGTATTTTGTTTAAACAATCCCTGTTCCTGGAAGTGGTTTCAGAATAGGCTGTTCCTTATTGCTTGTTCATGTTTGCTTTTTCTTATGATATTATAAGAAGCTTGAAGAGAGTGGATTCAGCACAGGGCAGTAATCAGTGTTCACAGACATTTGTGGAAGCCTTTGTATTTTCCAATTAATACAATGTTGACTCCTCAAGCTTTCGAGACTGAAGTGGTTTGGTGCATTTGTGTCCTGAGGCTGTCGAGCTCACTGGGTTTCTGTTATTCCTCTGTCTGTGTTAAGAGACCTCAGGGAGTCTCAGCACATTTATGTGGAACAGCTTGTCATCTGGGATACCTGGTTTTTTTCCCCCCAGAATAGTTTTTTCCCCCCAAGAACAGGCTTCCTGATGCTCTTGACACATGAACACCTCCTTTCTCTTGGATGCAAACACGGTGTTTCTGTGCAAGGAGGGGAAAAACTTTTCTGTTATCCTTAGCTCTGTCTCCTTTTCATGTCTGTTACAATTTCTGCATGTGCAGGCTTTTCACAGGTGGTGCAGGATGTGTTGAGCACACCCTGGGTGAGCTGTGAAAAGCCTTCATCAAGTTCAACATCAGGAGTCTTAAAATCCTGCCCTCACAGCCACACTGCCATAAGGCTGCTTCACTTGATGGAAAGAATGTGAGTGCCCTTGAAGTACATGAGAAATGTGGTTTATAAGCTGGAAGTTGGTGTATTGGGCGTGTTACTGAATGTTTCACATTTATATAGTACCTTCTAGCAGTAGATCTCAAGGCTGGGACTTGATTTGTGTTTAGTTCTTCCAGAAAACAGTTGGCATGAAATTTTTTTATGTTTGGAAAAGATGGAGACACGAGTCATGTAATTGTTTATCCACAATGACAGGAGAAATCTAAAGAAGAGTTGGAAATAAAACCATGGCATATCTGTTCCTAGAGCATGTGATTAAGAAGAACAGTTAATTTTCCCTTATTTATTTATTTTTTCCTAAAATTATTTTCTTCTAGGAGTCCAGGCCCTGCTTGAGGGGTTGACAGTGTAAGCAAAAGTGAACCAAGCTGTGATGAGCTCTTTCCAAAACAATAACCTGTTAATCCTTCCACTGACCTTGTGACATCCTTTATAAACACTTCAGGTAGAATTAAAAAATGAGAGATCACCTAGACCATGGGGTTCTTCCTCTGTGCTATTTCTTGATTTTACAAATGGTGTGTTACATGTCTTAAAATCCTTTTGTGTCACTCCCTTAATATTCTCTATTGCCCAAGCACCGCCCATACTTCATCCCCCTTGGCTCCAGAGCTGCTGGAGATTTCTAAACTTGTTTCTTTCTCCAAACTTTCTTGGGCTTTGAGATTAATTTTAAAATAGGTTCTTCTGGCACCCAAACTGCTGTGCATGTTGGAGGGAGGGATTAGAGGAACACAGCAGTTCTTTCACCCTCTGAAAATCTGCTGGTCACATTCCAGGAGCAGGACTTGCAAAGACTGAGTTGAACCAAGAGAAGGGAGGCAATCAGGAGATGTGGCCTAACAAAAACCAGTTGGCTTTTGCTCTGGGTTTTCCCACCTGAATTTGGTTCAGGCCAGAGCCTTCCTTCTCCTTTAGTGGTACATGTTCTAGGCTGCTTTTGTTAGTTCACTAACTTTTAGTCTTTGTTCTTGTAATAACTCAATATAACATCTCTACCTTGGCTGGGCAGGCAGAGGAACTTGCACAGGGAATCTTGAGTACACCATGGACTAGTACAGCTAAGTCTGTGCTTTCTGCACAACATTTCAGGTGTTATCCAGGTAAACCCAAATTTTTACATCATATACCATCTGGTAAAGTCTCATGAAGAGTATTCTGCCTGGGTGAGATGTGGTATTTTCCATTCCCCTTGCACCATGACAGGAGAGAGATGCAATGTCAGAAAGCACTGAATATTATTTATTTTTCCTGAGAGTGTTGCATGACTTCTTTCATGGAGAAAACAAGAACAAGATAACACAGTAGAAGTTTGTTGTGAAGAAGAGGTTGTGAGAAGAGGCTCACAATCTGCACGGAGGGTACCTGACTTATATTGCTGACCTTAGTATGGACTGGAGTTCAATCAGAAATAGGAAAAGCTGTGAATTAATTACATAGTGGTGATACCTTTTGCCTAGAACTTCATGGAACACCCCCAGAATCAGTAGAGGCTTAGAGAGGAGCTGCAGAGGAACTTACTCCAGAAGGTTTCTCCACAAGCTGTTTTCTCAGAGAGCATTCTGTGTTGCAGCACTGCTGCATATCAGGGTATCTGCCAGCTCTCTAGGAATTCCAGGCATTGCATTCCCTAGATCCAGGTTGGAGCACAGCCAGACTCGAGGCTGGCTGAAGTACTTCCATTTCAGGTGGAAGCAGCACTCCATGGTCCATTTGAGGGTCTCTGAATGATTAATGAAATGCATCTATAGCTGGTCTGGTCCTACACTCACGTTTATTTCTTTGGGATTTGTTCGTAGCTGTCTCAGGAGGAAAGGCTGGTAAGATTAAGCTGTTCATACAACTTGTCAATACAGATGATTCTCTGAGTATTTTGAAATAAGAAACAGCTTTCCTGGCCCCATCATGATGCCAGCACTTTTATTTGTGTGAACATACAGTGAGGAGAGTCTTTATGTACTTGACCTGGGTCACCACATGATTGTGTGAGCACCAGGGCCAACAAAAGGGAGAATGGGAAAAGTGGAATGGAGGCACTCTGTGTTTAGATGGAATTAACTCTCACTCTGTGTCAGCTCCATCTCTTCCCAGCTCACCTCAGTCTTTGCCTGTAGCACTTCCCTGCTTCCTGCCCTCCTGCTCCATTGTGCAAATTTTCAGAGCAGTGACAAGCATTTTACTTTTGTGCACGTTTGTTTAACCATTCCTGCAGGTCCTCAAGGTCTACTTCTCTCCCTGAACAATGAAGTGACCCAGTTGAGCCTGAAATGAAAGAAGTGGCAGCTCCAGGGCCAGTGTGGCACAGGGGGGGATGGCTCTTAGGGTGCTGGAGGTCACTATTCCTTGATACTTCCACCCTTCTCTTTATTTTCTGTCTGGTATGTGGGCAGACAGAATCTCCAGTCTTTACTCATGGCAGCAGCTGGAAACCTCAGACCACAGGTAACATATCTGCTCTGGGAATGGCTCTGATTAGTGATGGGCAGGTAAAGAGGGGGTGAATAGGAAGGAATTTTGGATTTCTCAACATACACGGAAAGGCAGAGGTTGGAGTTACTGGAGGTCAGTAGCGCTGATTTCTTTTTTATGCCTTCCTTCTTTATCTTTCCACTTTTGCCTGGAAAGGCAGAAAACATGGAGATATCCCACAGTCTCATACCATTTGCTAAATCTAAGTTTAGATATGACAAGCATGATACCCCAAGCATGCCAAGGAAACTCATCCTGAAAGGGTTTAGTTTAAAAACTTTTACCCCTGATAAATTCAGCATCAGTCTTTTGCTTTGTCTTAATGGTGCAACCTAGGGGGAATGTTCCCTAGCTATTCCAAAAAACCCCAAATTAAAATGCTTCTTTCAGTGTCTTTCTATGTATATGAATTGCAAAGGTGTGTTAAACCCTTGTGAGAGTTTAGCACTAAGTCCAGCACTTGAACTGCATCTGTCTCTGCTCAGCAGTGAATGAGTAAACTGGAGACTTCTTCCTACATCCCTGCTCCATTTGAACCAGGACAGAGGTGTATACATACATTTTACTTGTGCCTTTCTTCGTGGTGAAGTAGCTTATTTCTATCTGAAGTTTCTTCCTGTTGGCCTCAGTCTTCACAGGAAGAAATAGTGGTCCTGCCTTTACGTCATAGTCCCAGCAGGACTCTTAAAACTTCTTATATTGGGTCCTGACAACAAAATAAAATGTGGAACTGTTTGGAGGGAACCATTGCTGCAGGCAGTTCTAATTAACTGGAAGCTTTTCCTTTCTGGGAGCATATATTTAATTTCTTACACTGGGAATAATAAGCAATTAGTGCTGTGGAGCACCAGGCACTTACCTGCACTTCTGAGGCTGAGAGTAGATCCCAAGGGTGGATAAATAGTGTAATTCAAATCAAGTGATTGTAGATGGCTTTATATAGTGTCTTTTATACTTATATGGATGCTTTTTTATTTCTATAGTTACAAAAGGCATCTACTGCTTTCTCAAAATAATATGTTATTTCCCTGTGGATGAATTAGTGACATTTGGAATTCCTGAGCAGAAGGCACTGGGGTTTGGGGTTTCTGGTCTTTTTTTTTTCGTGTGGTTTTTTTGTTTGGTTTGGGGTTTTTTTAATTAAAAAAAAAAAGCATACATTGTAGTGTCAGAAAACATGTAAGTTGGAAAGGCTACTGCCCATCGATATTCATACTGTTCAGGGTCATATCCCTAGAGAAAAATGATATCTGCAGATGAATTTATCCTACTCTCCTGTTGTTGTATGCATCTGTTACTTGAAATTTTTTGGGGTTCAGAAAATTATGGTAGTCTTTGCTGAATTCAGTGCTGAAAAAGCTTAGGTGAGCGAGGACAGAAGTGATGTGTGTCTGGGAAGGGAACCTTCACCTGCCCTGAAATGGCTGTGAAAATGTTAATACTGCTGTGAGACCTCCTTTGTGTGATCAACTTCAAGGCAAAGGAGTTGAACTGCTTCCATGTTTGATGCATTGTTTATTTGTGGGTTATTACTTGCTCTGCGTGGCTTTTTTCCCTTTGCTTTCCAAGTGCTTTGGTGATTCCCATACCTGTGGCAGCAGCAAGTGTGCAGGACACATCCATCGTTCCATGTCCAAGCCTAAACTCTCCATCCGGGAGAGAAAACGCAGCACAACCACCTTGCCTGGGTGGAGGGAGCCAGGGAGAAAAGGAGTGTCAGCTGCTCCCATACTGGGAAGTCAAACAGCTGATGCACAAAGGGTTTTCCATGCTGGCTGGTGTCCAGGTGCTCCGGACAGGGCAGTGTTCCCGCAGGGGGAGTGGGAAGGTGCAGGCACGGACCAGGCTGGGTTTACAGCCAGTGCTGGATAAACCTCTCCTCCTCCATGTTCCTCCTAATCCCCGCTGGGTCTCATGCAGCAGTGGTTCAGTAATACTTGTTTTCTTTTCTACTTCTCCCCTTCCACCCCCTCCTCATGTGTAATTTGATCTCTGAGGCCTGCTCTTCTGCTTTGGCAGATTTTTCAGCTCTTGAATGGAAGGAATTAACCACTTAGTTACTGGCAGCACTAAACCCTGTTTACTGGTCCTTCTGGCTCTTTCTGCAGACTGTGCTTGGAGTAACACAAGGAAAGCCCACAAAGTCATCAGCTCTGAGCTCCCCGTTTTAACCTCTTCTTTTAACTTTACTTTTTCATCTGCATTTCCTTGACTTCTCATTTAAAAGAAATACGGAAATGCTCCCACTCAAGATCTGAGTCAGTATTTGGCAAAGAAACTTTCCTCTAAAATTTATCTGCTGATACTTTCCAAGCATGTATCTTTTCTGATTGCATCCTGGCTGTCTGTGAGTCCTCTCCTCCCTGGTCTGACAGAAAATACTGAGCTTCAATAGGATTCCTAAACTGATGTGACTCTACCTATTGCACAGAAACTCCCAGTCCCAGCTCCCTCTTTCGCAACCTTAATAAACTGCCCAGACAATGGAAGTTCAGTAACTGTAGCGAGTAGGAATTTGTGCAATTTTTCTGTCTTTAAGGTATGCTGCTGTTTTTTTCAAATCAGAAAAGTGCAAGAAGCTTCTTTTTTTTATCTGTGCCTGCAGATGTTTCAAAAAGCATTTCATGGAAGAGGCCCAGAACTTTTTCAGTGATTTGTGATGAGCCCCTTTGGACTTGAATTTAACCTTTCAGGCTTCAAATGCTAATGTGGCAGGCAATTCCCTTCGGAGGTCAAGACCAATCTTGTGTTTTTACATGAGTGCAGTGCAGACAGATCACCGTTGCAGGAATTTAGTAGTACCTTCTGCCTTGTTGCTACCTTAAAAAATAAGGATTCTGCCCTGTTGTTTGAAAGGAATTTCAAATAGTTGAACATCCCATCTCTGAAATCCCACCACTTCCCAGCCGACTCCTTCACTCATGAAAACTGCAAATAACAAACATCTGTTAAATCAAGGAGAAAAAAAACAACAAATGCACATGCTTTATTGCAAAACCCTTTGTTTTTCAATTGTTGTGTACACTGGACTTTTTGTAACCTGACTTTTTTTATCGAAGTTTCTTCCTGTGAGAGTGGGACTTGCTAAGTCCAAGTGCCAGAAGTGTTAATATGTCACTGTGTGTGCAGATGCTTCTCTGTGCTCTTGCTGTGCTGAATGGTGGCTGAAGGAAAACACTTTGCCCTCAGGTGTTAACTTACCTTTGTTCAAATCCATGTGTGGGCTTTTTATTTTATTTACAATAATGCCTATTGTTGAACAGTCAGAGTAGTAGCAAGAGGCTTTTGTTTCTAACATGCTGCATTAACTAGCTGTTGTAAACATGTCAGTTGGATTTTGAGAAGAGCTTAAACAGGAAGGTAGAACAGTGGTCTCTAAAATGCTTTGTGCATGAACTGGAAAAGGAAAGGCAGAGGTTTCTATGTAAAAAGTTGGAAGAAGAGGAACACTGGCAGCACTGGTGGAGTGGTTCTGAAGTTGGGCAGTACTGGAGGAAGTTGGAGTGGTATTACACATTACACACATCTCTGAAGGCACTAAGGTTCATCTGGACAGAGCTGTAAAACTCCTTGAGCCCTGTTTATCTGGGTGTACATTCCTAATGCCAGTGGTATTTTGGATTCCTAGTGCTCACCAGATATGTGGAAGTTGGAGGTGCCTCAGTATCTTGGTTGCTTGGGCTTTCTCCCGAGGTCCATGAACACACCTGGAAAGTTTTAGTGGGCTGATTTAGTCATTCTGTGTGCACACACCACCGAGGACTTTGTCACCCTCTGCCCGTTACGTGGCAAGTATTACAAATAAATCCCAAACATCATCATCACCTTTTGTGTAGTGTGTCATTGCCAGGCAAGAGAAGAACCTTGGAGCATCCTGGAAGACTTGTTTTCACTTGTCCTTTGGACTAGTTAAAGGGTGTCTGAACAATTACTTGACACTGAGAGGTGACTGACTTGAGACAGTTGTTTAAATCTGAGGTGGCTTTTAACGGGCTGAGTGTGGGATGAGAACTCAGCTCTAACCCTGACAGTCTCACACACACCTTCTGCCTTGCTTTCTTTGGCAGACAGAATTTCTCAAAGCTCTTGTGACTCAATATGCTCAACCCACTGAAGTTGTATTCTTTGCAAACCGCTTTACAAGACTCCACCAGTGGTTTTGTGCTTCACTTGCCAAGAAGGTAGAGTTTAGTAGCCAGGATTTTAAAGCCGCTCGTCCTCTTGACTTGAGAGACACCAGTACCTTCCCAAAGGTTTGGCATGTTGTATCTCAGAGTGGATGAAGTAGTTTAGTGGTGGAGGATCTGCAAATCCAAAGTAAAACTGGAATCAATCAGTCAAAGCTGCACCAGCCCCCAGGAAAACAGGCAGTGCTGCATTTGCTGTCGGATCAAAGCCCAGCTTTGTTACAGCTGCATCTGTAGCACATGCTGCGGTCATTCATGGATTTCAACATGGGCTTCTTTAAGCACTTTCATATACACATATATTTTTAACCAGGTAATGGTGGTAAAATGTGTTATTCTACTATGTGAGAGATGTCATCAAAAGAGCTCTGTAGAATGAGTGCTCTGTGGCATGGACCTATTTTTAATCCTGAAGCCAGTGACGTAAGAATGCCCAAAATCACATGTAATCTTACAACTTCCTAAGAAAAATGCATCTCATAATTGTGATTCTACATTTCATTGCTCCAGAGGAAAAAAAACCACGTGGTTTACAACTGGCACTGAGTTAGTCTTCATCACCTGTGGGGAAATTCTCAGCTGCATTTATAGAAGACAAAGATAAGGCACAGGTAACTCATGACTGTAAGCAAGAATCTGCTCTTTTCCTGGCACACTCTTATTCCTTTGCTTTAACCACTACTTTGTGATGCTTTCAAGTGACTTTTTCCATCCCAAATCATCTGAGTAGGAGTATCAAAAAATGCCCAGAGTTTGGGGCTTCAGCTTTTGTTATTTTTTTCCATGTTTCAGAAGAGGATTTTAAACCAAAATTAAGCTCTGCTTTTTAAATGGGTGACGAACACTCAAGCTGGTTTTAATGGTATCGCAACAAAATTCACTCCAGCTGCTAACACGTGGGATCATGCCAAAACTCACTTTCTGTTCATGGGGTCCAGTCCTTTCCCTGCTGCTGTTGTGTGCGTGATCACTCTCTTTTGGAAAAAACCTGTCCTCAAATTTTGAGTAGCTTTAAGAAAGTAAAGAATAAATATCCATCTGCTAGAAACAGCTCAAACACAAAGGCCGTTGGCTAAATAGTTTTATGCTCTTTTAGGGGCATGAACAATAAAGGCTAATGGATACTGGATTGCATTAACAAGAGCAGAGCCAGCAGGTCGAGGGAAGTGATTATTTCCCTCTTTTTGGCGCTTGTGAAGCCACATCTGGAGCACGTTGTCCAGCTCCCTCCTTCCCCCGTAGCAGATGCCGACACCCTGGAGGGAGCCTGGAGGGGTTGAGGGAGCTGCCTTTATCCTGGACAGACAAGAGGGGATAGAAGGGGTCCCAGTGCTCTCATAACCACCCGACTGGTGGCTGGAGACTTTTTAGAGGTGCACAGCAAAACGAAGAGAAGCAAACTTGCAGCAAGGCAAAGCTGGGTAGATGTGAGAGGATAAAAAGTGTTCAACTGCTCAGCAGACTTGGTTAAAGTTTAGCTGCAAAATGCTTGGAAAAACCTGATCTAAAGAGATAGCCACCCTCTGAGCAGGAGCTGGAACTAGAGACCTTCTGAGCCTGATCCCAACCAAATTGCTTTGCCATTCTGCAACAGAGAGCCTGAGTTGAAGGTTGCATCAGTCACTGTAGTCCAGAATTCTACATGTGTTTCATGAGTGATTTTGTTCTGAGATGTGTGTATGACAAACAAACGTGAAAAGGATTAATAGCTGACAGCCCTAAGAATGGCAGAGGTTGTGTGACACTGCCAATATGGCTTTTATTTCTGTAGCACCAGTTAATTTCATGGCATTCAGGAGAGGCAGAGGGTATTTGCTCAAAGTATTTACAGCCCAGTTTGCCATGACACAGAAGAGGAAACGTTGAAGGATGATGTTTGTAGCACAGGGACCACACAAGCGTGTCTGCCTGGAAGCATAAAGGGAATTAATTTGTTTATCTACAGAGGAAGTTATCCCAGGATAGCTCTTTGTTTAACTCCCCAAGTGGATGGTTTTCCCCTACAGTGAGGTTCTTCTGCAAGCGGGTTAATTTAATTTGAGATGAGGCATTCTTCTTCAGGAATAAGAACCCCAGGAGCTCATCAGGAATGTAATCCTCGTTCATTCTGCTGGTGCTCATTGTATTAACCTTAATTGTACTGGCTGGGTGGTGTTCATGGGGGGCAGCCTTTGTACTGCCAGGGAATGCTGTGGGGATTCCACATTCCTATAGCTGCAGGAGAAGCAGGATAGGGATGGGGATGCTCCTTGCATGGAAAAGAAATTGTGTGCAAGACGCTCTTAAAACATCATTTCATCCCAGTTCCTTAAACATGTGCTGAAGCATGTGAGGACTGAGCCCCTCCTGTGATTTATGTAACCTTTCTCCTCCAAATCTGTGTTTAAGTCCTCTTTTTTTTTATTTCCTTGTTTTTCTCTCCCCCAGTGCAGTTGTGCACAAGTTCCCTGTTAGGCAGGCAGGGAAAAAGTAGATAGGTGTTGCTTTCTCTTGAAACTCTGGTGCTTCCATAAAATAGAAATCATCCTCCAGAAGTGGAGGGAGGACAGGATAGTGTGGAGAGAACTGTGGTGTTGTTCTGTGCAGCCTGCCAGAGGTGGGGATGGGATCTGGGGCCTCATCTCTTTGCTAGACTGTCTGAATTGAGGAAATGTTGAAGTTCTCTCACGGTTTCATGGTGTATTAAATGGGAATATCCGTGTTCATGTTTTCTGAGAAAAGCATGAAAGCACTTTGAACATCACACTGTCCTTACTGTGATTATTTCTCTGCTAGAAATGTGACTTGTGGTACTTTTTTAAAAAAAATGCAAATACTACTATTGCAGTTCAGCACGGGTTGAGAGATGAGGGATTTTTTTTTCCCAAGCTGTCTTTCATGTGTACACCCCATGGATCAGAAGACTGAGGCAAAGTATTGCTGTAAAATAATGTTTAAAGAGGCTGAGCAATGTTTGCTGTTTCGGAGCCGCAGTCCTCAGATGCTGGAAGCACGCAGAGTTTCCCCTAAAGTATTCAGTGTTTGAAAACGTTGGAGGGCAAAAGAGCACGAGCTTGTCAGTAACCTTGCCAAAATAAACTGTCACATGTGAAGGCAAGTTTTCAGGGACTAAAAGGAAGATTTGCTGCTTTGTTGACTCTGTGTGTGACACACCAAGCACTCCACACGTTGCCATGCGGTTTGTGCTGGGATCAGCTGCCCGGGCCCTTTTCTCCATCCTCTCTGTTTCGCACCCCTGGTGAACTCTCTGCACCCTTGAGCACCTCTCGCTCCAAGCAGCAAAAGCACCCCCGAGGTTTGGGGAGATGAAAGGGGACTTTTGAGCGGAAAAATTGCAGTTGTACACACCCAATTAGCTGTCTCCTTTAGATATAGATAGATATATATCGAGAGAGATAATAGATATACCGATGGTGATTTTAAAAAAGAGACACACAATAATGCTAGAAAATAATCTATAATAAATGCAAGACCATAGAGGACTAATTAACGCATAGCCTTGTGAAACCTGCGGGGATCGGGCACACTTTGCAGGGAAAAAGAAGAGTGAGAGATTAAAAACTCGTGGCAGTATCCTGCCTGCGCGACTGCATCAACTGAAACCTGAGTCCATTCGCCTGTAATTAACGCAGAGATGCTAAGACGGGATCCCTGGGAAGGAGCTGCAGCTCCCCCGCCGTTTCTGTGCCGGGTTACAAATGGGCATCGCTCTCGGGTTGCTTGTCCCGGTTCCCAGGCGGTGTTTGAACAGTCCCTTAATCCGCTGGGCAATGACGCGCTCTCAGGACTTTGCCGCTCGCCTACACGAGCGCCGCGCTCAAAGCGCCAGCGCAGCGCCGTTGTGCCTCCCTCCCGCCTTTCCCCCCCGCTTCCCAAACAGAGCAGGGGCTCTCCCAGGAGCGGGAAACCTGTTGTTTTTCCCGCTGGCCTCCGAGGCGCTGGGAGAGGCGCAGGCAGGAGGAGGTTAAGGAGCGAGGGCGTTGCTGGATGCCTGATGTCATGGAGGCCGGCGGTGGCTGAGGGGCCCTTTGTTGGCAGCGGAGCCCCAGCTCCCAGCGCTCGGCCGGCACAACTGACTCTGCCCCACTTGGTTGGCTTCGCTTTTTTAATTCTGTCTTCNTTTTTTTTTTTTTTTTTTTTTTTTTTTTTTCCTTCTTCTCCTCCCCTCCTCCTCTCTCTCCCGCCAAAAGAGTTGGGAAGGAGGGAAGATGGCTGGAGTTAACTCCCCGGGAGAGGAGATGCGGGGCCCCTGGATTTTCCGCCTCTCGGGCTCGCCCTTGTAATGCTTTTCGGAGGGCTGGATTTTCTCGGATATTTTGTTTTAGAGTCTTCCTGGACTTTTCTAGACTCTTACTGGATGTTTTTAGACTTTTTTTTAGACTTTTAACGGATAATTCCACAGTGGAAGAAGAAGCTGAAGGGGGGGGGGGAAGGGAAACCAGACATCCGAAGCCAAACTCTAACAAATGAAAATGTTGGAGATTTGCTTGAAATTGGTGGGCTGCAAATCGAAGAAGGGGCTTTCCTCCTCCTCCAGCTGCTACCTGGAAGGTGAGTACCCAAAGGGGCTGGGTCGTGCTCCCAAGGGGGAACAACCCGATCCCACCGCCGTCCCAGACACGAGTTTTATCCTTCGTTTGGGAGTTGAGGCCAGGTTTGGGGGGACGTTTGGTCCTGGCCAGGTTCAGGCTGGGCTTTGGGATGTGCGGGTGAAGGAACCGAGCGGTGTAAGCGGCGTCCAGCCCCAGGTGCCTCTCATTAAGTGCAGTTATACAGAGGGAGCGCGGCTCTACCATTTATGGTTGTAAAATGTCAAGTGATCTTATTGCCGAGCCCATAAACAAATCTGTATCTTCGGGCCTCAGCTTTATTTATTTTCCCCCCCTTACTTTGGACGTGAAAAAAAACCACCTCCGGACTCAAGAAGAAAATTTAGACGAGTCCATCCGTAAAATACTTTCAGCGTGCGTTAATGCATAATATCTTAGTTCGTTCTGGTTATGCCGTTCTAAGTTTGCTTTTCACAGAGCACTCATTTAACTTAATTTTCTCGCGTGTTTGCTTTTAAGAAGTGATTTTTGAGTCACACCCGTGGTTACTTGTAGACAATGAGATGTTAAACACGTGGAACTGAACTGGTTCGGATGGAAAGCCTGGGCGACAGGGGCACCGTGCTGGGTGGGGGGACTTCGGGGTGACCTCGAGTAAGATCTTCACCCTGACGTGGCTTCACTTTCTACTTGTGGAGCGGCGTTATGGTCCCCCCGTCCAGCCCTGGCCCCTGTGTCTGTCCTGCCGGGGCCGTCCGGGCTCCTTCAGCTTCTTTTGTGTTGCTGGACGTTGCTTCAGTAAAAATAATCCGCATGCCAGGAGGACCGTGCTAACTCATCAAATCAGAGGCACGAAAGGCAGCAGCTGATTTCCAGGGGCCTATCGCAAGTCGCTGTTGCTCAACTCTGAAATATTCAGTGCAGAAACGGCCCTCGGAAATTCATAGGTTAGGAATCTCAAGATCTACAAATGGCTGCGCGTGGCAAACTCGCTTGAAGAAGTTTTGGATCGAGTCTGTATTTATCGGGAAAGTTTCAGAAGCCGAACGAGGGCAGATGCATAGGACTAATTTTGATCTGTTTATGCGACTGAATTCTTCTGTGATCTTTTAAGTCTGTAAAACCTCTGTCTGTGTCCCCTGCCTCTGGTATTGCTCAGGCTGTGTGTTGAGAAGGAGCTCCAAACTGTGCTGGGCCTCCTCTCTGTGCTCTTGGATCTTTCAACACAGGCAGAGCATCTGGGGCCTCTCTTCCCTGCAGAAATGAATGCTAAAGGATGATGTTACAAGGGTGTTACCCTGACTGTTTTTGCAAGTTTTCTCTTTTGTATTCATTACTCCCCCCCTCCCCAATTTGCAATGCAGTTGCATAATAGGATTAGAGCATAGTTTGACTTGGCTGTACAGGCAGTATGAGTTAAGAACGTGATCATCGACATGATTAATATTGTAGTATATTCACCTTCTGCTTCCCTGAGACTGTTGCTGCATGTGTATTTTTTTAATGATGGGATGGGGAATGTGCATTGAAACAACTTTTAAATTATGTTCTCTCAAAGTAGCTCAGCCTTATTTCTCAGATCAGCATGGGGCAAAGCTGAACAGTGTACTAAAAGTGAACAAATGTGGCAGCCAGTGTGGCAGTCATTTAGAACATAGGCAGCCCAGGTGCCCCATCATCAACTGAGGAGCTCCTGGAGAACAGGGTGAAAATTAAGACTCTACTCATCTGGGAAAAAAAATAAAGTTTAAAAGAAGTGGGATTTTCTGTTACCCCTTTCTAAAGCTGAAGGTCCCCACATGATATTCCTGAGCAACTTTCTTATTAAAATTATTATGAGGTTGAAAGTGCCGTTGAAGACTCTTCCAAAAGAGTGGTGATGGCTTGTCCCAAACCCCTGAACTCCAAGGGCACAAGTGAAAACCGTTTGCTTGTGTTGCCCTCAAGAAGATAACAAGTTTTTACATATGGTTTTGTTGGTTTTGATAGAAACCACTTAAGCTTGGCAGATCATGAGAAGGGGACAGTTTTGTGTCAAGGGTCAGAAACTAGGGATCATTGCTCCTGGATCCCTTTTAGCAGTGTGTGATGGTCAGTCCATTCCCATGTGCATCCCACAGCCTCTTCTGGAAGGATTAAGTTGTTGATAGTGATATTATTGGAGGATTTAACTCTGCTCTTGTTGTCTTAGTTGTATGGGAAGCTGTTCAGGACAAAGGGAAAGCTGAAAGTTTCTTTTCTACAGTATTTAGGAAAACTTAGATGCTTAAAGGATGAGTGGTCCGTTAGGTGCTTGGAAAACCAGTTGCAGCCAGGAGGATAGATGAAATTTTACTTAATTCAATTTCTTATTTTTATTTTCATATGTTAACAAAAGCACAACAATGATTGGTTGATGTAACATGAGATGTAACAAAATGAAGTCTGTTGTATGTTTAAACACACTTTTTGAGAATACAGCCCTGAGCCTGCATTTGGTGTAAGTCTGATTTAGTGTCAGGCACTTGTGTAGGTGTGTGTGTCTTCTGACCAAGTAATTAGAAATGTGGGTTTCTTTTCATGGTGGTCCATTCTGAAAGGCTTTTACGCTCTGTTAATTTGCAGGAATGAGGGTTGTGTGTGGATCCTCTGTGGTGGTGTGAAGGGCTGGCAGGTGCTGTGGCCCATGGCTGTGTGTGCTGCTGTGCATGGACAGGCTGTTCTGCTCCCTGAAAAAGCTGAGATCTTTTCTTAACTTCATAAAATACAAGTTTCAGCTGGTTCTAATGATGACTGAGTTTTCGTATTGATGTTTGAGCTGGGCATTTTTTTGCCCTCATTTCTATTCCCACTAGTAAATATTATTTTAAAATGTGACAGATCTGAATTTCTGTCATCTGCTTTCTCCTTTCTGCCTTTGCCAAAGTGAATAATTCCTCACCCACTTCACACCAAGAAAGGGTAAAGAGTAGAAGGGAAGAGCCACAGCGAGTACTGCTGCCAATCTGATCAGGAAAACAGAACGTGTCCATGTCCCAAATAGGGACTGAAATAGTCTTGATGCCTTTTTGGGCTTGGCTCTACCACTGAAAGGCAGAAGTCTTGTTTAAAACCTGTCAGTGTTCACTGTGAAGTTTAAAAACCATTTTGGGGACACTGGTAAAGTCCTTTTGTTTTCTAACTGAAATAATTCCTGTCCTGCCAGCTGTCAGACTGGCTCGCTCTCTTTTTTTTTTAATTATTTTTTTAGTGTGTCTTGTTACAGCAGAGTAGACAAGCCTGGAGAGGAGCAACAGCCTGTAACCATTGCCCTGTTCCTGGAAAGGGGGGTTTTTGTGCATTTAGGCACGTATTGAACCAGACCTAAATCAGCAATGCAGCAACTCATCCTACCCTGATGTCACCAGGATCAGCAGGGAGGGCTTTGATCACCCTGTTAGGAAGAGCAAATGCAATAAGCTGGAGTTGCTGCCTCACTCAGCATAAACATGTTTCAGGCTTCTTAATTATGTGCTTGTTCCAGTCGTTCTTGCCTGTCCCATCCTTACTTAAAAATCTGGCTGATGGTGCTTTCTACCATTTCCCATGGGATGTGGTGAGGAAAGGATTATCATTTCCTTAGAAAAGCTGTAACTGTTTTCAGCCTGAAAACAGCATGTTAGTCCTTCCCTGAGCAGTCTGTGGGGCTGCATAGCAATAAAGGGGAATATAACAGTAAATCTTGGTGATTCTTGCTTGGTACTTTCCCTGCCCAGGGCTCAGAATTGGACACACTTCACTACTTCTGTTCCCTTAGTAAAGAAACCTAAACAAAAATTGTAAATATGGAGTGGTCAGAAATACTGAAGTGTAATTGAAGTTCACTTGGCTCTGGTTACTCTTTCCCCTTCCTCTCCCAGAGGTTATTGACTAAGGTCAGGAAGCAGCTTAGTAGCAGATTTGGGAATAAAATCCAAATTTCTGCCATAGCCACTATTCCACTCCATCCATCTACAACTGTGATGAGCTGGCTGGGGAAAGATGATGTTTGCTTTGTCACTGAGGGGTTATAAATGGAATAAACTCAGTGAACGAGCCCAGGTAGAACCTGCAGGCGTGTGCAAGAGTGAACTTCCAGAAAAACTCAATGAAACAACCCACAACCAAGCAAAAAACCACAGCAGATGTGGTTTGATGATGACAGAATCATCCCTTGGAAGAGGAGGAGACACCACATCACCAGGGGTGCTCAGTGTCAGAACTGCAGTTGGCTGTGAGGGCCTGTTTGACCATGGGCAATGCAGCAGGGGCTGTGGGTGCCCTTGTTCCCTCGTGTTGGCATTCAGGAAACTTGGTGTTCAGGGTTTGGAGCCCAGCCTGTCTGCAGGAGGAAAGGGGGAGGGAATAGAGCAGCACAGCTGGGGAGACTGGCACAGCTCAGGGGAGAGGCTGGATGTATTTCTGCACTCCTCCATCTCTAGAAATACACAGTTTTTAAAAAGTGATATTTGTCCTCATGCTGGCTGGAAGAACATGGGCTTTCCAAACCTTCAGCAAGAGCAGAAGCCACAGCTTTTGGTGCAGAAGGTTCTGTGGCCTGGGCTGTGCAATGAGTGACAGGACAGGCTGAGCCTGATCTCACTAGAGGGGTGAGTCTGAAATAAAACGTGAATCCTTTCTTCTTTTTTTTGAAAGATCTGGTTTACATATTCTTTTTATTTTATTTTTAAATCCATATTCCATCAGGCTTAGGGAATCCATGAGGGCCACTAAGGAAATACTTGAACAGAGAGGCAGCTGCTCCATCATATGTGCTCAGAGTGAGGAACATTTTTATGTATTAAATCCCCATAACTATTCTGCCATTTATTGTAATTTCTTCCAGAGGAAAAGAAGAGTAGGGGGAATGTAGGGAAAGGACAAGGTTTGAGTGGCATGTGCTGTACCTCCAGAGAGATTACTAAATGTATTCTGTGCTCCCTTGCTCTACAAACCTTGTGGAAAAAATGCCAGCACAGTTTGTAAGCCCACAGGATGTTTGTTTTTTAGGGAGACAGGAGGTCTCCTCTTTCCCTTGGGACTGCCTCACAGTCAGCTACAGGGGAGCTGAGTGTAATTCTGTGCTGCTGACTGTTTTCCAACCTTTCCCTTACATTGTGAAGGAAATTTGCTTGCCTGGATCTAGACCAGAATTGTTCATATCTGGGAACTTCTTATACAGCCCCTAACAATGATTCATTGCTTTGTATAAACAGTAATGAGCAGGAGATAGTTACACTTATGAAACCTTTTAGTGTGCAAGCATAAATACCTCCTAGTAAAAACTTAATTTAGAGAAATGATAACATTTTTATGGCTAATGCCTCAAAATATAAGCTGCTGTTGTTTTATTTCAAAGTCTGCACTGCTTGAATTAAGAGTCATCATTTAGTTGGCGTTAGTGGAGAACTGAATTACAGTGCTGCCTCGGGACTCCTACCAGGAATCCAGGTGTTATCCAGAGTGTGGTATGATCAGAGTAATAAATGAGTCTTGCTGGGATGCAGCACAAGACAAAGTGGATGCATGGAAGGAACGACAGCTCGGCGATAACAGATTGAATTACGCTCGCTTCCTGCCCCATCCCTGTGCCAGGATGGCCTCCTGTAGGTGTAGCAGCCAGGCTGATTTATTAGGAGGAATCTGGCCCACTGAAGAGCTCAGCAGTGCTGTAAAATTGCAGTTAAAACCAGCAATAGGAGGTGAAGAAGCTGTTGAAAAAGGCCCTTGAAAGGTATGAACAGCAATGTCTAATTCCAGCTCTGAAGGACTGGAATGTCTGGGCACATTTACTAGAGAATTGCTCGGAGGGATAAATGCTGCTGACAGCAGGCTGTACGTGGCTCCCAGATGGACATGTCCTGTCTGCTTCTCTCGCTTCATGGTTCTGTGTCCTCAGTCTGCTGACAGCCTCCTCTTGGGGCCCAGACCTTTAAAAGTGTGTTTTGTCACGGTCTATCAAGCTTCTGCTACACTCGGGTCACCACAACTCTGCTCTTTCCTTTACGCTCTTCTCCGTGTTGACTCAGGGGCCTCATCCTCACTTTCTGGCCACCCTTCAAGCTTCATTCACCCCTCCCCAGTGTCCTACCTTTTGGAAACACCAATCCCAACCCGTCCCAAGAGTTGGGTCTGGCATCTCCCTGTCGGGCTGTCCTCCACAGCAGGGTTCATACTCTGTGTGCACCTACGTGGAGGTGCTGGTGGCTGCACAGTGTGGTCAAACTGAGGGATATAAGGGGATATGAGCATCCTGTGTATTCACTGGGTCACTGGTGTGGTTTTCCAGCATAGCAAATTCTCATATATGTGTATTTAGCAGCCCTTGCTCTTGTGGGTCCTCAGGTTTGCAGACATTATCACTGAGTCAGTGTGTGTAGGAATGTCATCGAGCAAAACCAGCCTTCCCTGACTCTCACACTGCAGCCTGTGGGTGTTGTTGGAGTTTGGCACAGTGTTGTCTCACGGTTGAATTGAAGTGCATACCTTGGCATCCGTGTGTATTGAGTCAGTCCCAGCACCCCTGGGCATGAGGGAGGGATTCTTGCAGAGCTCTTGGCTTTCCTCCCACATCCCCATCCATGGCTGTGCATGAGCCATCCTTTGCTGGGCTGTGATCATGCTGGAGTTGGAGAGGAGCCTGCCTTGGATTTCCTGTCTTCCTGTCGAATCAGTGCCCCATGTGGGAGGCATTTTCCTTCCTAACAAAGGTTACGGTCCATCCCGTGGAGCAGCATGTGCTGGTTTGTACTGTGTTTGGGGAAGAGCATCATGATGTTGCTCCTCACTATCTGCTACTTGCAGCTCTCTGCTGTCTGTTGTTCCAGGTGTTTACTGATGGTGTAACTCCTTGGAGTATCTCCAGTCACTGCAGCACCCTGTGTTTGATAAGGAAGCTTAATGGGCTTGACAGGATCAAAGTGTTTTCCTGGTAAAATGATTATAGCTTATTCTGAAAGTGGATTTTCTCTTACTTTCATTGTCCCTCTTCAAACAAACTCAGGCTACTAAAATAAATTCTCCTGCAGGACACAGGAGAGGGAATCAAGGATATCAAGGTGCTTTAAAAAAGCCACCCAACACACAACCACTTTCTCTGACTGTGGAATCCTTTAGAAAGGAGAATTATTTCTGTTCTCTGATTCAATATAAAAATACATGTCCCTGCAGATATGGTTTGGCTGGGAAAACAGGCCCAGCAGTGTCTATATTTGCTATTTTGCTCACATATATGATACTGTGTTTTCCAAAAAAACACAGTAGTACTCATGTACATAAATAACCACCCAGAGAGCCTTTACCACTGGTGACCTGACCAACACATCAAGGACACCAGATTGTCTGTGGGCAAGTAGTGGAACTTTTTCCACCAAAGCTTAGAAAATAATGTGTATTGTTAGCATTCGTAGGGTTGGGGGTTTGGGTTTTTTTTAGGATTTCTCCATCAGGGAATGTATTTTGCAATGGTCCCAATCCACACCTGACTTCCATGTGTTTTCTGGTGTCAGTTGTATCAGTTCCTTGCTGGTTTATTGGTGCAGCTTATACTGGATTTCCAGGCCATACAGGCAATAGTGTTAAAAGCATGTTTTGATGCGACTGAATCTACATAGCATCCCAACACTAGTGAGTATTGCAAGTACAAAAACAGAGCTGTGCTCCCAGGTGACTTGATAATTTAGGGAACACTTGGCCTGGGAATTCTCCCTCTAAAGCCCTGCTGTGTTTGCCTGTGGAGAGGAGGGGTTCAGCTGATGCTGTGTGATGAAGAGCCGTTTCGTGGCGCGAGGGGCTGATGTGACAGCGCCGTGTTTCCTGTCCCCAGAGCTGCGCTGACGCAGTGGTTTGTGTGCAGTGCTGTGACCTCGCTCAACAAACTCATCCAGATGGAAAATGACCCTTCAAAAAAAAAATACAAGGGTTTCACAATTTATTGTCCTGGCTTTGTGCCAGCACAGTCACACATGGGGCTGCCAGAGCATCTGGGAGTGGCATTGTTAGAGTGAAAGGACACAACTACTTGGAGCACCACTGCCCCAAACTCTTCACTCATAGACAGAGGGGAGGGTTTGCAGGGGCAACTGGAATAAAATTCCCTGTTGTACTTTTACTTGCCTGATCATCACAGAATATGATATATTCAGTGTACAGAAAACTTTGGGGTTGGTTTTTACTCACCTGCATAGCTCATAGGAACCTCTTTCTCTGGAGGTATCTCAGGGTTCCTAAAATGTAGACAGCTCATCGTGCACAGTGTGCTTCCTGCTGTGCTCTGTTTTCAAGAGGGGGCAACAAAAAAGGCACTCCCTTGTCCTCAAATAAGAAGAAAATGGTTAAAAATACTGTGAAGAAAGAAATACCTAACTCCTTCTTAAAAACCATGTCTTATGAATTTCACCCTGCCTGGCTCTCTGTGCTGCACGTTCTGGCCATTTCATTTATAGGATAATTATGGGATTTACCTTTTAAAGGTCTTGGGTTTGTTTTCACATCTAACTATTCCAGCAGTTAGGTGTGAGCCAAAGGATTTACAAGCAGCAAACAGCCTACGTGAGCTGCATTTACTGGAGGGAGGGAGAGGGGCTTTCCTTCTCCTGTGTGTCATGGGAAGCAAGAGCTGGGGGCTCTGGGAAGGCTGGGGACAGCTCTGGAACAAGAGTGTCCTGCTTATGTGGCAGGAGATCTGCATTAAAGAGCTGTCCATATCTGTCCTCTGACGCACGAGGAGCACACGTGTCAAGAAACAATGCAAATTAGGAAGCTGGAGTGCGTGGGTTGACCAGATGGCTTTTATCAGCCAAAATGAACCTGCTTTTTCCTTTCTCTCTCTCTCTTTCTCCTCCAGAAGCCCTTCAGAGACCGGTAGTGTCAGACTTTGAGCCCCAGGGTCTGAGTGAAGCAGCTCGCTGGAACTCCAAGGAAAACCTTCTGTCCTGTCCTAGTGAAAATGACCCCCATCTCTTTGTTGCACTGTATGATTTTGTGGCGAGTGGGGACAACACTCTGAGCATAACTAAAGGTAAGGTCACTGGACAGAATGGCATCGGGAGTGTGTGAGAAGGCATAGGAAGAAAAGTCACTTTGAAGTAACTGAGTTATACACTAAACCCTATGGAATTTTTTTTACTGTGGGAATTCTTCTTAAACAAATACAAATGTTTCACAAAGTCGTAACCTTTTTAAAGGTTAAAACTGTCTTTTTTTTTGCATTGGGCAAGAAACTGTTTCTCAAAACTAAGCTCTCCATTAGGAGCAGGAATTTGAACTGAGATATTAAACTAAGCTGATTTTGGAGGCTGGCCTTTGTTTTCATAGTTCTCCAAAATACAGTCTATGTATGAAAAATGACTGTACAGATATAAGAACCAGAAGGATTGAGTAGGAAAACACTATGTGTACTCCAAGTCACATCTAATCACCTTGTGAATTGAAATTTTTGTTTTATTGTTTATCCACTCAGTTCTCTCCTGGCTCCATCAAACCAACTCAGTTCAAATAAAATTTGCTGGATTCAGTTTTTAAACTCAAGCAGTATTGGAGCTGGTGCAGAACTGCACGAGAGCCTAAAAAACTCGTGAAGCATGTGACTTTATTTGGCTTGGAGGGGTCCACTCAAGCTTGAAGAGAAACACATGCTCCCTGCTGAGTCAGATACCTATTCTTACAGGGGATTACTAGTGATCTCTTAGCCAGAAAGAACCTATCCTTGTCCTCAGCTCCCACATGTAAATACATTTTCTGTCTTCCAAGGTGAAAAGCTCCGTGTCCTGGGCTACAATCACAATGGGGAGTGGTGTGAGGCCCAGACAAAGAACGGACAGGGCTGGGTCCCCAGCAACTACATCACCCCAGTGAACAGTTTGGAGAAGCATTCCTGGTACCATGGGCCGGTGTCACGGAACGCTGCCGAGTACCTCCTGAGCAGTGGGATCAACGGGAGCTTCCTGGTGCGGGAGAGCGAGAGCAGCCCGGGCCAGAGATCCATCTCCCTGAGATATGAAGGAAGGGTGTACCACTACAGAATAAACACTGCCTCCGACGGCAAGGTAGGCTCCAGGGCATCCTATCCACGAAGGAAAACCTTGCTGGGATGCTTTGTCCACTGACTGCACAAGGTCAAGCAGTAGCGGTTGAACTGAGCAGTTCTGAGCACAGCGTTCATCATCTGTAGTTATATAAACTGTGGGATACTCCTTTAGCAAACTGGGATATAATACAGCTCAGTTGTGAAACATTTTAAAGTAGAAGATACTAGAGCTACATCAGAGCTGAATGTTACAGAGATCGTTAATAAGAGATTCTGAGGATGAATTTTTGTCCCTTATGTTCAAAAGAGAATCTCTTCAACTGCCAAACTAGAAAAGTCAGTGCCTGTTGGTAATAATCCTGTAAATATTAGGGACAGAATGCTTTTTGAGCTATTCTGCAGTATTTTTAACTACTGTTTTGATTTCTCTACAGTATTTCAGCGTGATCATTGGAGACGGGTAGGCACTTTCACTTTTATATGGGCTGTGTCCCTAGTTCCTTCATTTTTTCCCTAGACTGTTGTGTGCTGTAGCAGTGTTGCAATGCTGTGTTTTGTGGATGCTGCAGAGAAATGTTAGCATAAAAGTGTAGTTTTCCACAGATTTTTATTTGAATTTCATGGAAACATTTCTGCTGGCATTGGATTTCGGAAAATGTTGGTTTTTAACAAATCTATTTTAAGCAGTGTCTCTTTAGATCCTGTGCAGAAGTTGTAGTGTGCGTCTGGAGCTTGGCTGCTGAGGCTCTTCTTGCCAGCATCTAATAGATGACAGATTCTGTGCCATTAAATTACTTCAAAAGAAAAAAATAAAAACAATCAAGCATAGTAGTGGCCCACTGTGCCCAATTTTCCCTTGTCTTGTGAGAGCTTTACTCTTCTTACAGATTTTGCTGCCAGTATGAAAACACAGGGAACCAGTACATCGTGTTTCCTTTATCAGACTCATCACCCTAAAAGCTTGTTCCAGATAAGCAGATTTTATTCAGTGATTAAATACTTTTTGTCTGTTTTAGCAAACAGGTTGTAATTGAGTAGTTCTGACCACGTTACTTATTTCCAAGTTACAGTGCTTCGATTCTTCCTTTTTCCTCCCATGTGGACACTCTGTGGTCAGCATCAGCACTGTGAAGTGCTGATGTGCAGCATACTTGAAGGACTACATGGCAATCTGGAATATTATTCCTCCTTCAGTCTCTGTAGTTGGTATTCCTTCTATTCCCATAGATGCTGGCAGATGAGCAATGTTCACACGTGAATGTTTGGAACCGAAGCCTCCTTCGGTTGGTGTAAATAAACACGTGTCCATGAGGAGACAGCACATGTTCTCTATTTGAGCTGTAAAAGGGTTTGGCATATGAGGGTTTTCATCCCACCAGAGCTGTTTTTATCCCAGAAAAAACAGTTCTGCAGAGCTACAATAATCTGTTCAGGTCTGTATTACCCAGGTTAACTGTTCATTTTCCGCCAAGTTGCTTGAATTGGTGTTTTTGTGAAAAGGTGCAGGTTGGAACAATTCACGGCAGCTCATGGTGGTTGGAAATACAAACTTGAGCAGCAGCACTGACCTAGAGCTGTGGCTTCTGAATATTGTGTCTGCATAGAGGGGCAAGCAAAGAGGTACCACAGTCCTCCTGGTGCTGTGCCAGCATCCCTGCAGAAGTGGTGATTTGCCATGTCCATGCATCATGTGCTGCAGTTTGCAGCCTGGCGTGTTAAACCCCATAATTTTCAATTTGTGTTAACGAGCCAGGCAGTGATTTGCGACGGCTTAGGGACAGATGTGCTGCTGGGCTGGGGGACACCGAGCTCTTCCAGCATCCTGTCCCTGGCTGTCAAAGCTGAGGAACTGGGAAGAGACACAGCCAATATCCCTGTTTGTCCCTCTGTGAAATGGAGACTGCTGGAGCAGGTTCCTGCTCTGAGCTCCTCGTGTCGCACTCGATTACCGGCTTTGCAGCAGAGCATGGCTGTGCTGAAGGAAAGCTCTTACCTTCACTGCCCTGAGCACCTGGGGCCTTCCCAGCCTGCTGTATCATCAGCCAGCCTGTCCAGGGGATTTATTGTCTGCAAGAGCTGCAGTAAGGATGAATGGCTTTGGTGGGATCATATCCTGTGCCTGAGAGAAGACGCTTTGAGAGGAAGAGGTATTAGAGAAACATGTGGAGCAGCTGCTGCTCAGTGAAGTGGTGTGTCCTGCTTTGCACAGCCTTACCCTGCCATTTCCCTGGAGGAAAATTGAAAGGACTAGGGAGAGATCAGAGGTCTTAATTTTAGTACTGTTGATACTGAGTGCATTAGAGTACAACAACTTGTAAAAAAATTCCTCGGGAATTTTTTTAGTTTATTTCCCGGTTTAAGGGGTCATATTCTTCCGGACCACCTTTTAATGTTTTGTTTTGTTGGTTGGGGTTTTTTAAAGGAAGGTATTAAAAGTGACCTTTCTTGATTTGGCTGGCACAGTGAAGCCAGTCATCTGGTAAACCACTTCTGTGGTACAGAGGACTTGGTTTTCCTGACTTGATAGTACTTGAGGCAAAGCCTCCTATTGAGTAACCAACTGAATAAACAGCCCTGTCCAGCCAGTTCTTCAAATCCTGCTGTCCTCAGCATTAAGGAGGAAGAACTTGGGTCCTGCTTGAGTCTCTTGGAGCCTTCAGTGTCTGGACTGGATGCAGACTTGCTTCTTTATCATGGACACCTTCATGGATTTTTTTATGTGTATATGTTCAGTTTTGTCTGCTGGGTGAGGTGGGGGAATGCCATCATGTTCAGAGGTTGGCATGGGCCACTTTAACCTTGTCAAATACCCTAGCCAGGAAGTAGAGATATGGTCTGGTGGCAGAAGCTGCAGATGAGCAGCCCATTTGTGCAAGCAGAAGCCCTTGGGGCAGGAGCAGTATTATGGTTTGTATGATATACAGAACTTGACCAAACTTGGCCATAGCCAGGAAGGAAACTGAGTCCCTGCAAAACCTTTGCTGGGTCTATCACCTCTGCAAGAGTACAGTTAAGAGAACCAGATGATTTAGTTGAGAGAAATCATCCAGCAAACAGCTGGAGTTAAGGCTTAGTGATGGGGGTCAGTAGAGAAGGGAGGTTGCAGTGAGTATCTGAGTTGTGTATCTAACTTGCTGGGTTGCATCCACAGTGTGTCAAAGTCATTCATAGCTGCTCCTCACTTCATCTTCTTGTGGTACGTGCTTCAAATCCCTGATGAAGGTTTAAACACACCATAACTCAGATTTCCAGTAGTGCTGGTGGGAAGTGAGGCCTTCGGGAATGAGTGTTGGATGTCATTAGTGAGAGGTTAGAAAAAACCTGCCTGTAGAATGAGCACACTTAGGGGTGGATGTGGGGTTTTTTTAGTGTAAATGGAAAGCTTCATATTTGTTAAGGCGAGGAGTGTTGTCTTGTGGCCTGGTTGAGACAGTCCTCTTCTGTTCCTTCTGTTCCAGGTTTTCTCTGAAACCTTTGGCCCTTTATTTAGCTTCTTTCTCCTGCTATAACAAGATCATATAATCTGTCACAGTAAATACGGATATCTCTAATTCTCATGAGATATAAGCTGTCATAAAACCATGGGCAGCTTCCTTCCTCATGCTTCTCTAATACTTCCAAGTAATCCTGGAGTACAGCTTTTTCTACATCCATATTTTTAGATTTTAATTCTCGGTGTAACATGTGAACTGCCCATAGCAGTGCAAGTACTTCAAGTCATTCCCAAACAGGCATGGCTTGTTTTAAATTGTGGTTGTACTGGCTAATGCTTGGTCATTCACACAGAGCATCTGGGAAAGCCTCTTGCATCGTCACTTTTATGTTCTCAGAGCATCTGTTTTTAAGGTCCCTTTGAATCCTAACTATCCTGTGATTCTGTGTTGTCACCAAAGTAGTTCCTGGCATGGTTTAAATGTTTATTTTTCCCTTTCTGGGTAATACGGTGCCTGAGCTGAACATTTTACCTTTCTGCAGCTCTTTCAAGTAAGTCCATGGGGAGGTTTTTGACAGTTCTCACCATA
This sequence comes from Calyptomena viridis, assembly GCA_013390005.1. NCBI lineage: Eukaryota > Metazoa > Chordata > Aves > Passeriformes > Eurylaimidae > Calyptomena > Calyptomena viridis. Next base: position 245,935 of record WEIV01022615.1, on the reverse strand, counting down.
CATAAGCTTGTGGCTCATTCTCATAAACTCAAGTAGGGATTTGGGCAAACAGGGTGCTGAGGAGGCACTTCCATCTATCACTTCAACTGTCTTGGATGATACAACTGCTCTTTTCACTCACCTTTTCTTGCATGTAGTGCCTGTGCTCCCATATCCTTCAGAGTATTTGGGTTTCTCCAGTGCCTCTCATTGTCATTGTGGGTTTGTATAGTAATCAGGTGCCTGCAAAGGAGGATCATCCATATAAGAATTGCCAGTACAAAGACTTTACTCAAGTTTGGGAGTGGTTTTGTCCTCCTTTGCCAACTTTTTTTTCTCTTGCTAGTGCATCTCCTTTTTCTGTTGGACATATCTGCTTATTTCTGGAGCTTCACAGATACATTTTCTTTTTCCATCCAAAAATTCTGTCTAGGTGGAAGAAGCAGAATTTGACCCTAAGTCTGGGATTTTTGGATGCCTAGCAGCCCTGTCTAATTCCCAGCCTCCTGAAATCCCAGACAGATGGCCACTGCACAGGCAGAAACTGTTGAGTGCATATCCAGCATGTCAGAAGCATTTGGGAAGTTTGGTCATAAGCTGTTGGCATGTGATGTGAGCAGTAGGACCAGTGTGTGAACTGGACAGAAATTTGAGTGGCCAACGTGATGCTGCTCTTCCTGTGAGTTTGTCCCTTGCCAGGCCTTGGTTCTTTGTGAGAAATGGAGCTCTGTGTCCAGTGTAGGCTGGATTGTGATGCAAAATGCACCGCAATAGAAAGATTTCTCCCTCTCCTTCAGGTGTAACTGGTGTCTCTTTTCAAATAATTAAATTCCTAGCTTTTATCACCTTGCCTGGCAGAAGGCTGGGCTTGAGGATGAAAATTGGAAATACACAGCTCTGGTGGGAGGGAGTCACTTGTCTGTTATCTTTAGTAGGATTTTAGGCTTAAAATGGATCTTCTGTATAAATGTTAAGAAGGTAACAAATATGGGCTATCTTGCCTTGCAGCAGGTTTTCTTTTAGTGGTAATGATTTTACTTCTGTGCTATTGATCGGTGCCCATCACAAGGACAGAGCAGACCAGCTCCCTGATTTCCTGCTAATGCTCGGCAGAAGCTCAGGCCAAAAGCAGGGAAACCTCCATTTTGCCAGTGACACTTAAAGGAGAATTTAGGGATTTGAAAATATAACCCAAATAGTAATAATGAAATAGAGACGCTGAGGCTCACAACCCCCTACTCTCCCACAATCTTCACTGACCAGTCTTTTGGAAAGAGACAACTCAGGCAACAGCATGTTAGTCTGGTGCTATTTGCAGTCATTCCTGCTGTATTGTTTTGCCAAAGTGCATGTATTTTCTCCTGAATCCGTGCCTTTCCCGTGTAAGCATTGATTGTTCTGGGCTCTGGAGCTGGTTACAGACCTTGTGGAGCTCGTAGTTCTTGCAGCTTGAGTAGAAGCAACGCAACACTTTGCTTTCACAGTTTTATGATGTCGTTTCTGCATATGAGCACTGCAGTGTGCATCACCTGAATGAGCTTTCTCCTTCCCTTTGGTTCCCAGCTGTATGTGTCTTCAGAGAGCCGCTTCAACACCTTAGCAGAGCTGGTCCACCACCATTCCACCGTGGCAGATGGGCTCATCACCACCCTGCACTACCCGGCGCCCAAGCGCAACAAGCCCACGATCTACGGCGTGTCCCCCAACTATGACAAGTGGGAGATCGAGCGAACTGACATCACCATGAAGCACAAACTGGGTGGAGGGCAGTATGGAGAGGTGTATGAAGGAGTCTGGAAGAAGTACAACCTCACAGTGGCTGTGAAGACTCTAAAGGTAGGACTCGATCTCGGAACATTCCCATGCACCTCCAGCAGGAAGAGTTCAGGCTGCCTGTGCTTAATCGTGCTTGGGTCGATGTCAGCCCTTCCTCTCTGTGCTGTAGGCTTGGAGTAGAGTATTTTTGAAGGAGCTTATTTTTGAAAGATCATATTATGGTTTATGTGATGCGTGAAACATTGTATCTAAACAAAGGAGGATGTTAACAGCACAATTTTTACTTTAGAGTGGATGAGACTTTAGAAAAGTAAATAGTGCCGTGGTGTCTCACATTCAGGGTGTGGTAAAAGTGAGCTGTTCACGGATGAACACACCAACACAAGCTGTTGTATTAAGGAAAATTGTGGATTGTGAGTCAGTCAATATAAAATTCAAAGGCTGTGCTTCAGGGAGGCTTTACATGTTTTGATTTTCTGTCTTGTGTGGCGTCTTTCCCAAAAGACAAGCTCCCTGTGTACCTGGAAGTCTTAAGCAATTGTTCACAGCTGCTTCTTATCGAAAGACACAAGAAGAGGAAAAAGGGTATCCAAGCTAAGATATATTAAAATTCATAAGTGGTTTTAATGAAGAACTGGATAATCAGTTCTGCTTCTGGCTCTGCTCCCTGATTTCTGTGTCTTGGTTTCCTTGTCTCTTGAAATGCAAATAGTGCTCTGTGAGTTCACAAGGTCATTGCTTAATTCATCTATGTTTATAAAACTGTCTTGAGATCTTCTGGCACCATCTGCACACGTTGCATTTGATTGCTTAATAGGAGTTTATGCGAACTTGACACCATGTTCTCTCTCCTCGAATGGGGACGAGGTTTGGTCTTGCAGAAACAAACAAAACAGGGGGTTTTGTTTGTTTCTTTTTGGGTTTTTTGCAGTGGAAATTCTGAAGTGCAGAGAACTGTGTAGATGCTTTAGTGTCAGGGGAAGAACCTTCCCTTGACTTGGGGAAAATATTTCTTCCTTGCTCTGAGCAGCAGCTGCCTCAGTACTTCTGGGTTGCTATGGCTGCAGAAAGTATTTTCATTTTGGCCTTTTTTGTACTCTGGAGGTTCCTGCTGCTGCTCCCAGCGGGGGAGTCCAAGTGCTGCTTGCACAGGGAGCGAGTGACATCTAGTGTTGTCCCTGCTTGGGATCACTCGGGAGCATTGCAGTGCAGGTGAGCTGGGATGTGACCAGGTTCAACAAAGCACCTCTTTATAGTGGAAAGGAGAACCCAGATCTTTCCTGGAACATTGCTTGTTGTAACATCTTCCTGGTGCTGCTTGCAGTGTGAGGATTCCCAACATCTTCAGATGTCTTATCTTGCTTTCATTCTCTTCTCTCTAAAACCCCTCAACAAAGACAAATTGCATGTTATCCCATCAAATCTGCTTGTGCAAAGGAGAAACCTTAATACAGACCATGGCTGTTTCAAATATATCAAATAAATATTTAATGAAACACGACTAAAAGTGGTTTATAATGTAGTATGGAGCAGCATGTTCCACTGGGGAGTGTAAGAACAACCAAGAAGAGAGTTGAGAAACACTCTAACCCGCAATTATGCACACTAAAACCATCCTTAAAAGCAAATTTATAATCCACCTTTTTTAAATCCATTAGTGCACTGCCTGACAGGTGGGATTATAGCTTTCTTCAAAGTTTTGGGAAACATTTTTAAATCACATTTATATCCCAGTTCTACTGGGGAAAACAAGCCCTTCACAGCTTCTGCACAAACCTTCAGATGACTCATTTTATTTTCCTCTGAGAGAATATTTTTCAAAACTTTATATGACTTTCCATGTTTCCTTCCCCGTCTACTCCAGATATCTCTGTTAGGAAAAGGGGAGAGTAGCCTAAAAGAGTGAGGGGGGGAAAAAGTCCTTCCAGCACCTTTTTGAATAATGATGCTTACGAACACCCGTTTGTTGTTTAGTTTTCTGTCAAGTGTCTAAACATAGCTCCTGGCTGGCACAGAACTCGGGAAGAAGGCGATCGAAGCAGCACACGCTGTTCCTCAGGCAGCATTCTGGTGCTATTTCCCATTAAAATACATCACTCTCAGCTCCGTGAGTTGAACAGGACACATCAGTGTTTCTAAGGGACACACTCTGAATTTGTGTTCTTGCCCCCAGTGTTGGAAAGGGGCATGAGGAAGGCAGTGGCTGCAGGAACGGGGAGTGTTGGACCGGGTGCATCCTGCAGTGACTGTGGCAGAGCGTGCTCTCCTGAGGGCCATTTAATGGCTGAACTGCTGTGAGATGGTCAGCTCAGCACATTTCTTACTGCACACCTTGGACTCTGCAGCTACTAGGACTGCCTCTGCTTTTTATTTTTAATCTCTCCTTTTTTTGTATTTTTTCCCCGGCAGAGAAGCCTGTGTTTTAAATTAGACAACACGCAACCCTGGTGTCCCTTAATGCCATGGCATGGTCCTGTGCTCTGCTAGGAAAATACTGTACAGCCAGAACTGTTTTCTTTCTGCCAGTGGGAGCTGGAAGCAGGTTAAGCCTGGTCCTTTGCACGAGATCAGGTTTTCAGGGAGATCATTGTTACATGGTTCTGTGTGTGTGTCCTTCCTATTAATTTGGTCACTGAGAGGTAGAATATTTCAAACAGTGGAGCAGTATGCAGAGGAGAAACCTTCCAGGGTTTGTGTAGCATGAATAAGATCAAGGCATATTTAGGGTAATTTTGCAACCTGGATTATTAACCCAGTTTCCTTTGCCAAGGAGAACAGTTTAAGGTCCTGCTCACAAGGATCTTTGGACTATTAGTTTTGACAGTGTGTTCGGCAAATTGCAGCTGCCAATCAAGCTAATTGGCAATGAATAGTAAATGATTGAATGAAGCTGTTGGAGAAATGTTCTCAGTGCTAACTGCAAAGTAGGGAGCTGGCTGGATCTCACTGTGGCAGCCCACTGTTATCATTCTCACCAGCAGCAGTAAATCCTCTCCAATCCTTCCTTAAAACACTTTGTCCATGTAGCCTGTCAACATTAATCCATCAATGAGAAAAAATATGGATATAGAAAGAAACATTGCTTTAGGAATAGATCTGTATTTTTGCACCACTTTGAAATGACCTTCTGGCCATTTGGGGCGTATTTGCTTCAGAAAAATATGTCTTTTGAGCAAGATTGTATCTTCCTTGGGTTTGTGCTGTGCCAAGTAACTTTATGGTGTCCAACAAATTGGTAGTGACACGTCTGCCCACAGCGGTTACGTCACGGGTCAGGCTCTAAATGCCAGAAATGAATCTGTGAAACCTTGGACTTTCAATCACAGAGTGGCTGCCATCAGTTGTGCCTCCCTGTCTGAGAGGGGGGGATTTCTTGTTCCTGCCCAGTGAATCTGAGGACCTGCATTTCAGCAGCCTCTCACGCTTTTGATTGTGTTGTGTCCTCCCTTTAATGTTTGTTCTTGTTCCTTTTCTGTACTTTTTATTTCATGTTATCTTTTTTTCCTGTTAGGAACAAGCACGTTATTCCTTTTCAGGTCCTGAGTGTTCTGTGAGAGACACAAAAAGGATATGGATTTTTTTGCCCCAGAAAGCTCAGTTAGAATAAGAATGACAAAAATATGTATTTTTTTTAAATCATACAAAAACCCCAATGTTCGTAACTCCCTGGCTTTGTGATGTGACTACAGGGAAAAATTACCTTGCAAGAACTGTGGCTTAGGTTGTCAGTTTGCAGTTCTTTTTGTGTCCTCATACAAAAATTTGTTCTTCCTTTGTGCACACTGTTTGCCAAAGCTTTGCCATTGTTCTGCAGGAGGATACCATGGAGGTGGAAGAGTTCTTGAAAGAAGCTGCAGTAATGAAGGAGATCAAGCATCCCAACTTGGTGCAGTTATTAGGTAAGTGATAAATACCAAGCAGAGGGATTTGAACTAAACCCTTGTGCAGTGATATGGATGTTAAAGAGCAGATAAGCTGCTTACCATACCCAGGCTTTAAATACAGACACTTATTGTCTGGCAAAATTCACAATTTGTACCACTAATACATGATTTTTAATGATCTCGTCTCCCTAATGTTTAATTTGCCAGAGCCTGAAGCAGAAAATTAAACCCTTCTATTAACTACTTCCAACCAGAACTCATTCTGTCTCTAAGCCCCATATTTCTGCCTTCTAGAGGTACAAATTGCCCTCGAGGACAGAACCTGAAGGTTCACTGGTGCTCTCAAAAGCTCATTGTAAACTTTATGTTGGTCCCCAGGGGTGTGCACGCGGGAACCTCCTTTCTACATCATCACAGAGTTCATGACATATGGGAACCTGCTGGATTACCTGCGTGAGTGTAACAGGCAGGAGGTGAATGCTGTGGTGCTGCTGTACATGGCAACTCAGATCTCCTCAGCTATGGAGTACCTGGAGAAGAAAAACTTCATTCACAGGTAGGAAGGACAGTGAGCACCACTGAATCTCAGGCACAGAACACCCCTTGATGTGTTTTCCTGCCTTTCAGGCTATCACAGCATCGAATTAGATGCAGATGGTCAAATATTTAACACATTAAGCATTGTGTTCTGACACAGTCTAGTGACTTGTCTATAGGATGGATTTTCTCTCTGGGTTTTCCTCTTGCCTTTGAAGAAGCTGCAGGTGAAAGACATACTGGTACTTTTGCATTTTGGACAAAGGCCTTAAATGTAAATTGAAGCCCAAAGTAACAGGCTTTTAGTGGACCAGATAAGCTACTTCCTTGATTCTAACAGCCTTTAAACAAGCTGCAGTTGGTGGTGTTGGATGTGAGCAAGTGCTCACAGCAGAGCCACCCTCTAAGCCCTGCCTTAGCCCATGTTCTTTCTTGTTTGGAACACTTTGTTTCCCATCCTCTGTAGGGATTGTTCTCCCACTATTGTCCGGATTGTGTATTCACTTTAATAAGCAGCCTTAAAAGTCTCAGAGACTCTGACCTTTAAGTGTGCTGCAATTATGGCTGGAGCTTTGCGTTCTTGGTCTGCAGAAATGGGCTCCTGGCAATTTAATGACACATCCTGTGCCAGGGCTGGAGAGTGGCTGAGCTTTATACAAGATGCTCTCGGTGTCGTAGCGTGACCTTTCCTGCCCAATTAACTGGAATATGGAATTAGCACGTGTTTTTTCATAGTGACAAATACGAAGATCATGTGTAAGGTTCTAGGTGCTCCTCCAAGTCATGTGTTGCCTTTAAACAGGCCTTTCAGGCAGCAAATGGTGCTATCTGTCAATAAATTGAACAGTGATGCTGCCAATTAAAATTTCCAGCCTTTGATTTGCTCTGTTGAAAGTGTTTTGTCCATTCAGCCTGCAGGAAGTAAACTTTAAAAAGTGCTTTGTGTGAATCTCGTTTGTCTGCTCTGCCATTCATTTAATTTCCTCTTATTTCTGATGACCCATTTATCTAAAATAAATAGTAGCATTTTTCCTTATCAGCCACCCCCATAACCACCTACCCAATTATTTGAAGAGTGTTCTCACAATTCACATCCATGGATTCAAATGCTGGGCTTTGACCTCATTTAATGAATCAAGAAGAAGGAGGAATTTGATTATGAAGAGGAGCTTTTATTTAGATACACATTGTAGTAATCAGCATTGATAAGAAGGTATATTCAAAAACACTGAAAATTTAATAGGCATCTAGTAAGATGTACTTTTTTCCTCCTTTTTTTTTTTTTTAATTTATTCTGATTGAGTGGAACAAGAAAAAGAAACAGTGTCTGCCTCATATCTGAAGATCTCACTTGAGCTTCCTGGTAGAATCAATTTTTAGTTCCACATGACATAATCTGGAAAAGTGTTTTTAACAAAACCTAGTATTAGGAGAAATGTACTTCTGTGCTTTGCCTTTTTATCCTCCCGAAGCATTTCCAAGGGTGCAGACAGCAGATATGAGCCAGGGAAGTGGCAAATGCAGTGTGCACATCTCTCACCTGCCAGGGTGGAGCCAGGTGAAAAAATATGGACAAAAAGCCTAATTTTGCTTATTGCCCAATCCTTTGAAAATGCCAGTGCTGACAGCAGAGGCTACAACAGGTTTTCAAAGGCTAAAAGATGGTGTGGACAAGTTGTGTTGTAAAATGTGGTTTGCTTGGAAGGAGGAAGAGAGCAGAGCTGGGAGCTAATCCTGGTGCTTGAGCAAGGACTGGAAAAGGAGTTCTGGAGAACAACTGGTGTTAGCTGGGGTGACCAAAGTGTTAGAGAGGTGGGCAAAAAGTGAGGCTTTGAGACTGGGTTTATTCAGTGCTCATCCCCAGCTATTGATAACTTGAGCACTGACATTTCTTTAAATTATTTTTATCCTGAGGGTGGCAGCTTTTATTGAAAGTGAGGGGGCTTCTTGAAGCTCTCACTTCAGATTAGGGAAAAAAAATAAAAAGTTTGGATGACAGTCTTACAAAGCCAGGATGGAAAATAACTTTCACATGTGTGCATGTAACTACAGAATTTCTGGGTAATACTCAGAGCAAAATAATCACACAGGCCCAGGTTTCTTTGGGAACAGCAGGTTTCCTTGCTATCAATAAAAGTGAGATGGCAAAGGCTTCTCATTGCCTATTTTTTGTGTTGTTTTTAGGGACCTTGCTGCCAGGAACTGCCTTGTAGGGGAGAACCACTTGGTGAAGGTGGCAGACTTTGGCCTGAGCAGGTTAATGACAGGAGACACGTACACAGCCCACGCCGGGGCAAAATTCCCCATCAAGTGGACTGCTCCAGAAAGCCTGGCCTACAACAAGTTCTCCATCAAATCCGACGTCTGGGGTAAGAATTTGCATGTACAAATTAATGCAGATTACAGTCTTCTTTTCCAGGGCTGTGAAATGAGGCCATTGCAGAACATTTCAGGAGGGAGCATGTTCCCTGGTTTGAGCCACATTGTTCTATGAGTTCGTCAGAGTGCAGGAACTAATTTTTGTTTGGGCAATCTGAGAGTGGAGCACAGAGGATGCCTGAATTTATATATTTGAGTTGTTGGCAAATACAAAAATAAAGGACACTGTAGTGTTTATCAAAATGTATGAAATGGGGCTGGAAAGAACCAGTGCTGCTGCCTTGATGGAGTTCTGGCTCAGGACTATGAAGTGATATATTGTTATGTAGCCAAAAACTTTCTAACTACTTCAAGGAGGAAAGAATCTGGTTCGTTTTATGTTAAAAAAAAATAATTATGTGTGTATCTGTCTAGTGATAGCTCCCAGCTCGTCATTCTGCATTTTAAAAGAATAATCTTTGGAATGAGATGAGGAGAAGCAGAAGGAAAACTTGATGACAAATGGTTATTGAAGAGCCCTGAAGTGCTGGTGATAAGAGTAGGCTTAGCTGAATGGAGCTCTATTCTATCAAATCTGACCACAGAAAATCTCATTGTACTTTTATCAGCCTTTCTTTGGGCTTTATATCTCTGCCATAGCTGTTGGTCAAATTCTCAAAAGTGCCCAGTGACATGAGATAGAAGCTTTTGGGACGTTGTCCCAAAGGCACTTGGAAAATGATATCCTGAGCATCTTCTATATATAAACCAACAGACAGTAGTGAAGCAGTGATGAAGTTTTCTGCAGTCTGGGGGAAACTGTGCAGAGAAAATCTTTACTTTGAGGAAACTTTTAGGTAGATGGCTGATGCACAATGTTCTGGAACACCCAAAACAGCCTTCCAAGGAACGTGATTGCTGACCAAGGTGTTTCTGCTGCTTTGGGCTTGCACGTGGGGTTGGCTGTTGCTTGGTATCTGCCACAGTCTCAGGATGCTGCTGTACTGCTGTGGTGGCTGCTGGGTCCCTATTTCAATAGTAGAGGAAAGATCCCAAAGAAGTATTGAGTATCTTTAGTTAGGGTGAGTTGTAACCTTGCAAAGCAGGGCTGGGGCAGTGGACTTTGGGATCTGATCAGAGCAAACCAGCTGTCCCCGGAGGCCATGGCTGCTGCTGGGCATGCCAAAGTTTAGATGTTTTCACCTCACTGCCTCAAGACAGCAATCAAAGAAAATTGTGCACAGAAATGTCTAATGTAAATTGCCCTTGGTGGCATTGCCATGTAATGTGATGTGATTTCCTTACTTACGCAGAATTGTAATCGCTTCTCTTCGGGTTAAGAACAGAATAGGGTGACTGAACTAATTACATGCAGGTTGTTGAACTGGTGTTGGGTTTGCTCTGTGTGCCTGACTCCTGGGTTTAGCTGCCTGACCCTGGTGCTGACCTGCATCCTCACCAGCTCCTGAGACCTGAATGCTTGGCCTATTCCTAGACCCTTTTTGTGCTCTCCCTTTTCCTGTTCAGCTTTCCCTGTGAACAAAACCACCCTCACTGTGTCTTGGTAGCAACTGCTGAGACTTTCCTCTCACTGCTGCCTCCCAAATTTCCCTTCTAGACCACACTACAGCTAAACAAGGGCACCCCAAAAACACTGAGCTATTAAAATGTGCAAGTCCTCCAGGGAGAGGTTGCAAATGAGAGAAGCTGTCACACTGAGGGAGCAACTGCAGTGCAGCAGTGAAGCAGTTTCAGCTAATCCACTGTGAAGTCTCTTAATTGTGCCTCTAATAGGACTTGAAGGATCTCAAGGCGTTCAGGTTTGAGACAACTGATACATTGAAAATTAGTCTAATTCTCCCCTGTCATATCGCTGGAGACTTGTCTGTGCTGATGGAGAGGCTTGTTACGCTTCTTTAACATTTAAGCTGCTGCTGAGCATGGAATCTGAGCCACCCAGAGCTGGTCTAAGTGTGCAGCACTGTTTAGTGGCTAGTCCCACTAAACATCCTCTAGAATTTAAGATAGAAACAAAGCTTATTGATTTTCTTCTTTTTATTTTTATCCACTGCAGCCTTTGGTGTTCTTCTGTGGGAAATTGCAACCTATGGTATGTCCCCTTACCCTGGGATTGACCTGTCTCAAGTCTATGAGCTGCTGGAGAAAGACTATCGTATGGAGCGCCCTGAAGGCTGTCCTGAGAAAGTTTATGAGCTCATGAGAGCATGTAAGTGTCCCTCAGCCCTGAAAATGCTGCTTTTTAGCTTTTTATGCTGCTTTTTATTGCAGGGCTGCAATAAAAGTGCCAGGATCTGGCCATGTACAGCAAGGCACAGCAAACCCCCGCCAGTTCCAGGGAGGTGTAATGCTGTGTGGAAGTGTTTGGTTAAAGCTGCTCTCCCCAGAGGATGAACACACTATGAAACCAGCTGTTCGTCCTCGCTGGGAACCCACAGGCCCAGGGGAGAGATTTGTTGTGGATCTCAGTGCTTTCTTTGTCTCCTTTTTTCCTGACAACTTAAAGAAAAGCTTGTGCTCAAGGATGAAGCAGGAGCTTCATTTGGCTTCTTGCTGGACTGGCTGTTCCTCTTCATTGTGACTTTTTGGTACGTGACTCAGTGCCATAGGCTTTTCTCCAGTGGTGCTCAGCTCACACACTGACATGGAAACCTGATTTAGAGGGTGCTGGGTGTCTGCAGCTGTCACTGAGCCAAAGTGGTTGCAGACACCCAGCACCCTGTAAATCAGATTTCTGTGTCAGTGTTTTATCTTACTCAGTGTATTAGAAGGGAACTGTGATTTCTGGCTCCTCCTGGTGCAGGATATTGAGTGTCTGCTGCTGGAGGGAATTTTTGAGTGGTGGTGTGTGTTTTCCAGGCTGGCAGTGGAGCCCTTCTGATAGACCTTCCTTTGCTGAGATCCATCAGGCTTTTGAAACGATGTTTCAGGAATCCAGCATATCAGATGGTAAGTTCCTCTTGGACCAGCAATTCCAGGGGTGGGCAAAGAACCGACTGCATCCTTAAATCTGCATGTTATCCAGAGACTGCTCTGCAGGGAAACTCAGTCCTGGGTTATACTGCCTGGTGTAAACAGTGTAGAAAGCAGATATATGTTTACATGCGGGGTTTTTTTTGGCAAACATCTCATTTTAAAGGCCTGAATAACCTCGAGGACCCTCTACTTTGCGTTGCTCTCTTTTCTTTTGTGCTATTAACTCCAAACAGTGCAGTAGTTTTTTATCTTCTGTTGATTGTAATAAACTGTTTTTCTTCTGTGCATTGCAGAGGTGGAGAAGGAATTGGGGAAGAAGGGCATGAGGAGTGTAGTGAGCAATTTCCTCCAAGCCCCAGAGCTACCAACCAAAACGCGAACGTCGAGGAGAGCGGCTGAAAGCAAAGATGCCAACGAGGGCTTGGAGACTGCACATGCTCGAGGCCAGGGGGAATGTGGTAGGTTTTAATTAAAGTCATTATTCCTTCAGGAAAGACGGGAGAAAACAAAATGCACATCTAGCTCCAGGCCTTCACGTAGGCAGAGCTGTACCTAATAACAGGTGCCATCTCTGTGTACCACTGCCGTGTTTCTGGGTGACAGGCTGCTGAGTTTGCTGTCCTGGGTCCAGAACTCCTTTTATTAGATTTTGCAAAGGTAGGTTGTTAGTTCTGGGACCAGATAACACACAGCAGCTGGGATTGTGAATCCTTAACTGGCTGAGGGACCGGTGCTATCCCTGCCGTTGCTTAGAGAAGCCTTTGGAGTTCTTTTAACTTAATGGCTGTTGCCTGCAGCTCCCTACAGACCAGAGCACAGAGCTCTCTGATCATATCCTCTTCCCAATCTCTGGCAGGAGCTATCAGTGGGATCTCCCACTGCATCTGAGTGCGGGGTAATCTGCTGTATTCAAGACACTTTACACTACCACACTGCATAATTTAAAGCAGGGTGATAGCTCGGGTTTAGCAAGCCCCATAAGGGAGGTTTCTTCACTTTCCATCCTACCAGATTTGTGCTTGCAGCACAGAAGAGTATTGCTCTTGGCAGGTACCAAATATAATTTCAGCGAGGGACAAAGAGGTATTTACAGAATCTTCCATAAAATTAAACTTCCAATCAGTTTTTGCAGGCACTTACCTTCCATTCCGAGGTAATAAAAGCAGTGATAAAAGGCTGAATTGAGTACAGGAGATTTGTATCTACCTAGTTTGAAAAATAACAAGTTAAAATGAAATACAGTGGGGTTTCTTTCCAGCTCCTGTTGAGGCTGCCTCTTCTGACCATTCTTGTGACTGACCTTTTTTGTGTAATGTCAGTTTCACCTAGTAGTACATGTTTCAGTAGTAAATGTACATCCACCCAAAGAGGGGGGGTTGGAAAGAGGGGATTTAAAATGTTGGGAAAAGAAAGTGTCAGTGACTTAGAAAGGAAGGTTATTTACCATATATAGGAAATAAAATTGCCTATTATTACGAGCTTTTGAAGTAAAATAATTTCATTTAAATACTTAAGGGTTTTGAGAGATTCAAGTACAGCAGGAATAATATGATTTTAACATTATGCTGGGAATCATTTCACTTTTTACTGTGAAAAAAATTTTTTCACATTAAAGTTTTATTGCAGTTTCCCTTCCAATTGTCAGTGTTTCCATAGCAAGTCCAGCATCTGGAAGCTGATCCTCAGTGCAAGCTGCTAGTTTTCTCTGGATCTTTGCAGCTCCACTGTGTCTATAGTCAGTAAGGCCATGGCCTGGCTCTTCTGGCTGTCCAGGTTCCCCTAAATCCTGTGGGAATGGTTTAGCTGCACATGTTCCTGCAGAAGTGTGCTGTCTGCTCAGCACACATTGACTATTTTCTTTCAAATTCTCTCCCCTCAACAAAAATCGTCCCTCAACCAAAATCCTACCCATAGCATGATGATCAGCAATATGTGACTAAGAAGCATCCTCCTTTCCCCTCTGACTCTGCTTCACCTCCCTTCTTGCTGCCTAGTCAAGCTGTAAATGTATCTGCTGCCCTCCAGGCATTCCTCCTTTGGATTAGAATGCCATTGGAGTGCCTGGCCTGGGAATGAGCCCCTCTGTCAGTCAAACACAGAGACCTTCAGGACTCCGTATGAATTTATTATAAACCATTATTCATTTTTAAATACCTCTTGTAAGTGGAGAGAGGGTCACCCCATCACTTCCCTCTGCAGCAGTGCTGCTGAAGGGGGCTGGTGCTGCCCCTTTCCTCTGTTACTGTACAAAGTTGAGCATCTTTGGGGTGGTACCACTTGAAGCAATCTTGATTGCTGCTTGTGAAACAGTTACTTCCATTCCCCGCAAAGGGATGACATCAGGAAAAGGAATGAGGAGCCTGGGCATGGAGGTGGGTTACAGAGATGCCTTATTAGTTCAGAGGGTCGGTGATTCAAAAGACAACAGTAGCACAGGGACTAAAGCAAAGGGCTCTTTGTAGTTATCATCTTCACAGTGTGAAGTTTAGACAAGTCTCCAGATGTGAGGATGAGACTCTGAACACAAACATGTGGTGTTTGTATGTCGGTCTTTCAGTCAGAAGCCTAAAGGGAAAGTAGTTTGGCAGCCACCTCAGGAATGAATGGATGCAGGATCAGGGACCATGTGCGGTCCAGGCTTGAGTGTGGCTGCACTCGCTCTACTTCTGCTCTGAAAAGTTCTGTCTCTTTAGAGAACCTGCACCTTTTGGAGGTGCTGCAGTGGTTTGATACTCTAAGAAAACAGATTGTTCTGGCTGTTGGGGAAAGACTCAGTAGACTCTTTTCTTTTCCCTTGCAGACCCTCTGGACCACGAACCTGCAATTTCTCCCTTGCTCCCACGGAAGGAGAGGGTGGCCCTGGAGAGCAGTTTGAATGAAGATGAGCGACTTCTTCCAAAGGACAAAAAGCACAACCTCTTCAGTGCCCTGATCAAGAAGAAGAAGAAAACAGCTCCTACCCCTCCAAAACGGAGCAGTTCCTTCAGAGAGATGGACGGACACTCGGACCGCCGGGCGGGCGGGGAGGAGGAGGGCAGGGATGCTGGCAATGGAGCTTTCATTGCACCCCTCGCAGACACAGCTGACCCCTCCAAGTTCCAGAGCCCAAGCAATGGGCCTGGTGTCACCAATGGTGTTGTTGCTGGGAACTCTGGATTCTTGTCTCCTCATTTACGGAAGAAGTCCAGCACGATGAGCAGCAGTCGAGGGGTGGCTGGGGAGGAGGAGAGTAGTTCCAACTCCAGCAAGCGTTTCTTGAGGTCCTGCTCAGCCTCCTGTGTGCCCCACGGGGCAAAGGACACAGAGTGGAAATCTGTGACTCTGCCTCGGGATTTGCAGTCCACGGGACGCCAGTTTGATTCCTCCACTTTTGGGGGGCACAAAAGTGAAAAGCCAGCCTTGCCTCGGAAGCGGGCAAACGAGGCCAAGACTGACGTTGCTGTCAGGGGAACAGTGACCCCTCCACTACGGCTTATTAAGAAAAATGAAGAGACCACTGATGATGTGTTCAAAGATGCAGAGTCGAGCCCTGGCTCCAGCCCTCCCACCCTGACGCCAAAACTTGGCCGTAGGCAACCTGCTGCCCCTCCTTCCTCCAGCGGGCTCCACAAGGATGATGGAGTCAAACCCAGTGCCTTAGGTACCACTGTGACCATGGACCAAGGTTCTGCTGCCAAACCCAACCCTGCTGGGTTCGTGGGGACCAGCAAGGCCTCCTCTGAGGAGCCACGACTGAGGAGGCTCAAGCAGACCTCAGAGTCAGCAGGGAAGGACAAAGGGAAGTTATCAAAGCTGAAACCGGCCCCACCACTTCCACTCTCTTCATCCTCCATCACCAAGCCCGGGAAGGTTTCTCACAGCCCCAGCCATGAAGCAGCAGCAGATGTGGTGTCTGGGCCAAAATCCAAACAGTTGACTCAGGTCGGAGAGGCTGCAGCCAGTGATGCTGTCAAGCCAAACCAGTCAGGGGAAGGTGTGAAAAAGCTGGGGATCCCCTCTGTACCAAAGCCACAGTCCTCTACAAAGCTGCTGCTGAGCACAGCAACCCCAGCTGCCTCTTCCTCATCCGTGCCCTCTGCCCCAGGCGGGGACCAGGCTTCATCCACAGCCTTCATCCCTCTCATATCCACCAGGGTGTCGCTGCGGAAGACCCGGCAGCCCCCGGAGAGGATTGCCAGTGGCACCATCACCAAAGGGGTGGTGTTGGAAAGCACCGAGGCTCTACGGATCGCCATCAGCAAGAACTCTGAACAAATGGCAAGCCACAGCGCTGTCCTGGAGGCTGGCAAGAACCTCTACACCTTCTGCGTGAGCTACGTGGACTCCATTCAGCAGATGAGGAACAAATTTGCCTTTCGGGAGGCCATCAACAAGCTGGAGAACAACCTGCGGGAGCTTCAGATCTGCCCGGCGACGGCTGGCGGCGGCCCCGCGGCCACCCAGGACTTCAGCAAACTTCTCAGTTCTGTGAAAGAAATCAGTGACATTGTTCAGAGGTAGCAGAAACCAGGTTAGAAACAAACAGATCAATCAATCACAATGGGCCAAAGCCAACTGTGGAGGGAGTAATGTGTGGACTGACAAAGGAGCGGGGCGTTCAGGTTAGGGCTGTGCAAAGGACGCAGACTGTGAATGGATGCCCCAGCTCCAAAGGGCAGGGCTGTGTTCAAGAGGCACTTTCCACCTTCTGAACTCAGTTTCCCTGTTTCATATATTTGTAATCGTCTTATCTGTGGAGTTCTTGCCTTGTGGACTACAAGTCTAAATGCTGATGTCACACCATGCCTTTTTATTAATATTTTATTGTTCTGGACAGACCATTAAGACTGAAGCCAGACTGATGGACACTGACATGCCATCCTCCTCAGGAGGATTTTGTACTGCATTTTTGTCCCCTCTCTCTGCCCCCCTGTACACGAGGATGAGTGTTTGGATAGCAATATTCCCACTGTGTTTCTTGGGAGAGTTGCAGCACATGTCCCTGGCCCGAGTCTGACATTTACCTGACACTAATGAAACAGATTTGGTGCTTGGGAGGGAAGGGGGAAAAATTATTAATGCAAGTTTTTTTGAATGACAGGACACTACAAGTGATGATTGCCCAAATTCTTCCTGTGATTCTACCTGCTGCCCTTCATGTCTGTATTTTCAGTAGTTTCTCGGTGTTGTTGAGCTCAAATGAATGGTTGGGTTGACAATGTTGGAGGCAGCACCCACTGATGTCACATCCCTGTTTGTGGATCTCCCTCGGTAGTGAAACAGGATTGGGGAAGGTCTGGAAGAGGATGTGCTGTCATACTCTCATGATACCTGACACTAATTGGGGTGATTCTGGGGGGTTGCAGAGCTTGGGGAGCTGGTGCTGAGCAAGGCATTGCTCCCTGAAAGCCAGGAGGGTGGCAGTGGTGTGGGATGGTTTGGGATGAGCTCAGAGACACCACTGTGCCTCCAGCAGCCCTTTTGGCTGAGCCTGCACATTGCAGTGGGTGAGAACTGTGTCTCCTGTTGAATTCCCAGCTTTTTGTTCTGTGAGCAGAGATGGGGCCTGGCCTCCTGGTGCTTCAGGGGGCTGTGGTGCCTGGCTTTCCGTGCCAGTGGAGCTCCCTGGGAAGAGCTCCCATGCCAGTACTCCAGAGTTAAAACCATTATTACCTTCATGGTGTGGTTTCCTTCAGCATCAAACAAGGATCTGTGAAGATTGCAGACACTTCCCTTGGGTGCACCTCCCGAGGAAACTGCCACAACATGCTGACAGCAGGACTCCTGGCCTTCCTTTCCAAGATCCTGTGACCTTCCCAACTAATGCAGCACGGCTGGGAACTAACTGTGACTTGTGACAATAGTGAAAGAACAAGGTTTAGGGCTATTAACAGTGCAATTTAACTCCTCTTAACAGTTCCAAACATGAGAGAAACTCATTTTTCATGTCCTGTTTCCCCGTAACTCTTGTGACCCCTCTTGTGTATCTTAAACACTAATTGCCTTCGATTGTATTTTATGCTGTTCTCTTTGGAACTGTTTGTTTTGTATATGATTTCTAGTAGTTCACTCGTGTGTGTTCACGCCACTTCTCGCCCTCACAAACAGCCATGACTTTACACATGACAAATGTTCAAAAGAAAATACACACTTCTGCCACAGGCTGCCTTTAAAAATGTCAGAAAAAAAGAAAAAAACCCCAACCCTTGGACTGTCTCTTTCCTGGAGGTACTGTTTTTACTTTGATAACATATTGTGCCACTATATTATACATTTGTATCTCGTTATTACACACTTTTGTAGACTTGTCTTTTTTACAGTGTGTAAATAGCTCTGTCCTTCATCTCTGTGATACTTAAGGGGGTCGTTTCCCCTTTAATTTAGTCCAGTACAGATTGTTTCTGTACATGACTTTCAATTCTTCCTCCTCTCTTTCTCTATTTTTCTTTTTTTTTGATTTATTTTTTACTCCAGTCTCTTGTGTAGTATATTTAAAAATAAATCAATGTTGAGGAAAACCCGTGTTTGTCTCTAAGCAAGGCTTTTCCAACCCAGTTACCTCCCCTTAGATTCAGCATCTGAAAACAGGGGTTCCCTGCCTGGGGGGTTCACAGTGACCCTTTGGCACAGTGGGATGGTGGGATCCAGGCACCAGCCCCTTTCCATGTCCTTTTGATCTGGCTCTGGGAAGTCAGGAGAGACAAGAGATGCACAGAATAAAGACTGTGTCATCACCTCTCTTGAATCAAAGACTTTGCTGTTGTCTTCACTGAGATTTAAATCAGAGATTTGACTAAATTTTTCTTCCTGTTAATGGTTTGCAATCTGTAATTCAGCTGCTTTTGTCTTTTCCTCCTCCTCTGCTATGAAATGACCCATGACTTTCTCTCCTCATATAGTTCCCTCTCTCGTTTCTGGTTGCCCATTCTTATTTTGTGTTTCCCTTCAGCCTTTCCAGCAAAACATGAGGGTTCCATGTGGGACTGTGACCAAGACCTTGGCAAAGATTGATGTCCAGGCTGCTCTTCAAAGACTTGGATATGCTGAATAGTTGTGGGCTGAGGGAAGATGGAGAAGCTTAACCTGCCCCTGAATACAACCAGTCCTGGTGATCTCCATCTCCACTGGCTTAGGGATCAATCCATGGTGTCGTGGGAAGGCAGAGGCTGGTTGACCTGGCTGGGGAAAGCCCCAGGATCAGAGGGGTTGGGAGTGAAAGAGAGGGGATTAAAGGCTAAATTTAGCTGAGTACAGTAGGAGTTGATTTAACAGATCGATGCATTTAACAGTTTGATTGCTCCAATTTTCAAGGCTATTGAGCTTGAAAGTGAGAGTGCTCTGGGGGAAAAATAGCTGTGTTTGTGGTTTTGTTTTGGTTTTCGTGTCTTTGAAATTACAATGTTCGCTCTTTTAAGTTTTCCTTTAATGTCATCTTGCCTTTTTTTGTCGAGAAGTTGCTTGTCATGAGATGTAAAATGTGGTCAGTGTTTTATGCTCTTTTTTTTTCTTAAGAAACCCCATGTTGTTATGGACAGGCTGGTGTGGCAGCCTGGCTTGTGGAGGTGCTGCTGGGCCAGTGGTGTTTTGGGGTGTGTGGGAGTGCTGCCTGTACCCTGGGATGGTCAAGGACAACCCACAGCCTCTTCCTTGGTTGAGATTCATCCTTCCATGATTGAAAAGAGAGAAAATACACCTAAACAAAGTGTCATCTCTGAGGAGAGGGTTTCTGTCATCACGTGTGTCTAAAAGTGCTGGCAATAGAGCGGGACACACTCCTGGTCTGAGGGTGAGCCCTGGCCTGGGAGGGCTGCTGGGAATGATGCTCCTGAATCAATCCCTGCTCAGTCCTGAAGCCTTGGCAGTGCTGGTGCCCCTAAAGCTGTGGGTGAGGGACAACCCTGCCAAGTCATTTCAGGCTGGGCTCAGAGCTGTCCTCCCTGGCAGTGCTGCGTGATGGGTGTTGTGTAGGTCCAGCTCAGCAGAAGGTTGACCCGCAAACCATTCCATGCTGAACATCCATCCCAGCAATTCCTCCCCTGTTGAGGGTTCTGTGTTTGTCCTGCCATCCATTCTGCTGATAAAGGTCCCACCTGTGCTCCCGGAGCGCTGCATGACCCAGTTATGATACATGAGCCTCCTCATGAGTCCCTTGGATGTGATGAAATGGGGTTCTTTCTCTACAGAGGATCCTTCATGTTTCTGAGATGAGCTGTTCCTATTTCAGTGCTGCAGGTCTGCTCGGGGTGGAGGAAAGGTGACGAGCTGCCTCTGGGAATGGAACAGATGAGCTGAGAAAGGGCTGGGGCAGGGATGGGGGTTGTGCCTGGGCAGGAAAGGATAACGGGGTGTTTTATGGAGAATCCCAGCAGGGCTGATGTTGGCAGCAAGTCTGCATCAGCCCTTGCTGCCTCAGTCCACTGCCCCTGTAGAGGAATCAGTGCCTGTTTGCTGCCATCCCCGTGTGGATTGGCTGGCACAGGGGGCAGTGGTGCCTGAGCTCCAGGAATGTTGTCCTGCCTTGTCCACACTCTGCTCTACCACCTGCGTGGCCATTCCACAGTGAATCCAGCTCCTTATGGTTTGGTGTGCAGGTGGGTTCCGAGGTCTCCAGCTCCTAAAGGTGTTGGGGTCTGGGTGTCCCCTCAGGAGCTGCTCCGCAAAGGGACCTGGGAGGGGAGGATTTGGGAAGGGCTATAGGTTCCCATGGGAGCTGGATGGGAGACACCATGTTCAGCGTGCAGCGAATGGGTTTCCAGCCCCCTGGGGATTGTTCTTTGCATGTTCCCCCCTCCTTCCTCCCAGACACACTCCCAGACTCCGGGCAGTTATTTTCCATTAACTTTTACCTCCCCCCGCCCCCTGCCCAGCATGAATCACCAAGGAGCAATAATGAACAGCCTGGAATGCTGCCTCTTCCCAAGCACCTCAGCCACCCTAAGGCATGAGGGGAGCTCCAGGGGTGCTGCAGCCCCTCACTGCCCCACATCACCACCCGACGGGAGCCCCTTTCCTGCCAGAGGGTGAGGAGGGTGATGGCATCGCCCCTGTGGCACCGAGCTCCCCATCAAGGAGCCCTGGGGTGTGGGGGCTGAGCCCAGCTCTGTCCCACCTGCCAGGTAAGTGCTTCACTTTTCAGTGAGTTCTACAGAGGTTATTGCACATCAATCAAAGCCTCCTTATACATGTGCTTTTATCACGCTGCTCTGAGAGAGCAGGAGCACAGGCATCCCTGTGGCCACATCATTGCCCAGCAGGTTTCCTTTCTGCAGCAGCCAGTGCCACTTTTCCCTGCAAAGATCCATCATGGCAAAGCCAAGGATTTACCGTCCCTCACTAACCCAGAGTTGCTCCAAAACTCTTTCCCTATCCTCCCTCCTATCCCTCCCCCCGACTCCAGCGCAGGGTAAAATTGATCAGTGCGTATTTATTGATGGTTTGAACACTCAAAAGAAAGGGGGGAAAAAAAAGGGACGTTGCCATAGAAACATCGATAAAGCTCCCGTCTCCGCCGGGTGATGTGAGCGCGGCGCCTGCGTCCCGATCCAAACTGGGGCCTGGGCAGGGTGGGAGTTGAGAGGGACAGAGGTGGGTTTGGGGGTGCCTGGGGTGGGGGGCTGTGTGGGCTCAGCCGTTGGTCGCTGCTGTGGTCCCCACGGTGTGAGATGGTCGTGGCAGCAGGGATGCAGGGGAAGGAAATGCCCTTCCTCACCTTCGCAGCTGGTGGTGTCCCCATGCGAGGGCCAAATCCTGGCATCATCAGTATCCCTGCAAACCTGGAGTCCCTCCTGTTCTGTGCCCTCCCTGGATGAGCCTGGTCCTGTGTCTCCATCACTTCTCCCTGACCCCCATGGCTGATGTTTTCCAGTGGGTTCCAGCTCCTCCATTCAGCCTTTAGTTGCTGCTCCTGCTGCCGGAACAGCTCGCGCAGCACTGCATTAAGTGGTCTGTCTGCTTGATGGATATTACAATGCACCTTTTGCAGCCTGATTTAGGGGGTTTTTTAATCTTTTTACTCCCCCAACCAAGTCCTGCCACGGTCTCTGATTTTTGAGGGTGCAATTTAGTGCTTGCAAATCATCTCCCAGCTCATTTTTGTGCCTGCAGTGAAATATCAGCAGTCGCTCAGTGTGTAAGTTGCTGTTAGTGCCTGCAGCAGGTAGTTAGAACTCTGATTGCTGGTACCTCTGGCAGGCACAGAGGGAATGCTGGCGTTGGCAGAGCTAAATCTGCCCAAAGGAGGGGGAAGCAGTAGCTGGGCAGTGGGGTTTGTCCTGCACTGCTGTGCCTGTGCTGGCTTTTGGGGCTAGTGGTTCCCAAAGCTGCACCATTGGTGACGGGAGAGCAGGAAGACACTAAGAAATCCTCAGGGGCTCTGGGTAGGTGAAGAAATCCTTGTTTCAGCCCTTCTGCACCCAAATTCTGCAGTAGCTACAGTTGGGAATAGGTGAGGATGAGGCCAGGAAGGCATTGGGAAGGGCCAGGCTTCCAGGCAGGTGTTGGGGTGGTGTGACAAGGATGGTTAAGGTCAGTCATCACCATCTCACCCTGGTGAGGACTCTGACTCTGGGGTCAGGGTGTGAGTGGGATGGTGGGGCCGTGTCAGGACTGGTGATGCCAGGGCAGGTTTCTGTGCTCATGCCAGGGATTGCTAAGGACAAGGCTTTCTCGAACCCCACTGCTCTGCCCTGGTTTGCACGCAGGAGCTGCCTCCTGTAAGTGGCATCTTGACACTAAGCAGAATTTGCTGCCGGAGGGACTTTTCCTTAATAGGCAGGAGAGCAGCAACTTGGTGGAGAGCTCTGAAGGACCCTCTCCTCCCTGACAGCCAGCACTGGATGGCAGCTACAGGCAGTCTCTGGAGACTGTCGGCACCAGGACTGTCCAGCTGTAACCCTCCAGACTCGCTGCCTGGCCCTACAGGCACTGCCTGTCCTGGTGTGCCATCCCTTCTCTGTCTGTCCCTGCTCTCTGCCAGCACTGTGGCACTGGAGACCCAATGCTGGGCACTTTCCCTGTGCCCCAGGAAAAGCCATGTGTGACCGGGGAAGGGATGCAGTGGTTTCTTTTTAAGGCATCCTCCTCTTCTTCCGTTGCACCGGTCGGGAACAGGGACATGAGATCTAGAGCAGAGCTGCGAGTGGAGCAAACGCGGTGTCCCCTCTCCCCAAGGCAATCCCAGCAGCGAAACCCCCCAGTACCCTTTTGTCCGAGCAAACCCAGGTGAGATGGAAAGGAAGGACGCGAAGAGGTGACCCGCAGGAGGTGTGGAATCAAGTCCAAGCCCTCATCTCCCAAAGCGGAAGGTGAAGCCCCCTTTTTTCCTGTTGTAGCCGCTGAGCTCCTCGGCCAGGTTCCCCAGAGTGCCGCTGCGCTTCTCCCCTCCGGTGGGCAGCAGCTCGGAGCCCCCCCGCCCG
>WEIV01022615.1:204342-222806 GCA_013390005.1 Calyptomena viridis | reverse complement strand
CCGCCCGCCCGGCCGCTGCCCGACCCCCGCCGAGCCGTAGCCCCGCAGCTCCCGAGCGATGCCCAGCAGCGCGTCCAGCTCCTCGCTTCGCCTCCGCTTTGCCCCTGCCCTCCAGCCGGCACCCCGGTCCTCCGCCGCCGCTGGCCAGCTGGGACCACCGAGCAGGGTCCCCTCCCCGGGATCTCCCGGCTCCCGCCGCTCGCTGGGAGGGAAGCAGGCCCCCAGGCTCAGGAGGAAGAGGCAGGACAGCGAGTAGGGTGCTCTCATCTGGGGGAAGCACAGAAAGAGAAGGGGACGTCAGTAAAACACCGAGCATCCTCGGGCAGCGGCTGAGGCAGCACCACGGGCTGCCCTCGGCTGGCGCATATTCCCTATCCCTGCTGCAGCACTCCCACTGCCCCTGCTAGAACACTCCCTCCCAAACACCCACCGCCCCTTCTGCAGCCTCCACAGCAGCCCCCAGACCCAATGGGGGTGCGGGGGTGTCTGAGTTTCCCCCATGCCTCCTTCACACCTGCTGCCCTTCAGCAGCAGCATCTCCGTGCTCAAAAATCCCAGCCTTGCAGCTACTCCCCTGGTTCGCATCCAGGAGCCAGCTGGGCTCTCCTGGGGTGGGGGGGCTGAAGGCACTGGTAGCCAGGCAGGGCGATGGGCTACAGAGTCACCCGCTCCTCTCAGAGGCACCGCGGGAGGACTTCGTGCATCACCCTGATCGTCCCCACTGGCGAGTCCTGCCCGCAGTGCCCGGAGGACACAGGTGCAGAGAAAGGTGCTCAACATCCCTCTGCTTTGTGGGGGTTGGAGGTGCCCTGGCAGCGGGGCCCGATCAGAGTAGGAGGGAGTGAAGTCCTGGGCAATGTGCAATGGTGCCTCCCCCAAAGACTCAAAGGGAAAATGCTGTTATTATTATTTATTTATTATTTGGTGGAGATGTTGCCCTAAAAGTCGCTGCAGGTGCTGGGGGCCAGGGTGTCTGTCCTGTGCTTGCGGAGTGGCGGCTGCTGTGGGTGCTCCTCGCTCCTGCACCAGACCCAGCTGCACCCAAGCCCTGCCTGCCCTTCCCAGGACCCCTCAGCCCAGGGGCTTCACTTCGGGGTGCTCCCTGCATCTTTCGCACCTTGTAACTTGTAAGTATTCCACTCTCTTCCTTTGTGCATCGCATTGTGGAGCCAAATCCCTGTGTGCACCCACAGCAGGAAGCACCCTCAGATCTGCTGAGTCCCTTCCTGGGGTCTTGGGGTGCCAGCGGGTCCCCAGCTGCCTCCCACCAGCTTTTGCCTCCTCCCTGGCTGTGCTGCCCATCGAGGGAGGGGTGGGAAGCAGGGACAGACAGACAGACACACGGCCGCCAGCCACTCACCTCTCCACCTCGGCGCTGCCCAGAACTGCCAGCCCTGGTCCTGCTCTGTGCTGCCCTGTGCCCAGATGAGTGGCCAGCCTGCCTTGGGCCGTTAAATAGCCGCCAAGACTAATTGCTGTGTCACCTCTTGAACGTGTGACCACAGAGAGCAGAGGGTGGGATCCTTGGGAAGGGGGCTGGAGGGGACAGGGGTTGGTGGAGCTGCCACAATGTGAGTACAGCAACACTGCTCATTAACGCGCCGCCTTCATTTTCTGCCTCATTTGGAGGAGCAGCTGGGAGCTGGCCTTGAGTCCCTGGCAGCTGGTGGGGATGCAGCCAGGAGGGAGGATCTCATCTGGGGGCACAAATGTGTCCCCCCCATTTGGCTGGTGCATCTCTGTGTGCAGCTCTTGGGGGTCCCAGACACATGTGCAAGTGTCATGAGTGCACAGGCACCAGTGGAGACTCCTGTACCCCCACATGGACAAGCCCAAGTGCTCCCACCCTCCCTGGCCAATGCACACAGCCACCAGTGCTAAAGTGCAGTCCCCAACACTTGGCACTCTCCTGGGTCTCTCCTGGCATGGGGCACAGTGGGGCTTGGGGTGGGCAGCTCAATGCTCAGCCCATCAGAGCAGATCCCCTTGGCACCAAGACCTGCCACCCTCCCAGTCCCAGCCCCAGGGCCACTCCGAGGTCCCACGGTGCCTGGATTTGGGCTGGAGCTCTGGGAAGCCTCTGCTGCCCCAGTGCTGTCCTCCCCAGCCCTTGTTTTGCAGAGTGATTTTGGCGTGGTCAGACAGTTCCTGGAGATGGGGAAGGAGCCATCACCCCAGCACAGCGGGAGCTGCAGCGACTTGGTGTCACTGCCTTTGCCATCACCACGTCGGGTCCCTCCGGGATGTCCCCACGCTGTGCCACGGGCAGGGCTGCTGAGACACTGGCCAACGATGAGATCCTTTTATTAAGGAGTTTAGAAAGTCCACATGTACAGCGTTGGACACACTCACACACGACCTAGACTTCACAGCACTGCTACACACCACGACCTGGCCCAGGGCTTTGCTGGGAAGGTACGTGGCCACATCCCAGATGCCCTGTCGCCCCTGCCCACCCCTTCCCAAGGAGGTGTCACCACAGATGGGTTTAACCTAATCCGGGGCCACGGAGCGATGCGTGAGCTCTTGGGAATAATCCTGGGAAATCCTGTGCCTTGGCATGGATTAAATACCTCTCGTGCAAGTCAAAACAAAGTCATTGGAGGGTCCTGGGTGACACGGGCAGTTACACAAGGGTGTGCTACTGACAAACACACGTACAATGTCCCCTCCCTGGCACAGCAAAACACTAGTGGAGGGGTCTGGGGAGGGGACGAGCCTTCCTGCCCAGCACATGGTTCCATGTGCCTTCCTGGCCCAAAGGCAAGTGCTAGAAAACCCAGCTACAGCTAATCTGCCAAAATAATTGAATGAAAAGTATAGATGGATGCAGGCAGGACCCTTTCCAGAGGGGTCCAATGGGGCACAGGAATCCACTCAGAAGCTGTCAGGGCTCCTGCTCTTGTGCTGGGAAATGCCACTGCTGAGCTCCCCCAAATCCCATCATTCCAGAAAGCCTGACCAGCTGCTCTGGACAGGGTTGGAGTAGGTAGAGCTGGTGCCTGCACTCAGAGCTCATCCTCACCCGAGGGCTCTGAGGAATGTCTCTGGCAGAGGAAAAATTGATCTCAGTACATCGTTTGTCCTTATTTTCCTGGCAAGACAGACTCACCCGGCAGGTGAAAAGGCTTGTCCATCTCAGGGTCTGAGGTGGGGAAGGCTTAAAAAACCCGCAAGAATTGTAGAGGGAAGTACAAACCTGGCACAGCTGGAAAGCTGAGCCTTTGATCTCCCCATGCCTTAAGCCTCCCTGGAAATGGAGACAGTGGGAGTTTTCCTCCCCTTCTCAGTCCATCCATCTATCTGATGGTGTTTCTTGGGGCCAGGGCTCTGCTCCCCATTGCTGCTGCAGCACAGGTAGAAAATGATGTAAATGATGTCATGGTCCAGGCTGTCCTCTCCCCGCCCTGTTCAGACTCTGCTTACATTTGGTTCTAAGTTTTTTTTACAAAATCCCCAGTTTGAGTCCTTCCAGGGAGCCAGCGGGAGACATCAGTCCTGCACCCCATGGCAGCTCTTGCTTGGGTTGGCTGGTGAGCAGTGGTGCTGCTGCCCAGTTATCAGGGCCCTGCAGATGCTAAGCCCCACTCAGGGCTTCTTTTTGCAAAATCTAAACGGGATTTGAGGAAATGAAAGGCTTTGGATAACTGCAGGTGCCGAGCCAGTGTGTGGCTCAGCCGGAGTGAAAATGAATGCAGGTCCCCAGGCCAGCAGTGAGCAGAGTGGGCTCACATGGGAGATGTGTCTGTGCAGGGTTTGGAGAAAGGTCACAGCTTTTGGATGTCCAATGTCTGAAGTGAATCAGAGTGGGTCTGTTTGGGAGGGAGGAGCTGAGAAATGCAGGCAGAGCCATGCTGTGAAGTGAACCTTCCTCACCGCCTCCTCTTCCTCCTTCTTGCTGTGCTCCCCATTTCCCCAGCGCTGCCAAAACAGCTCTGTGCTGTGTTCAGTTCTGGGTGTGCATCCTTGCAGCACTGCACTGGTTTGCCTTGGGGTGTCCTCACCCACCGTGAGGCTCCAGGAGGCAGGACAGGGACAACAGGGGCTAAGGAGCTGGTAGTTGTCCCTTCCCAGCTGCATTGCTCTAGCAGGGACAGAGGGCAATGTTCTGTAGTCCAGAGAGAGAATCACTGGCACGGTCAGGCTGACTCAGCTGAGCCCTCCCCATCACCAGTAGCACCATGGGGGGAGCTGGAACTGTGGATCAGCCTTGTCCCAGTCTAGGGGAGGTCTGGAGCTCTTGGGGCTCCCCATGGCAAGTGCCCCCAGTCACTTGCCAGCTTGGTGAGGCCACTGCCTGGAGTCTGTGCCCAGAGCAGAGATGGCCAAAGGTGCTCAGCCTGTCCAGGTTGCTGCATCCCTCCCTCCCTCCAGGCAGCTCCTTCTCTTCCTTGCTGGACCCCACTGGGCACTGCTGTCCATATCCCTGCATCCTGCTGCCCTCTCTGCCACAGCCAAGAGCACCAGCCGTGGGTCAGACTCTGGTGAGGACACCCATTCTGGCTGCAGGGGAGCCATGGCAGAGGGAGGCAAACGTCCGGTGATGTCTGGGAGCTAAAGTCACCCTCACCTGGGACAGGTGCTCCCCAGAGGCCCCTCAAAGATAGGCCAGCCCTCAGGAAGGAAGAGAAGGATGGCAGCTGGAGGGACAGGGCTGCAGAGTGGTGGGGAAGGGCAAGAGACTGGGCACGGTGTGGGGGGGCTCATGCCATCCAGCTAATTCTCCTCCCGGATGGGCCGGATCTTCATCTCAGTGAACTTGAGGGAGTACTGCCAGCCTGTCCAGGAGGACCACTCGATGCCATCGGCGTAGGAGCTGTGGTGGCCCTTGAGGTACTGCCCGTTGAGGTTGGAGGTGTGGCAGTTGCGGTACCACCAGGCACCGTGGTAGAAAGCTGCACAGTTGTTCTCCGAGTGGTCGTTGTCCAGGTCCTTGGTGGTGAACTTCATCCCATTGTGCTTCAAGAGGGAGTCACCTGTCCCAGGGGAAAGGAGCTGTGATGAGCCCTTTCTGCTCTTCAGCCAGCTCCCTGTCCCATGGGACTCCCCTGGGAACCCCAGTGGGAATCCTACAATGGGGTTCCTCCTGCAAACACCCAACCACAGCCCCTCTCATGCCTCCAGCTCCTTGCAGCCACAGGGATGCAGCCATTGCCATTGCCACTGGAGATTTGAACACCCCAGTGAGGAAGTTTGGTGGCTCTGGGCTCTCCTCTTCCCATGGGCCCCTACCTGCTGTCCCCGAGTAGTCGGCGATGGTGATGGGGTACCCATCCTCCTCGGGGTCCACAGAGAACAGCCCCACGCCAAAGCTGCCGTAGTGGGCGAAGGCAGTGCCGTTGTCAAAGTCCTCCAGGTCAATGCGGAGCTCGTAGCTGCCCTGGACTGTCAGCATGTGGATCCGCTTCAGCCCTGCAGAGGAGGGAAGGGGGGGAGTGCAGGGACCCCGGTGGGGATGGGGGTCCCTGGGGAGGGGCAGTTCCCACTCTCCAACCCCTCCTCTGGCCCCATCGCTTCCCTGCCCTGCCCAGCCTGGATGTGAGCAATGGCCTGGGGAGTCTTGATGGTCCCTTCTTTGCCAGCCTGCCCAGGAGTGAACACTGCCAGCCCCACACACCTAACCAGTGCTCTCCCGTCAGCTTCCCAAAGCCATCCCTGTAGGCTTCCCAGCCACGGAAAAAGTTCACGGAGCCGTCCTCCCGCCGCTGAAACACCTGGGGAGACACAAGGCATCAGTTGTGGGGCTGCTCCAAGCCTGCGCACCCCAGGCAGCCCCCCTGCTCCCCACCGTGCTGCCCACCCCTCCCTGCCACTGCCTAATTAGACACAAGTACAAATTAAACCCTGTCAGTTCAGTCATTACACAGAGATGCTCAGTCATTATACAGGGAGAGATCCTCAGGGAAATGCTGGATCATTGCCTATGAGCTCCCAGGGGTGGGTGAGTCAGTTCAGATAAAACCCTTCACAGGATTCTCCATCTGGAGCAGAGCTCTGGATACCTGTGGCATGCTCCTGTGGGAAGGTGTCTGGTGCCCTTGGGATTGGTGAGCACACTGCACCCACCTCCAACAAGCCTGGGTCTGCTATTGCAGAAGTATGGACAGACAGATGGGTGGACGGAGGTCTGTCCTGCAACATGTGCTGCACAGGTCAGTCCAAGCCCTCCTGCCAAAAAAACCAGCAGCTGGTTTCCCCCTTGTGGATGTCCATGCTCTCCTGGGCAGCCAGCCCATTATCAGGCATCATCCCTGTGATGGCCTCATTAGTCTCCCAGAGAAATTATACATGGGGCACTGACTCTTCTGACCCCTGCAGAGCTCCCAGATCCCAGGGCTCAGCCCAGCTCTTCTCCTCAGAGCCTTTCCCTTTTCCTCTCCCATCTGATCATTGGCGTGTTGTGCCCTGTGTGTTTTATCCCCTTTTATCCATAGTTTCAGGTTTGATTTATTGACAGCAATCCAGAAAATGCTGCTTTATATCTGACCATTTGAACTTAATTAAGCCTCCAGCCCTGGATTAATTGCATTAAAGTTGGCTGAGCCAGCCTGCCCCACTCCCACCAAGCTCCACGCTCCCGTGGTTGTGGCAGGGGTGGCTGGGGCACTCATGATTTAGAAGGAGCCATCCCGTACTCTGGCAGACCAAGGGCCAGAGCACCAAATATTTGGGGCTGGGCTTTGCCACCAAGCCCGTTCACCCCAGTTCCAGCATCCCAGGCTTGGGGAATGCTGATGAACCCTGACACTGGCTGGGAAACCACCATGCTTTGCTCCCATCGGCTGCTCCTGCCCTCCTGCACATACAGGGTTTCATCCCAGCGTGTGGGGGACAGCGACCTCGTGAGCTGCACAGCATTTTGCCCTTCAGCACGATGGGCATTTTTGGGGCCGCGCGTGCCGGCATCAGGCTCCGACACGCTCCTCGGCACGGCACGGCTCTGATCCTGCTGTACTTACCTTCTAGAATTAGAGCCTTAATTTTTATCCCTGCCTTGAGCACTTGAGAAGCTGTGGTTAAGCCCGTTTAAAGGGGCTTGCTGGGAAAGGGGGACGGCACGGCTGGACAGGGGCCTGAAGCTGATTTTCCCCAGCCAACGTCGGCTCTGGCCGCTTGGGGAAGGCAGTAGATGCAGAGCCAATGCTCCCTCTTAATCAGCTTTGACCCGCGGTTGTAAATAGGCCAATTGCCTGAGTGGTGCCCAGGGAAGCATGCAGGACACGGCTCTGTTGGCTGAGCCTTGACACAGCTCAGGAATCACCCTAGAGAAGCCCTTGGTGCTCCACTGTCCACCAGGCTCAGCCCCAGGGGTGCTTGAAGCTGGGTTGGAAGGGCTGGCAAGTGCTGGAGGTCCTGTGTCCTCCCAAATACCCCAATCCATCCTCATCATCTCTCATGCACAGTCTCTTCCACGCTTCATTTGTGCACCCACTGTGCACTCCCTGTCACCTCCACACCAGGATGCTGCCTGCACTGGAATGCTGGGTACCCGGGATGCTGGGTACACTGGGACACTGGGTACCCTGGAGACCTGTGGGCTCATTGTCCTCCAAGCCCTGCCTCACTGCTCTTTTCCTCCTCATCAAATATGCATTACCCCCTCTTAAGCAAAAAGGATTTCCTTCCCTTCTTTAAAGGCAAGGCTGAAATATTTATCTCCCTCACTCTCTGCCTCCCCCAGTCATGCTTGCAAGGCAGGGACAGGCTCCTGCAAAGGCACCAAACCAGAAAAATGGGTTAAAAGCAGAGAAAAACACCAACCTGTGCCTGCCATGGTGTTGGTGGCGAGGGAGGGCTCTGCTTCCTCTCCCTCAGCCCCTTGATGCCAGAGCCCACCAAACCCCTGGCAGGATGGAAACCCCACCACAGCCCCAGTCGGGACATCCTCAGCCATCATTTCTCTGCCCCCACAGCGCTCAGGCTCTTGGTCGGGTTTTGGGCCATCACAACATGCAACACAGACCACACAGCCCCGGCCCCGTGGTGTTCCTCTGAGCCCCCTCACAGCAAGAAGACCATCTTTAGGCTCAGCCATGGAAAACACAAACTCGAGCATTGCAGAGCTAGTCTCTGGGAAGTTGCAATCCTATGGGATAGCCTGTGATTACCACTGCTGGCAGCACTGCTCATCCCAGGAACCCGACAGCTCCTGCCTGTCCCTGCCAGCAGAAGTGTCTCGTCACTGTTTGTGGTGACACATAAATCATATCCTCTGGAAACAGCACGTGCTTCCCCAGGCTCCTCTCACCCACTGCCTTTGGCTTACCCCAGCCCCTGGGTCAATGCATCAGTGTCTGCTCAGCCCCCACCCTGCCCCAGGACCCCTCTGGGGGATGGTGAGCAGACTGGTGAATCCATCCCTGCCAGTGTCCCTGGTGCAGCAGGTGCCCGTGAAGCTGGAAGCTGTCACTTAATGTTACCACAGCCTTTGTCCTGCTGGCACAGCCTTTTCTTCCCTATCTTTTAGTTTTCCCACCACTTCCCAATAAATGCTGTACATGGAAAATGATGCCAAGGCAGACAGAGCCATCATGGTACCCTTGTTTTATGGAGCCAAGATGCTGATCCCAGGGGCTTTGACTCAGATGAGCAGCAATGGGAGCTCAGGGGTACTGTGAGGAGCATGGGGTGTTTAGAAAGAAAATCCAAAGACAACAACACATGAAAAGGCAAATATTTGAGACCTCCTGGGACACTGAGCCTTCCCTGCCATCCGTCATCCTGTTACTACTTTAATAAAGTGCCAGAGGTGAGTGTCAAGGGGGCAGTTGGGGTCAGGCTGGGCAGTCACAGGGCTGGACCCTGGTGCTGCCATGAGGATGGGTCAGCCCGGGGCAGCCACTGCAATTACAGTCGGCACTGAGTGCAGGGGGTGGATGCTCCCATCAGCACCGATGGCCATTGACCTGGATCCACATCCCCAACAGCTGCAAATGTGGCCCCACTACTGATGGGCAGGACCAAGGGGGGACAAAACAGCTGTGCCTTGCTCAGCCTTCACGAGGAAGGGGATGGGAAACAATCAGGGACCCTGTCCCTGGCAAGGGAACAGGGTGACACCGCAGATCACACCGTGGGGGCAGGTAAGTGCTGAGCAGCACCCGGTGAGCTCTTCCCCCCATGGTCTCTAAGCTGTCCGTGCAGGCTAAAGCTTAGCTCAGCAGCTCCCAAGCTCCCGAGTCAAAATTGATTCCGCTGCTGCCATCGCTTCCACCCACCCACCCACATGCAAATAAGCCCAAATGTCAGGAGTAATCGCTCTGGAGAGGAGGAGGAGGAGGAGGGGAGGGAAAATTCCCAGGCTCTGCACCACGACACCCAGCCGTGCCATGGCTTACCTGGAGCCTGGATAAACCAGTGGCACAAGGATCCCCTGAATCCCCAGTGATGTGGCCGAGACAACCCCTGTATCCAGGGGAGTGGAGGTACATGTGAGACCCTCTGCTGCAGGGCAGCCCCAGGAAAAAGGATCCTGGGATGTGTGCCCTCGACCCTGCTCTGAATGTGTCTCTGCAACACTGGGATTCAGCACCTGGTTTGGCTCCATGATCCACCAAGGCAGAGCCGAGGTGCTGCCTGGCTGTGGTGCCACAGGCAGTGCTGTGCCACCCTGCTCCCAGACCCCACGGTGCTGCCGGGCTTAAAATCATTTGCTTCACCCCCAACCCAGCCCGATCCCTCCCGGCTGCAGCAGCTTTAAATAAGCCTCTGAGTGTCTCGCTAATCACCTTGGGCTGCTCTTCAGGCATGGCTGGGGCTACTGGAGACTGTGCAGACTGAGTACGGGGTTTGCAAGGACCCTCTGCACCCTGAGGAGCCAGAGAGGTCCTCCTCTTTTCCCTCTGTGAGCCTCCAAGAGAAGAGGTCTCCAGGGCTGCACTGTGCCTCAGTTTCCCCAGCCGAGCTGCTGCCACCAACCCGCACACCACAGGTTCCTCCCACCCGGGGTGGGCTCTGGGAGGTCGAAGGCAGAGCCCTCTGGGGGCAGGGGGGCTAAGCTCCCTCCTGGCACTGCTCAAAGCTGCTTAGGGGAATCAGATCGTGGGGATTTGTTTCCTAGAGCATCCAGCTGGAGGGGTGCTGGCCAGCTCGGTTCACCCAGCATGTCCTCAGGGCAGAGGCTGCCTGCCCACCCCTGCTGGAGAGCCCCCACCACCTCACTGGGACCCCCTCTCTGCCCTGCTGGTGCCCCAAGTGATGCCCTCTGGGGTAGGAGGGGGCTGCTCACACCCAAGTGGTCCCTGGGGCAATGAGGGGCTCCAAGCCTGGGGCTGCCAGAGCCGTGTCCCCTCATCTCCCTTGTTCCCTGTCCCCATTACTGTGATTATGGGGCCATTGCAGCCACCGTGGCAAAGCAAATTGGACAGGGCAGCCGGGGAGCAAGTGAATCAGCACAGCATCCAAGGCGCCCCGGGCACACTGGCCTCAGACAAGGCCAAGTGTTCTGGGTTTGGGGTCCACAAGCTCACTGGGTCTGCAAGGATGGGGCAAAGCACAGCCACATGTCCCATGGCACAGCTGCAGCTGTGCCCCAGCCAGGCACCAGCCCCACTGAGAAGGATGAACTCCTTGGATGCCATAGCATGCAACTCCTGGCCTGAACCCACCCTCCAGCTCCAGCCAAGCTCCCCAATCCAGGGCAGGGCACTGGGCTCTGGGTGGCACCGCCAGGAAGCTCTGTCAGTGCTGCCACCGTGGGCATGGGCACGGCACTGACTGGGCACTGATGCACAGACAGACCCCCTTAATATTTATCCTCCACCCCAATGACACATCCAAGCATCAAAACTGACATCTCCCACCCCCAGCACCTTGGCGCAGGGCCAGCCCATGGCTGGCGGTGGCATCACCCAGTGTCCCCCAGCCTGATGGCAGCTCACCGTCCAGCCACCCCCGTCTGTCGTCATGTCACAGTAGACCTGGAAGCCGGAGGGATAGTGCGTGGGGAATATGGAGTAAATCCCATCCTCTTGCTGTCCACTCGCATAGATGTCAAAGCAGTCTCGGGGCCGGGAGCCTGCAGCGTGGCATTGGGATGGGGTGGGATGAGGGGAAAGCTGGTTAATTAATGATCTAATTTAATGTCTTGCCATTTCTGCCAGGCTCCCAACCTTGCTTCCAGCTCTAATTGGTGGCTTGGTGCTGTTCTGCTCTTTGCCTCCTTTCCCCTCCGACACTCAGGGCGAGCAGTGCCCAGAAGGATTCTGCTGCTACAGGGACCCTCTAGCAGCTGGTAGGGACTGAACCCATGTCCCTGTGTGATGGCAAGGGCAGGCTGGGACCCAGCTGGGGATGGGGGAGCCAATGCCTGGAGAGGGCTCTGGGCAGAGAGTGGGCACGTGCTTGCAGCCCCTGGACAATCTTACTCAGCTGCAACTCAGCCAAACACTGATGAGCATTGACTGTTTGAGCCTGTGCAGGGCCACCCTCCACACCCAAATGGAGCCAAACGGTGGCTCCTTGCTCTGCCTTTGCCTCTTCCACATCTGCCTGGGGAGTGGGTGGGTCTGCAGGTGTGTGAAGTGGCTTTGGTGCTGGTTTATGGGCAACTGCAGGCTGCACGGTGAGAAAGCCCCCTTCCAGGACACACCTTCCCACCTCCCTCCTGCTTCATCTCCTTGCCAGCCCCCTCGCTGTATTAAATCCCTTCTCAAGGATTGTTTTCCCATCTTGGGCGGTTTTCTCCCTCCCGAGAGCAGCGCCAGGCATATCCCACTTCCCAGGGACTGACAGGGACGCAGTCTCACCGTTGGAGCAGCCCCGGGGCCGTGCCCCCCTGGCTGGTGCTCGCTGCAGGTCAGCCTTGAGCCGGGGCCGGGCACTGCCACGCTCCTTCTGCAGCGTGTCGAGGACGTCACTGACAGAGCTCACCAGCCGAGCCATGTTGGTCTGGCTCTCTGAGAGCAGCTGTGGGCAGGGGACACCAAATGGTGGTTAAATGTGGTTAAACTCCTTCCACACCCCAGCCCCTTGACCACCCCACTGTGAGGATGTTCTGCACAATCCTACAACTCCACAGGTGTCTGAAGGCTTGTGAGGACCAGGTGGGGACACAAAAGCCACACCAGATCCCATGCAGCATCTCTGGTGCTTTTTGGCTGTGGGTTAGGGTCCAGATAGTGCCTATTGCCACAAGGGCCAAGAAATCCCTGAACCCGGGTGCATCAGTGCTGCCACCCCACAGGATAAAGAGCATCTCCGGGCAAAGGACAGGATCACGGAGGCGGCAGGAATAGTCGTGTCCTGAGGCAGCCGACAGCTCTTCATCATTCCCTGAGGTGACCCAGGCTAGGAGAGTGACACGGGGTGGCTGTGGCAGAGCTGCAGGATGGGGAGTGAAGTGAAGCAGCGGGAAATGAGCACCTCCAGCCAGAGGGAGCTGAGCACCAGAAGGATTGGGCATGGAGCATCCAGCCATACCCTGGATCTTGCTACAACACCTGGCAGACCCCTGGCACACTTAGGTAAGCATTTCGGAACAGCTCATGAGTGGGGAAATTTTGGGGGCTGATTGCTGCATGAACTGCCCCTGAGAAAGTCCTGTATTATGCTTGGCTCTGTTTGGAACCCTCAAACTGGACCCAGAATGGGAAGACCCACAAGGTAGGAGGCTGCACACCCAGCTCACTAGCACTGGGGCAGTTTGGCAGCGAGATACGTCCGAGCTTGCAATTCCCAAGCACCTGCCTTCAACCTCAGCTCCTTCTGCTGGGGGTCTCCCCTGGATGCTGTGGGCAGGGGCTGCAAGCAGCCATGCCCTCAGGGACATCGGGAGAGGGAGTTCTATGCCCAAGGAGCCCCACATTGCACTGCCAGCCCCAGCTCACCTGGATGAGCCTGCCCTGCTCCCCCTGCAGGGCACTGAGCTCCTGCCCCATGGCGCTGTGCCCCTTCTTGAGGCTGTCACAGTCAGCACGGAGCTGCACAGCGTGTGTCAGCAGCTTGGCCACCTCGTCCGCCACCGTGACCAGCAGGGCCTTCTGCTGGCTCTTGGTGGCCTTGGCCTCGGCATCGTGGTCAGTGACGGCACGCAGCAGGGAGGTCTGCAGCCCCTCCATGCGCCCCAAGGTGCCGGCGGCGTTGGGGCAGTTGGGGTCGATGAAGATGTTGATGCGGGAGCTGTCGGCTTTCTCGATGGTGACCAGTGCGTTGGCTTCCTCGGGGTTGGTGCTGATGACGGGGGGTGACTCGGTGACGGGGGTGTGGTAGTGGTTCATGAAGAGGATGGCCCCCGTGACTGTCACTGCCAGGAGGACGGCCACCGACAGCAGGACAGTGCAGAGGATGTACCCACAGCTCATCCTCTGGGGACAGAGAAACAGACCCCATCGGCACTCGTCCGAACAGACCCATCCTGCTCCCCTACATCCAAGAGGTAGGTTTAAACCCTCGCCAACTTTGGAGGGTCCAGCAACAAGGTTGGCCATGGGGATGGTGGCAGAGGAGGGGAGGTGGGGACCCCAGGGAGCCCTGAGGCTCTGCCAGGGATGTGGAGTCCATGGGTGAACACTCAGTGAGCAAAGCAGATAAACCCGCCTGGGAGCAGGGTATGAAATAATAACGAGAGCGAAGGCACGGCAGCCGCCAGCTCCCACTGGAATGTTTTATTTACGGTGGTGATCCTCGGCTGGAGCAGCCCTGGCTCCCTGGGAGAGCAGCTTGTGGGGCTCCCTGCTGCCCTCAGCACAAATATGGGGAGAAAAAGGGAAAAAAAAACGTGTCCCCAGAGTGGGGACTGCGGGGAAAGCAAGGAGGAGAGTGAAGGCAAAGACTGTCCCCAGCAGCAAGGGGAGGCTATGTGTGGGTGCTGGGGACACATCACCTGGAGCATCATGGGGACCTGCTCTGCATGGAGCATCTGCCAGCTATGGCATGCCACATGTCCCCATCCTCTTTGTGCCCTCACTGTCTGCTGGAGTAGAGCAGAGATGGTCTCAAAGCCCCCAGACCAGTCCCAGAGCCTCCCGGTGAGGAGAAGTTGCTGTGGGCAAGGTCTCTGACCTGCCCTGGGCCCCTCTGGCAGCTCCACTGCTGTACAGACCCATTGGCTCAACCCATGGGAGATGCTCCATGCCCACCTGGAGCCTTTTCTCAAAGCATGAAGTAGCAACATGGCCAGTGAAGAGGGAATGAGCTGCCACCTGATCCCATCAGGTCCCAGTCCCACTCCACCTCCCCTCCTCATTACACCTGCAGGACAGAGGCTGTGATTTTCCCCTGACCCAGGCCACAGCTGTCACAAGGAATTGCAGGGCTGGCAGCAAACTGCAGATTCAGAGAGACAAAGACTACTTTCCCCAGAAACGAGGGGAAAATTGCTGCATCTGCAAAGATTTCCCAGGCCCTGTCCCCTCCTGTGCACATCTATCTGGAGTGACACCTTCCTTCAAGCACCTTTCATTTCATTTATGCTCATGCAACCATTTGCATTAAGGTGACCCCAGCTGGGGGCTGACCAGCCACAGCCAGGGGTGTCCCAGCAGCCTCAGGGGATGCTCCAGGTTTCTCCCTCAGCTGAAGTGAGGCTGAGTGAAGCTGGAGATGCAAACAGCAGTGCTGGACTGAATGGGAAGCCACCTGCAGGGACCTCTGTAAGGAGAGAGGCCCAGGCTCAGCCCCTTGGCCCCTATGTTAAAAGGAGATATCAAAGGGAACAAGGGGAGTTTTGGCAAGCAGAGGGTCAAGGAGTTTGCCTGGTGTTTGTAGACACAGAGCCTTGGCTTGGGGGAACAAGGGACATGCAGGTTGGTGGCAGACAGAGGTGGAACAGATGCCCGTTGCTGAGATCCTTACATGGATACTCAGGACCTGGGCTCATCCCAGCCCCTCAGCACCCTGCAAGCACAGAAGTGACAGGAGGGATGGCTGCTGACCAAAAGCTGATGTCACATGGTTTGGGATCCATAGGGATCCCTGTGGCTGTCCTGGCTATCACAGCACCTTCAGTTCCACAACTTTGTGCCCTCCCATCCCACTGCTGCTGCTCCCCACTGCACTGACATCTCCAGATCAAGGGGCACATGGATGAGCTGTGATGGCCAAGGGATCCCTCTGAGCAGTAAAGGTTTCCAGAGCACAGCCATGCACAGCTGATGTTTCACTTCCTACCGCCACACAAATCCCAGCTGGGCTGAAACACACCAAAATCCTCCAGCTCTGCCCGGGTGTACCACTGCACTTGGAGATGTATCCAGCTGTTTTCCAGCCTTCCAGCCACAGAATCACTGCCCTGCTGCTGGCACCAGAACCAAGGGCCAATCCCTTTCCAAAATTATCCCTTCTGCTTGCAACCACAAGATCCTGAGTGGCGGCAGCTTCACGAGTCCCACGGCATTTTGCTGGCAGGTTGTGTTACCTGGCAACCTGCAGTGGGGAGAGGAGGGAAACTCAGCCAGCGGCACCAGTAACACTCCAAACTGGGATGAGGGTCCCCCTAAACTTCCCCAGAACATCAGCACTGCCCATCTCCTGGCACAGGACTCTGCAGATGCCTCTGCCACATGCTCCTGCCCTATCATGGCCATGTCCCTCTTGACCCCAGGGGTTCCTGCTCCATGGCCTCAGGCTCCTCGATCTTCTTGCTAAGACTTCCAGGCAGCTTCAGGCCATCCCCCTGCCCTGGTTATTGATGTCTCCCTGGGAATATCCATCAGGCTGGAGATCCCAATATCTCCAAATCACTCCTTCCTAGGGAGAGGAGAAGCTGTAAGACTGGGTGATGCTCAGGATGAGCGGAGCTTCTTTTGCAAACGTGTTCTGGAGCTGTGACTGGAGCTTGGGAAGGAACTCCAGGTAGGAACCAAAGCATGGTCCCTTGGTGCAAAGCTGACACAGGCTCTCCATGTCCCATGCTGGCTCAGGCAGCAGCTCTATGCTCAGTCATTGGGGTCTGGGTCCTTAGTGCCCCAGCCACACTGCACGGGCAGCCTGCAACCCATTGTACCTCCCAAAGCATTCCTCAGTCTCCTCCACAGATGGGCTGTGCTGGGGATGGGAGACAGCAGCTCTGGGACACTCATCCTGTGAGAGGGGAGGACACGAGCTGACCTGGGCCCAGAGCAAACGGAGGTGGCTGGTCCCTGGAGAGCATGGACAGAGAGCAATGGCAGGAGAGGCTGAGAGATGCTGGGAGATGCTCTTTGAGGAGGAGGGGCCCTTTGCTCCTAACAAAGTCTCTCACCAGGCAAGCACTGCTGTGGGATGGCAGGCAGCAATCCAGCAGCCTGGGTGCTCTCCTTCTGTGCTGTGCCCTTAGCCAGGTATGAACCAGGACTCCTATTCTGCTGCTTCTGAGGCAGGTGAACACTGGTTTGCATTGCCCAGGCTCAGCTGCTGGTGCAAACTTTAGCCCAGGTACCCCCGCCTTCCTGCCGGGGTCCACCTAGTGCTATAGGTGTCCCAGGGCAGCAGGAGTCAGTCCCTCGCCCCTCAAGCCCATTGCTTACCCCAGAGCTGCTCCAGCAGCTCATTTTGCATCTCAGCTGCTTCCCTGCTCTGCTCTGCTGCCCCGTCCCTCTCCAGCCTCCCTGCCCGTCCAGCTCTGCTGTTCTCAGCCCGGCGCTGGACTGCAGACCCCATCCCCCTAGCCGGGGGCTATATCCCAGCCGCCCCCTGAAGCCCTCCCGGAGCCCAACTCCGCAGGCTTGGCTTCCCGCAGGCACGGAGCTGGTGAACTGAATCCCGCTCCCGTTCCCTGCTGTCCTCGTCATACAGAGCCTGCCTGCGACCGCTCCCACGGCACTCTCTGCCGATCGGGAAGAGGAGAGGAGACGGGAAGGTTGGCGAGCACACTGGAGCCGGCTCTGTGGGTGAGCATGCAGGCGCGCTGGGCTGGGATTCCACTGGAGCTTATAGGAGCTGGGATCGCAGCGCCGGCTGCACGGCAAACTCTCTGGTGCATCCTTTGCAAACCACCGTGAACCGTCAGCTCCGGGCTGGGTTGTCCAGCCTCATACGAGTGGTGGGGCTGGATCCATCCTGCCCAGCTCTCCCTCGGGGCCACGAGGGGCACAAAGCGGGGGGATGGCAGCTCCATTCGGATGGCCCCGCTCGGGTCCCTGCGTGGAGGGGCTGCGCACAGCGAGGCAGCTCTTGTCGGGAGGGGAGAGTGAGGTTTCTATCTCCGGCGGTCAGGGGTCTCCCTCCTGTGAGGCACAGAAGCCGCTCGGCACAGGCGGCTGACCGGGGAAAAGAAGGCGCAGGGAAGGGTGTGCAGAAGGGACAAGCCAGGCAGAAGTCCTTTTCCTGCCTCGCTGCGGGTGTCAGGGGACAGGGAAGTGTCAGACCTGGGGGCGAGTGTGTCTCACGGCTGCTCGCCCAACGCCGGGATGCGGAGGAAGGGCAGCACTGCCAACCCTTGGCTCCTTCCCTCGACTCACAGGCTCGTCCGAGACTCTTTCCTTTAGCTCTTCCCAGACACGTTTGCCCACACTCTGCACCCCTTCTTCCCGTCCTGCCCGCACCCAGCGTGCAGCCATGCCTCTGCCTATCCCTGGAAGTGTCCAAGGCCAGGCTGGATGGGGATCTGAGGTCTAGTGGAAGGTGTCCTCGCCCATGGCAGGGAGATTGGAACTAGATGAGCTTTAAGGTCCCTTCCGAGCCGAACCGTTCTGTGGCTCGGATTCCCTACCTGCTCTGCCGTGCTCAGTGGCCGGGCCACGCCGGGCTGGAGGAGCTGGCACACGTGCAGCGGGATGTGCAAACAGGCTCCGGCACGTGCCGAATCCCCCGCGTGTCACCGCAGGCTCTGCCGCCGCTTCACCGCACCCCGCCGCAACGCCGGCCTCCCCCCCCAAAATCCAGGGGCGCTCCTGGAGGTTTAAAAGCGGGCCAGGCGGCCGGGAGCCCCCGAACCGGGAGGGATGACTGGCTGCCGCGGGGAGCTGAGATGCCAAATCCCTTTTAAAGGGTTATTAAAGCAGTTTAAAGCGTACAGCCGTTCGGCAGAGGAGTGTGGCAGCCCCGGAGCATCGCCCGCTGCCCGGCTGGGGGCAACTCCGGAGCTGGAAGGAAGGTCCCTGGCTGCAGGTTAACAAACACAGTAATTCAGGGGGGAGGCTCAGGGGGTGCAGCCCTGGGGGCTCCGCACGGCAAGGACCGGAGGACAGCGCACTACGCCGGGCTGCTCTGGGAGAAAATCTCGCTGGGGGAACTGGGGGATCGGTGGGGCCCCCGGGATGGCTGACCCCCCCGCCAGGGAGGAAGAGAAGGGAGGGAGGACACGGGCACGGACACGGGGGTGGATCTTCCCTCCTCGCCCGCCCCACTCCCCCCTGGGGCTCCCCCGTCCCCGCTCCAGGCACCCTGCCCGCCAATGCACCGGGGGATCTCCCCGGCCCCCCCAGCACCGTCCGCAGCCCCCTGGCCGCCCCAGTCATTCCAGACTGGGACCAGACCCCCCTCCTCCAGCCCCGGGCTTCGCAGCTGCCCAGATGTGGCAGCACAGCTGGAGGAGCGGCAGCAGG
>WEIV01022615.1:98961-203981 GCA_013390005.1 Calyptomena viridis | reverse complement strand
CCCCCGCCCGTACCTGCGATTTCTCCTGCTGCCCATCCTCAAGTTGCGAGGCTCCTCCCACGGTTTTCCAACGATCGTTCCCCATCTCGCCGCCAACTTCCAGCCCAAGTAAGTGCCCGGACCCCCCTAGGTCCCCCCAAACCTCCTCNGCTGGAGGAGCGGCAGCAGGTAAGGCGGGGGCTGGTGCCAGCGGGGCCAGGGGTGCTATAGGGGACCGGGGGGTGAAGGGGAGGGCGGATGCTCCAGGGCTTCGGTCACCCCCTTTCCAAAGATACGCTTCTTCACCCTCCCCCGTGCAGCACCCCAGGCTGATGGGGCTCAGTCCCCCCGGTCGGCAGGAATGAGCAGGATACTGGGCAGAGAGAGGGGGGGCTTTGGCACGCCCCCAGCCTCCCATAACCTTTGTGCCCAAGGGTAGCCAAAGTGCTGGGGGGCTCAGAGCAAAGCCCAGCACACGGTGGGAAGGTGGTGCTGGCTGGGGAGGGAGGAGGCAGCAGGTGGCCCCCCTTACGGGGTCACACGGATTCCCATTGGATCATCCCTTGCCCAAACCCCAGCATTCCCAGCCCAAAGCGATGGTGCTGGCCCTGCGTGCCAGGAGTCCCTCCCGGCCTGATGTGCTGCCACTCCCGAGTAGATGTGGTTTTCCTTCCCATAGCTTTGCCGCACCTCCCGTAAATCTTTTATTTGCCACTTGTCTGACCTGCGGGCACAAGCGTTGCTGAGAGGTTCAGAGGAACATGGTGAGAGCAGCAATGGCTCAGCCCTGCCTTAATCCATCTGAGGGGAGGCCAGGCTCTCACTCCATGCTGAGAAGCCCCTGGAAAACCTCCTGAAGGAGCCCTGCAGTCCCCCTGCACAGTTCCTGTCCTGCAGCATGGGGCTGTTGTCTGGGCAGGTGGCACAATGGGGCTGGGGGTTGCTCCAAACTCCCTAGGTCTCTGTCCCTGGAGCTCAGCCCCAGCTGGGACACTCTGGCAGCTCCCGTGTGGCTTTACTGAGGTGGGAGCTGCCTCCCTCTGGGGACAGGTAAGGGGCAGGGCTGGCAGTTTGTACACGTGTGGGAGGGGGGGACAGGGGTCCAAGCAGCTTCTCTCTAGGACACACATCACATTTTGGGAGGAGTTGGGTGCATATCAGTTTGGCAAATGTTCCCAAAGGGCTCTCTGGGGGAATCACAAAGTGTGTGTGTGTATGTGTGTTGTCTTCTGGCCAGGTGCAAATCCTGCCTTTGGCTGCAGCGATGTTGTGTGTGGATTTACCAGGCGATGCTCATGGCTGGCAGCCCAGCTCCTTCCCCATGGACAGTTTTCAAGGACTTCCCTTTACAGCTGGGACTGGCCAACTCATGCCACCAGTCAGGTGTTTGACATACCCACACCAGCCAGGCTCAGCCCTCCACTCCACTCGGCCACTCTGGAAGCAGGAGGCCACAGGCACCCGGGAGGCTGTTTCAGCTGAACTCCAAACAATAAAAACTTATCATTAAAAAGAAATGTATCTTGGCTTCATGTGGCCTGGCAGCGCGAGGAGGAGTGATTCAGTGGCTTGTCAGCCCTGAGCGTTAGGCACGCCGAGCTGCACAACTGGACACTCTCCAAGTCCAGCAACTCATTTTCTGCAGATGGAGCCGGGACCGTGCAGAGGGCTGACGGTTAATTTGCAATCCAACATACCTTGACATAACCCACAGCCAAATCGTGGAGGTGGTGTGGGATGGGATCCTTGGGAGCCTGCTGGCATGGATGTGCAAGCAGGGTCGGCCCCTCGCAGCCCCTGCCTTGTGTGGGGTGTCCCTGCTGCACCCTGACAGGGATGCCCATGAGGGTGCAGGTGCAGGATCCAATTTGGTGGATCCCAGTGCTGGTCCCAGTGGTGTTCCCAGTTTCCAATATCCAAGCAATGCAATAAGTGGGATAGAGGGTGCCTGCCTGGAGGAGGGGGCCGTGTTTCTGGAAGCCTGAGCAACGCTCAGGGTGAGCACTGCCCATGCTTGGGCAGGCAAGGGGATGGTAGAGACACTGGCCTGGCTCATCCCTGACTCACACCGAGCTGTGTCACCTCGTGTTACCCATCATGGGGTCTGGCTGTAGCTGCAGCATTGGGGACACTGGTATGGGCATCCACGGCCAGATGAGCCCCACGGCCCCACAGCCCTGGATCCAGCCCCATGGGCTGTGCCAGCAGGGACCAAATGTTAGGGTGCATCCGAGGATTTGGTCACACACCATGGCCGGGCACCGATGGGCACGGCCCCCCCCTCCCGGGGGCTGACAGGGACTACATTGTGTGGGGAGGGGGTTCTGTCAGCTGCCCAGCCCGGATCGATAGGCAGACGGAGGGGATGATTCATGTCTCAGGCTGTGGCCCGAGGGCAAAAACGGGAGAGAGGTTTGATGTGAGGATGCCGGGAGGCTGCGGGTCCTGCCGGGAGTTGCGGCTCCTGGCAGATTTCTCCTCCCAGAGCCGGCTCTGCCCACACTGCCCGGGGGTCCCGGCTTGGCCTGCGGGCAGAAAACTACTGAAGCAACATGGGATCAGACCCATGCGCTGAACCGAGTCTTTTTTAAAAAATTTCAAACACTGTCTTCCACGTCGTGGTCCAAGACAGAGAGCAGAGTTGCGGTGGCTGAGTCGGGCAGGGACCGGGCTCGGGTCGGCTCCGTGCCCTCCTCCTCCTTCTCCTCCAGAGAGCTGGACACCACAGGACAGAGCTCTGTGACACTTTACCCCATTCGTTGTATTCAGCCACACTTAGTTTGCATCTCCAGGGTACCGCGGGGCCAGAGCTGGTGCGAGGACTCATGCCCCGTGGGTCCAGCCCAGCGAGGGGCTGTGCAGGGCAGAACCGCATCCGAGACACGGAGCTGGGGCTGGGGAAAGGCTGACAAGGGGGTGGACACGGAACCTCCCCCCGCGAGGAACAGCGTCCGCTTTCCTTGGCAGGGTGCCACCGGCGGCAGAGCCGTCGCTGCACACGCACGGCGTCAGACATCATCATCATATTAATAATGAAAGGGCAGCTCCTTCAAAGCTCTTCGTCCCCGCGCCGGCGAGAGCGCAGAATGCAGAGGAGGCGCGTGAGCCTCATCCCAAGCAGCCGTGGGTAGAGCGCTGCGATGCCCGGATGGTCCTTCGCTGGTCCTTCATCAGGCCGCTGACCTGGGGTGATGAAAACCTGCCAGGTCCCCGCTGGGTGCTCTCCCTGCTGGGAGTTTGGCTGCTGGGGGGCAGCCCACGGTGTCCCCAGCTCCTGTCCCCATCGCTGCCCTGT
Source organism: Calyptomena viridis (assembly GCA_013390005.1). Lineage (NCBI taxonomy): Eukaryota > Metazoa > Chordata > Aves > Passeriformes > Eurylaimidae > Calyptomena > Calyptomena viridis. Next base: position 200,707 of record WEIV01022615.1, on the reverse strand, counting down.
GCAGGCTCTCAGAGCCCCCTCGTCTGGCAGGGAAAGGCCGTTTCGGCTGCCAGGGAGGAGTCTCTCTCCCGAGGGCTGAGTGCTCTGTCCATCGCTGAGCGACTTGGTAGGACGTCTCGCTGTGCTGGGGGCTTTTTTTGACGCGGGGGGAGTCGGTGGCTCAGACAATGAGAAAAATTACCCCAAAGAGGTCGTGGGCTGCAGCCAACAGTGGGATCAGTGGCAGCAGCTCCTGAGGCATCTCTTCTGCTTAATCCCCTGCAAGATATTTGGGTACCCGGGGGGAGTCGGTTTTTGTCCAAACCTGTTTTGTCCAGACATCCCCAAGCCTGGTCGCTCCTTGTGAGAGTCTCAGCAGGACTAGATCAGGGACTGAGCATCTCTTTGTCTCTCTCCCTTCTGCCAAACCCTTTCCCCCACATTTTGCCTCACTTGAGTGGCCAAAGCCAGGAGAGTTTTGCGGGGGATGCCCTAATCTGGGGAGGAAAGAACCAAACCCCCTGTGACAGATGGCAGTGGACCAGCTCATACCCACCCTGTCCCCACCTCGTGTCCATATGTTTTCCCTGGCAACTCAAGTGTTTCAGAGGGTCCCACCCTGCACTAGTGCCCCAGTGAGGTGAGGGAGCTGCTGTGTTCACCCTCTGGCCCTTCCTGTCCAGATCTTTCTCAGGCTTTTTTTTTCCCTCCAAACACAACAAAACCCCCAAATCCCCTGAAACCGAGAGACCTCTTTTTGTTCCTCTTTTCCCTTTGCTTTCTGCTGTGGCAGAGTATTGATTGGAGCTGATGTGCTGTAATCCGCTGTTTCTGAGAAAAGTTGGCATCCTGGAGTCCCTGGAGGGGTCAGATCCTGCCCCAGCATGGGTCTTGCTCCTCTGCCAGGCTTGGGGCTTAGCAAGAAGGCTGTGTCTCCCTCATCCCATCCCATCCCTGCAAAGCAAGGGGTTACATGCTTGGTGAAGGGGACACCATGAGCAGCAGATGGGTAGAAGGGTCTGGTTTGAAGCAGAGCCAGGTCAAATCTTTCTGGGATGGATATCCAGAGTGCTGGGCATCTGAAGGAGCCCTCCTGCCCCTCTGGCAGGGCACAGTGACACAGGTGCTGATGAGAGGGGCTGATTAGGAGGCTTGGTAGGGGCTCTCCAGAATTCTGCTTCTCAGCGTCCAAGGAGGGATGCAGAGAGCTGGAGCTGACCCTGGCCTGAGAGGGGCTCGTTGTGGAGTACATGGTTACCTTTGCAGGGCAGGATCCTGGCTGGAGACCCCCTGGTGCCCCCCACCTCACTCCACCGTGCTGCTGCTCCATCTTAATGATGGCAAACGGGCCAGTGCTGGAATGTGAGAGGGGAAAAACCTGCCAAAAATCGCTAAAAACCATAGGGAAGATTTTAATTTAAAACCTTTTCCCACATGGAGAGCAGCAGCCTGGGCCATCTGGAGGAGCATATGCAGGTGAGGGGGGGCAGCAGTGCCTCCCCCAGCTCCCTTGCTATCAGCAGCCCCCAAAAGGGCTTTGGGCTGATAAAAGCTATCCCTGAGGTGGAGAGGGCACCCTGATCCCAGCCATCAGCCTTGGGGAGCCCCAGCTTTCCATCCCAAGCTACCAAGACCTCTCTGTTTAATTGCTGTATTTGCTGGAAAAGTGATGATGAATCCCAAAGCAAACTGCAATAGCAGCCGAGTTTATTGCAAGAGATTAATTCAGAGGTTTAATTGAAACTGCAAGAGCAGGACAGGAAAGCATCAGTGTGGGGCTGGGAGGAGGGGGGTCAGCACCCACATACACCCCTAACCCCAGCAATCAGTGACACCTAAATTAGCATATCTAATCTTCAGAGGACTCTTCCATTGGCTAAGCATCACATCCAGCATCTTAAAGCCCCAAGTCTCCTAGCAACTCCCCATCACTGCCTCTGCCCACCCATTAACCCCTTCCCAAGCCCCCCCCGCACCATGTGGAACACCTGGTGCTTTGAAGGCGTCACTGCCACGCTGGGTGTGAACAGAGATTTATGCAGCAAATAAATCTGCAGGATGCTGGGATGGTGCTCAGGATGCTCAGCTAGGAGGAGAACGGAAATGGGCTGGTTAATCAAGATTCAGAGTTTTTTTATTCCAGGTGGCACAGAGAAATCCTCAGGTTTATATATTGATGTCTTGGTAGTTTGGAAGGTTTTATCCTCCTGACTTGTGGAGATGCTGGGAAAAGGTCAGGGAGCCCCCAAATCATGGCCAGCCTTTGTAGCTCCCAGGCAACATCAGCATCAGGAGAGACAGAGCCTCTTCCTCCAGTTTCAATAATAAATCAATGACACTGTTTCTTTGGGAATAGGATGGAAGGGAAAATTTCAAGGAAAATGGCCTTGAAAGTGTAAAATCACAGCAGGACACGGTGTGATGCCCAGACCTGGGCTGGAGGGAATGAGGCTTCTCTGTGATGGTTATTTCGGTTGAGATGTCCAATACTTCCCTGGTTTTGCCTTTAGAGATCAGAAGGCTGGAAAAAAGGGTTGGAAAAAATAGTGGGTTTGCTGGTTGAAAAATAACAGTTGACATTGGGAAAAAAACCAAACTAGTTTGGTTGTTTGGTTTTTTCCTAAATATTTATAGGCTGAGAAATGTGTCTAAAGATCATGTGGCACCGAAAAGGATAAATCACTTCTCTCACTTTAATGTGTTTTGTTGAGCTTTATCAAAAACATTGTCATAAAATCACCAAATTGAAATTTTAAATGGGGGGAGAGAGGAGATATCTGGAGGGTTTGTTCTTGCTTTTGTTTTCTTATTGCCAAATAAAATACAATTAAAGCAACATTTTCTATGCCAGCCAGCATTGCTAACATCGCTTTTCTGACGGCACTTTTTTCTGTCAGCCAATGAAAATAAATGATGCAGGATTACCAGGGAGCATCCAGGCTCCGTGGCTGGAGGGGGATGCAGAGCAGCAGGCATTCCAGCTTGAAACAGAGGGATTTTATTCCCGCGGTAAGTGGAAATCTCCAGGGACGTTACCCACAGAGCTCTCTACTGCCGCCTGGAGCGATGCTTCGCCTTTCCTTTGCTCTTCAACTTCCCACCAGTGCTTCCCAGTCTAACCCAGTCCTTGCACAGCCCCTACCTGAAGGTCCCAAACTAACTCGGGACCCCGCCTCAGCAATTTTGGGCTGGCCCCAGCCAGGTCGCCGGGGCTCTTGTCGCCTCTGGGGCTCACTCTCGTGCCGGGGGCTACCGGCGACTCAGCTGCTGACTGCACCGAAATCCCCGTGGTAATTGGATGAGGGCACTGGTTTCCATGAGGATATTAAATCAGAGCCCCAGCCCCGATCCGGGGCGACACGCTTGGGAATATAAAGACACGGTAGATCACGTTATAGAGGAGTTATTTCTCCTACTTTAAAGTCAAAGGTATCACAACAACTTCTTATTTGTCACAGAGTATATTGGAGCATCTCTGATTGACGGGAGGGAGAGGGATTGGGGGAGGCAGAAGGGCTGAGAACTCACAGCTCGTCACAGCGATGTGCTCTCAGGGGGCTTTGGAAAAGCAGGCTCAAAAAGTTCTTAAGTGCTTTCTGAGCCTGCTTTTCCAAAGCCCCCTGAGAGCCCATCACGGGCACTTTCTGAGCCTTCTGTTCCAAAGCCCTCTAAGAAACCATCACTGCAATGAGTTGTGAGTGCTGAGCCCCTTTCAGGGAAGAGTCCAGGGAGTGGCAGCAGCCACAAACCATTGTGGCAGTGCTGATACAAGTGTCCCAGTGCTACAATGGTCCTGGGGACTTCGTTGGTAGGAGCTCAGTGCCACCATCCTGAGCTGGCTCCACTCGGGACTGGTACAGGGAGTCACTTAGCAAATGAGGGGCTCCAGAGACCTCCCATTTATTGGTTTAGCTGGGTCTCTGGTTGTGGTGACCATCTAGTGGCACCTGCTGCTGCTCAGCTGTCACCCACCAGGGCACCTCGTGGATGGGCAACGCAGGGGACAGTCCAAGACTGTCACAGGGTTAGGGACAGTCATGGCAGGCACATCCCACGGCTCCTTCCATGGTGGGGAGGGGTGGATGGATGGATGGATGGATGGATGGATGGATGGATGGATGGATGGATGGATGGATGGATGGATGGATGGATGGATGGATGGACATACACAGGCAGACAGACATCTCCCCACCCACAGCAGGGAGGCAGGGGAGGACAGACAGATGTGCCTCCTTAGCCAATGGAGTGTCCTCAGGTGATGCTGACAAGCCCATTAAAGGGGTTTATCAAGGGGGCTGGGGCTGGCAGGAGGCTGCTGGTTTTATCTGAGATGCTGCTTTTGGGCTGGGAGAGCCTAAGCTCCTGCTCGTTAATTAGAAAGGCTTCAACGAGGTTTGTACTGGTTGGCCTCACTCTTGAGCAGCCGTAATATGATGAGTGATTAGGGACTCTGAATCTTTTTAGCGGGTGTCATTAAGCTGCTGATGAGCTCAGGCAGGGAAAGGGCCTTTTTGGCTGTGCCTGAAACTGGCTGGTCCTGCACTGACCCAGCTCTTCCTCCTGTTGTGTTCCCTGACCTCCTGAGCCCGATGAGATGGGTAATGTGTGTGTTCTGGGGACAGCAATGGCTCGTCTATCACTCTGTGTCCTTGGGCTGGGTCAAATCTGGTGTCGTTCAGCTCATCAGTGAGATGATGAGCTTGTGGTCATGCATGAGTGAAGCTGAGATGTTACTATTTTCACTGTCTGCCAGGTATTGAGAGAATTTGGGGATGATTAGCTCTGAAAAGGTGACTTCTAAACCATTTATGCATCGGGAGAGAGAATGGTGATGTGTGTCCTGGCAATTGCTTTGGGAGGGAGCTTGTTTCCCAGTTATGGGGTTCCCCCACTTGTCTGGGCACTGATGGTGAAACCTTTCTTCTCAGGGGGCATCCTCTTAAGTGGCAGTGTCACTGTCCCATCCCCCTGAGGCCCCCAAGGGCTACAGCAAGGCAGGGAGCAAAATCTGCTGGATTTTCTCTGCCCTCCCTCATCTTCTCCTGTCTGCCTTGGCAAAACTTCCCGCAGCTCAGCAGCATCCTGCCCCGCCGTGGTCTGGTTGGCATCACTAGCACTGTATTTACAGCAGTGTTAATTAAATACTTTCTGCAATCAACGCCACACATGACCCCGCTCCCCAAGCCGGGCTGGGCTGTAATGTGCCATCATCAAGTGAGAACATGACTGCTGCCATCCCAGGGAATTTCTAATAGAGATTTACTCATCCCAGGCCTCTCATTTCTCCATTTTGTGACATTTTGCAAAGTTCAGGTTTACAAAATAAGCCGGTGCACACCAGAGATGCTCCAACAGTTATTTACACTGCATGTGCTCTTCCCCCTCTATGGGATCTTTGGCCCATGGTGAGCGAGTTGTGGGTGGGCTGGCAACTGTCCTTTCCTCCCCTTTGCCCAAGGAGCTGCTGCTTTTGACAAGGAGCACCCCATCATCCCAGAAGTCCCTCTTCACAGAGCTCTGTGTGCTGGGAGAGCAGCAGAGCATTGTGGTTGTGCCCACTGAAATGCTCCCTGCTTCAGTCCCAGGGTGAGGGATAGGGTAGGAGAGGGAACAGGCCACAGTCTTGGAGAGTGACAGGTAAGGCTGCTGCAGTTTTGGGCTGTGATTAGGGATGCTGATCTGCTCTGCTTTTAAAAATAAGCCTGGGCTGAAAGCTGGCAGGGAGCACAGATGCGGAGGCAGCAGCTGCCAGCAGAATCCCGTCAGTGTGCCACAGCCTCCAGGGTCTCACCTACAGGCAGAAAACCCCTTCTTGGCAAATCACTGGTGGTAGGAGCTGCCCACTCTTGGAATGTTAGGCAGTATGTGAAACCTGGGGATGGGGAGAAGGTGTCCATCCCAGGGGCTTGTCACTCTGTGGCACAAAGTGGTGGTCAGTGCCTTTCTGACCTGCTCCTGATTTACCTGTGTCCAGCTTCTGTGGGTGGTGGGACCTGAGGCAAACCACCAAAATGGGTGATCACGCCTGTGTCTCCCCTTCTTCCTTAGGATGGAGCTGCCCATCCTGTCTTCCCCAATGCTACAGCAAGGGCAGCTCATCCCTTCTGGATAAGGTTTTGCTGGCAACCAAGATGTGCCCATCTCACAGTAACATTCCATGTGCAGCTGGAATCAAGGGCATCAACCCAGGTCCCACCCCAGCTTCACGGGATGAATGGGACTACCCTCAGCTGGAGGGTGCTGGAGGTGGATAAGTGGGTGGTGGCACCCACTCCCATGCACCCTGTTGAAATCTGGCTGTGCCATCCTGGAGCTCAGCTGAGGGAGATGGGGGCTGCAGGCTCTGGTACACCTCGTTCCTGCCCCACGCCTGCCTTGTCAGGTCTGATCAGGAGGAGGATCAGTCGGCCCTGCTCCTCGCTCTCCAGATTTAATTAACGGGCCTTTCATCTCTACCCTGAAGGAATCTGCTATCTTCTGTCTTCTTAATTAACGTTCATTAAGCAAATCAGAAGAACATTTTCTTCTCTCCGCCTCCATGGCTTTTAACCCTTGCAGGGTTCCAGGTCCATGCCAGGGCAGGAGAAGGCTCCTGGACAGGTTGAGGTGTCATCACAGCCTTGCTCCCTGTGTCTCTGCCATGCTCGGACCATGGGGTGGTGGATACAGAGGACTTCAGGTGAGGTTGGGCTTTGCTAGAGCAGTAGGGCTGGGGGCAAGTCACAGCTCTGATCACTCTTGGGATACCCTTGTTCAAGCTCTTCCGTATCCTTGGAAGGCAAGGGGTATTGAGCTTTAGCTCTTCATCCCATCCAGGGATGAAGCTCACCCATGGCAAGGTGATGCATCTCTGCATGAAGGTTTTGCTGTGAGAAGACACCATCCAAACCTGGTAGGAATCACAGTGCAAGAAAGATATATCCTGTACTTGGGACTACTCCTGACCTTCTCTTGTAGAGTGACATTAGAAGTGATGGGGTTTTACCCTTACCCTTGGTAGATACTCATGAGGGACAGGGTTGGACCGTATTCCTTGGCTGAGCTGATCCCATCAGGGTGTCTGCTGGTTACCAGGACTGGGAGGGTGTTCCTGCAGAGATGGGGTCTCCCAGCTCTTTAGTTTGCCCTCAGAGGTGATCCAAGGAAACCCAACCATCCAGCTTTGCCTGATTCTACTGTACACCCCATGGGCACACACTGAGCCCTGGGTGCATGGTGTCATCACTCTAACACTCAACACTCTAACCCTCTGCAACAGAGGAAGGGAAGGGCAGGGAAATCATCTCCTGGGGGTGTGTTGCATCCCAAGGAGGAGGAAGCAAACCCATGACACCAAAGAGCCCCTGCCCAGAGCTTGCAGCCTCAGTAGCAAGAGAAAAGCATGGAAAACCTCACTGCTGTAGGATGCAAATCCCCCTAAAACTGGTGGCAGAGATGCATGGGGGCAATTATTGAGCTAAAAAACCTTCTCTTTCTCCACAGAGGGTGGCAGTGGCTTTGCCACTGACTGCCCGCTCCCAGGCAGCTGCTGCACAGCTCCTTGGTGCTGGGAAATTCACCCTTCCCAGTGGAGCTGGCTCTGGCTGTCAGAGCCTGGGTCAATATATGATAATGGGGCTTTGAAACGGCGCTGCTGCGGGAGCTGCTGCCCAGGACTCTGATTCACAGCTCCCCTCCAGTGCTTTCTCCCGCAGTGTGTATGGGGAAGGAGAATAAAATAAATAAGAGTAGGGAAGGGGAGGAAGGGAGCTTAAATTATAAATGAGGGCTAAGTTTCCAGGGCCCCCATGGGCAGCTCAGTGAAGCAGTGTGGGGCTCAGGGTCAGCATTCCCCCATGTACCCTGCTTTTGCAAACATAACCTGTGTGGAGTGTGGGTCAGGGTATGCCCAGGGGCATGGCACTGTGCCAGTCTGCCTCTCTCCCTCTTGGCTGTCACCCTCTTGTCCACGTGGGTCAAATCTGGAGGGTGCCACGGTCCCCCAAGGTGTTCCCTTGGCACAGACTATAATTAGCGTTAGTTGAGAGCCACTAATGAGATCTCGTGATGATCTGGTTTTGCTGCCCCATGGAGATGCCTCCATAGGGATGTGCTGTCATCCTGATTGAGGGGACTGGGCTGGCCTATAGCAGCAGGCAGAGGTGCCACTCATGGGTGCTGGTGTGGAGACATTGGGGAATGTGCTAGAGACTCACAACCCAGCCAGGCTGGTGTGAGTTGGGAAGCAGTTGACACCCCATAAATCAGCGTGGGGGAAGAAAAGAATGCTGAGTCTTCTCCAAAGTCTTTCCCTCACACCCTCTTGATTTTGGAGCTGCAAGAAAAGTGGTGACCCCCACCAATTTTAGGAAAAAGCCACATGTGAGGCATGTACCACCACAAACTCACTCCCAGGACTGAGAAATGGAGGATCTCAGCCCCATCCACGGAGCTGAAGGTGAAAATCCCCTATCCCCAAAGCAACGAGACCGGGGTGTATCCTGCTGAGGGTCCCATCCTGCCTCTCCACCCCCTGAGGACCAGGATGGCCTGTGGGGATCCCAAACCCCGCAGCTCTGTCTCGCACACAAATATTTCGACATTCCCAGAAGCTTCCACAAGATGGACCTCGGAGCGAGAGGAGGTGCCGGGCAGGGGGACTCGTCCCATCCTATCCCATCCCACCCCGTCCCATCCCATCCCGTCCTGCCTGCTCCCGCCTTGCCATCCGGAGGAGGCTCAGAGTCCAGCCAGGCGAGCCCCGGCATGGCACGGCCTCCGGGGCTCTGCCTGCTGGCCCTGCTGGGGCTGGGGCTGGGCACGGGGGGCTCCCCCGCCTGCTGGGACCCCCGGGGGCAGCCCCGCCGCTGCATGCCCGTCTTCGAGAACGCCGCCTTCGGCCGGGCTGCCCAGGCCACCAACACGTGCGGGTCACCCCCGGAGGACTATTGCCTGCAGATGGGTGCCCGCCACGCCAGCGCCTTGTGCCACCGCTGCGATGCCACCGACCCCCGGCTCCACCACAACGCCTCCTTCCTCACCGACTTCCACAGCCAGGAGGAGAGCACCTGGTGGCAGAGCCAGTCCATGGCCTTCGGCATCCAGCACCCCAACTCTGTCAACATCACCCTCCACCTGGGTAAGTGCCAGCAGAAGCTCCGGTTGTATTGGTCACTGTCCCATCCCCTGGGTGCATCGAGATTTGGGTGCAAAGGGACGGGAGGGGATGCTCCTGCATCCTGTAGCTCTTGGTGCTAGTGTTGGGTTAAGGATAGGACCCTCCCCAGGTCTTTTAGGGGGTGCAAGGAGGGAGACCACCTCTGCAAAGCACTGAAAGGACTCGGGGAAGGTCTGCCCTGTCCATCAGCCGAGCACCAGTTCTTTGTGGAGTGAAGATGCCAGTGGCTGTGCCCATCTATGTTGCCTCCCAGCCAGACATGCCCAGGGTGTCCGCTGTTCCCTTCACCCCAGGCCTCTTTTTAGAGGGTGTCTCCTTTTTATGGAAGTCTGTGGAGCAGTAGACAGGGGGTTCCTACACCTGGGAGGTCCTTGCCCACACTGGGTGAGCACTGTGAGTGCCAAGCCCCTGCCATTCACCCTCATGTGTTGCTGAGGGTGCCCAGTATGTTTCGGGGTGCAGAGCTCCACACACACCATACAGCCCCAGTAACTTTGCCCAGCTGGGATCTAACCTTCTATATTTTAAATACTGTGCAAGCCGCCTGTTTGGAGGGTACTTAAACCCAAGGGGCATGCCTGGCATTTTAAAAAGGTTTTATAACATTTTCCTGCCATCTAAACTATCCTGGCTGTTGGCCAGCGCTGTAAAATCTTCATTCTCTGCAGTCTCCTGCCATCTGCATGCCAAAGGGGGGTAGTGGAGGGGCTGCAGCTGGAGCTGGTAAGGGGACAGCCGAGTGTGGTAAGGGGACAGCTGAGTGTCGGTGTGGCACGGAGCAGTGCTGGTGGGACCTGGGTGGCTCAGGGTGACAGTGGAGGGTGCGTGTCTGCCCTGCAGTGACGCAGGAGCTGCTCGGCTGGGCGGAGGTCGCCACTTTCCCAGCCCCCTGTGAACAAGCGGACATCTGGTCCTGCCCCCGGGCTGGGGCCGGGCTCCCCACGGGGCATGAGAAGTGATGCCGGAGGAGCCTGCCATCCCTGCTCCGGCTCCTGCCAGCCCTGCCAGAGGGCATCTGCCGGCCTCTTGTCTATCTAACGTGGGCTGTCACATTGCCCCAGATCTATTTGTGTGTGACCTGGGGCACAGACCACACGAGTGCAGCCTGTGTGGCTCAGCAAGCTGCCACCGGGTGAGTTTGTGGCCACCAGTCCCAGTTTGGCACAGCGACATGTGCGGGCCCTGCAAGCCCCAGGGCTTGCTTTCCAGTTTCTGTCTTTTTTCCAGCTCTTTCCTGGCTCCTCTGTGGTCCCTGTTGGACACTGCACTCAGGTTTCCTGCAGAGTCCAAACCCTGTGACCACCCTGGTGTGACTGCCTCTGTTAACACAGGCAAGGCTATAGCATCGCACCAAGGTCATCTTCCAGCCCAGTCCTGGTGGCCCTTCCTGAGCTGGAGCATGTACCCTTCTTCCTGCATGGTTTCTATATCTTGTTGTGCTAAAATGTGCCATTTTGGTGCTTGGCACCTTGCTGTCTGACTTTCCCAGAGCTGCAGGGCCCCATTTCTGTCCCAGCTGCAGACATTTTTATTGCTGCCTTAATGCTTTCACTTGGGTCAAGGAGGAAAAGCACAACTGGCCCCTGCACCCCCCAAAGATGAGTACTTGCTTGTGAGCTCCACGAGTAATTGGGTGTTTTAACCCATGTAGCCTCTCCCCCCAGCCTCCTTGTCTTGCTCAATCTTGTAGGTTCTCCAGCATGGTTACCTGGGGAGCTTATTAAATAAGATATGGAATGAGTTGGACAAGACCTGTGTTTACCTGCGTGCTGTTGATTGGCGTTAATTAGATTATTCTTCTTTAAATCTCTCTTCCTCGTGAGGTTTCAGTCGTGCCACTACAGTGCACTGGACTGAGAACAGGTCGATCATCCCAAGTGTCCATGGCTCTTGTATTTACCCTGTCAGACATCAGGAGGAAACCCAAAATATCTGTGGCTTGCAAAGGCAACAGGCACCGGAGCTCCTCAGGAAGCAATCTGAATGCCAATGGCTCATTTTGGAGTGTCTAGATCAGGTGGTATCTGTGTCTGTGACTCTGATTTTCCTGTGGGATGGGAGCCCAGGGCTGAGGTTTGGCAGGGCTGGAGGTGGATGGGGACATGTAAGTGACGTGGCTGTCACATATGTTCCTTTCTCCTCTCCAAAATCCTCTTCTTGGAGCCCCCAGTACAGTACAAGCTGCAATTTGGGCTCTGGGGGAGGCAGGTGAACACCGTTCAGATAACAGCACAACTGGGAGAGCACCCAGGGGTCCTGATGCTTCCCATGCCCCCTCCCAGCATCCTCTCCTGCAGCACACCTGGCTTTAGGACACATCACACCTTCCTGAGCAGCAAAGGGGAGATCACCAGCCTGGGTTATTTTCTGGATCCTTTTTTTTCTAAGCAGAAATTGGCTCATTGAAAATCTTACCTGGAAAAAGCACACACTCCCTCAGAGTGATTCCTCAGGGAAGGTAGTCTCCTCTATCCCAGCTGAAGGCAGGGAAATGGGGCTCCCCCAGCCTGGCTGTCCCCTCCCCTCATGTGAGGCTACTTGGGGCAGTGGCTGTTTATTGACACAGCACTGAGCTCCCTTCCTCTCCCAGAGGAAACTGCCCCAGGAGGTGATGGCCCTGACCTCGCTGTTTTGGTAGCCGTTCCCCGGGGACCCTGCTGTCTGGGAACTGGCGCCTGCCAGGCGTTCCCCCTGCACGGGATGCGGGACAAGGGCAACCCACTGTCCCCAGCCCGGAGGGGTCCCAGAGGGAGGAGAGAGGCACAGGGGAGTGTGGCGGTGGTGGGCAGCCCAGCTGCAGCCCCTTCCTGGCCCTCGTCACCTCCGGGTGGGCTGGGAGCGGGTCTGTCCCCTGCTCCAGGCACTCAGCCGGGCGCTTCCCGCATCCCTGATGGGATGCAGCTGCTTTTCCCAGCGCTGGTAGCCGGCTGCCTCGGCTCCCCCGCAGCAGTCGCAGCACATACGCGACAGTATTCATATGGGCCCAATTAAAGGCTTGTTTTCCTAGTCCCGGAATAACCCCTCTAACATTCCCAACTCATTATCTTTTCAAATAAAGCCAAAACCTTGCAGCTAATTGTTTTGTGCTGTCAGGAGTGGTGCTGTTATGGAGCAATCCAGGCTTTGAGCTGGTCCTTCATCTCTGGCAATTAAGCGGGTCTGATGTTCACTTTGGTGTTTTCTCTTCTCTTTTTTGCTAATTCTTTCAAGTGCTTTCAGAGCTTGCCAGCCGCCCTGGGGATTGGTGGCCTCTCTTTGTCTTCATCCCAGCAAAGACGGCAGCAAGGCTGGGTCCCGGCACGCAGCTCTCTGGGAATCTCTGGGAAGGAGTTGGCCTTGATCCTTTCCAGCTCTCCATCCCTGTGGCACTACTGCCCTAGGGATGCTGTCAGTGCTGTGGGCCTGACTCTCCTCCCTGCCGATGGACAGAGCCTGGATTTGCAGTGGCTTCTTGCTTGTGCAACCCATCCAGTGCACCCACAGAAGGAGTGAGCGCTGTGTTGAGCTGAGAGCCAGTTTGGAGCTGGATGGGTTTGGGCTGCACCACCAAGGAGCTGATTAACAGCAGCTGAACGGTGATTTCTCCTCTTCTAGCTGTGGCATGGAGAGGGGAGCAATGTGGTGGGGGCAGCTGTGCAGGATGGGGCACTGGGATAATTTAGGCTGTGGTGCCCATCAGGAGGCTGGGAGAGGGTCACAGCTTGGTGGGTGTGTCCACAGGCAAAGCCTACGAGATCACCTACGTGCGGCTGAAGTTCCACACCAGCCGTCCTGAGAGCTTTGCCATCTACAAACGCAGCCACGCCGAGGGGCCCTGGGTGCCCTTCCAGTACTACAGTGCATCCTGTGAGAAGACCTACGGGAAGAGACCACGGCACTACCTGAGGCCAGGGGAGGACGAGCAGGTGGCTTTCTGCACCGATGAATTCAGTGACATCTCCCCTCTGAGTGGGGGCAACGTGGCCTTCTCCACCCTCGAGGGACGGCCCAGCGCCTACAATTTTGATGGAAGCCCCGCGCTGCAGGTGCCACCAGGGTGGGAGGGGGGTGGGTACATGGATCTCTGGGACTGAGAGAATTATTGCACCCACGCAGGGTAAAAGCACTCATGATGCCCTGTATCCTGATATGAAAAGGTGTAGGATGTGTCCCAGTTGGGGTGGGAGGTGGTGGCCCAGACCCCTTGACAAGATGCATTTCCCGTCTCCCTTGCAGGAGTGGGTGACAGTCACTGACCTGCTCATCTCCTTGAACCGGCTCAACACGTTTGGGGATGACATATTCAAGGATCCCAAAGTGCTGCAGTCATATTACTATGCCATCTCTGACTTCTCTGTTGGTGGCAGGTGAGGGGCAGCCAGACTGTGTGAAGACAGGAGTATGGGGACCTTCCTGGGGCTGTGGGGCAGGGGCAGCTGCTCCCCACCTGTCTTGTTTGAATTGTGGTTTTGGGGAAAACTGCCCAGATGTGGCGTCTTCCGTGTGTAAACTAGAGCTGGAAGTGGAAAAACAGGTGATTAAACCTGGAGCCCTCCCAGTTGTGCATAGAGGTGGTCTTTTCCCCATAAGTCCTCTCAATGTGCCACCAGCTGTATTTGTTTGGTCCCTTCCAGCTTCATGGCTTTTAATGACACTGGGGCTCATGTTGCTCCTGCAGGCCTGCTGGTCCCTGCACATGGCATAAGGGGAGTCCAGGGGTTCTAGTGGATCAATGACCTGAGCCTGCAGAGGCTGGTGGAGTCAGCACAGCCAGTCAGAGAAGCTGGAGCAGCTGCCAGAAGGAAGGGGTAGCTGATATGGGATGGAGATGCAGTTGGCATCCACTTGGTGCTGCCCATGGGCTGTGCTGCACGTGCCCTTCCACATCTGGGAGAAGTGGGAAATCCATCCCAGAGGGAGCTGTCTGCCCTGGGCGGTGGAGCTGGGACTGCTCCCAGTTTGCTGGCTGACCTGTAGCTGCTGTCCCACCCCCGGGGTCAGCAGCTGGAGCTGGTTAGCCCGGGCCACCCTCGACGTGTGACCTTCAGACTGGCCAGGCTGGGAGCGCCTCAGGGACATGACGGGCTGCCTGCACAGCCTGAGCTGCTTTCACCTCCTGGCCAGCCCAGCAGCAGGTCACAGTCTGGGCTCTGTCCCACGGCCACTGCTGCCCACGCCTGTGCTCAAAGCGGCTCCCCCATGCTGGGGTCTTACTGCAGGTGCAAATGCAATGGCCATGCCAGCGAGTGTGTGCCAGACGAGGCTGGGCATCTGGTCTGTGTGTGCCAGCACCACACGGCCGGTGTCGACTGCGAGCGCTGCCAGCCCTTCTACCAGGACCGGCCCTGGGCACGTGGCACTGCCGAGGCTGCCAATGAGTGTCTCCGTGAGTATCTCCTGGGCTGTCCCTGTGGTCATGGCGTGTGGCCGGCCCTGATGGACTGCACTGGTGCTGCCTTGGCTCATCCCGCAGCTCCTGCCCTTCCCGCACAGGAAGAAAGCACCTGCTGCATTTCATGGGGGAGGAAGGGAGGATTTGCACCACGAGGCTTCCCTTCACAGCATCACCCTGAGGAGTCTCCATTTCCCCACCCCATGAGTGCAGCCAAGTGCTCCATGCGTGGTCCTGCACCCAGCTCCACTTCCAGTGGCAAAGGCACTGCCGAAAGCTCACACCACTGAGCCGAGCAGCCTCTGGCCCATCCAACCCCAGAGGAGGTTGCTGTAACCTCCAGCGCCCCCCAGGTGCTGATCCCCCTCTCCTGTCATCTCCCCCACAGCTTGCAACTGCAGCGGGCGCTCCGAGGAGTGTTTCTATGACCGGGAGCTGTACCGGCGCAGTGGGCACGGGGGTCACTGCCGCAACTGTCGCGACAACACGGCCGGGCCCCACTGCGAGCGCTGCCGGCAGAACCACTACCGCTGGGAGCCACAGGCAGCCTGCCAGCCCTGCCACTGCCACCCCGCAGGTGTGTGGGACTGTGCTCGGCTGGGCTCAGCAAAACCCCTGTCCCAGCTGCAGTTAACTGGGAGGGATTGTCCTGCTGGATTCTCCCTCGCTCAGGGTTTCCCCGGCTCCCCTCACCTCGTGTCTCTCCCTGGCTAACTGGGAGAGCCTCGGGGCTAACTGGGGTCTCCACAGGCTCCCTGCAGCCCCAGTGTGATAACTCAGGGACCTGTCTCTGCAAAGCCAATGTGACGGGCTGGAAGTGTGAGCGCTGCAAGGATGGTTATCACAGCCTCAGTGAAGGTGGCTGCAGGTGAGGAGGAGCCCGACCCCGGGGAGGAGCAGCAAGATGGAACAAGGGCTCACCTCACGCCTTTGTCTCACCCCATCCAGACCCTGCGCCTGTGACCCAGCCGGCAGTGTGGGCACCTGCGACCCCAACACAGGGCACTGCACCTGCAAGGAGAGGGTGGAGGGGCACTTGTGCAACAGGTAAGCACCATGGCCCTGGGATGGGACCACTGTCCCTTTCCAGTCTGGGATCAGTGCCAGGACGTGGTGGAAAGGCTGTAGGGCTGCATCCCTCAGGACCACTGGGACTGGGCACACAAGGAGCTGCCACCAGTGCCCTGCCCTGTGTAGGACACTGCCCAGGCAGCTCTGCCTGTCCTGTGCCATTTGTTACCATTTCCTCCCTGTGCCCAGGTGCCAGCCAGGCTGGTTTAACCTGCAGCCCCACAACCCCACGGGCTGCACCAGCTGCTTCTGCTATGGCCACTCCACCGCCTGCACAGCAGCAGATGGCTACGAGGAGACTCACATACGCTCTGACTTCAGCCAAGGTACCAACCCCCAGCCCTGGGTGAAACAGAGGGCACAGTGGGGCTGAGTATCCCTCTCTGGGGCCGAGTGTCCCTCTTTGGGACTGAGCATCCCTCTTTGCAGCTAACCGGTGGTGATGGATGGAGGGAATTTTCTCTGATTTGCCCCTATTTTACTGTTAAACCTCCACTTTTGCCCCCAGTTCCACGGGGACAGGCTCTCCCCCGTTCCCCATGACATACTTCCATGCCAACCGGCTCCTGGAGCCGTGCATGGCTCAGGGAGGGCTGTGGGATGAGGCACAGCCATGCCACCACACCAGGGATTGCAAGAGCACTAAACGTCAACTCGGAAAGTTAAAAACTATAGGATGGAGCCTGCTGGGAACTTTCCCCCTTATTTCCCCCTCTCCCCATCCTCGGCTGGGATGTGTCAGGGCGGCCGGGAGAGCGAGATGAGGTGCTCTCGTTGCGCTGCAGCCAGGGCTGTGCTGGCAGGGCTGGATGTGTGCGAGATGCTCGGGGAAACCCTGCCATCTGCCGCGCATCCCGGCGTGTGCAGCCCTGCTGCAGGGACCCCACAGCTCCCGCCGCAGCTCCCGCTCACCGGGACCCGCCCCTGCACCCCGCAGGAACGGGGACCCACGGCAGGCACCCCCCCTCTGCCTTTCCTGTTCCCCGACGAGCAGATGGATACGAACGCGCCAGGCACGGGTTGATCCTGATTGCAATTAAACCGCGCTGCCAATTGCTGTACCGCTGGAATGTCTTCCACAGCCTTGAAACGGAGCCAGGCTCTAAACCGATTCTTTTTTTCCACCCTTCGCACAGCCAATCTGGGGCTGCTCGTTTTGGGACTGCTTTTGAAAGCCCTGAGCTGAGATGCAACCACGACACTCTCCTAAAACCCTGCTCCCCACAGCACTCCCCAGTCAGTGGAGCTGGATCAGATGGAATTTTTCTGTACTGGGCAAAAGAGTCTGGACTGGGGATGATTTGATAACTGAGCACAGCCCACTTGAGAGCTGGGGAGGAATTTCCAACCTGTCCTGCAGGGCTGGAAGAAATAACTAACCCCAGGGAATGGGAGTGGGAGTTTAACCAGTTTCTGGAGGAAACCATCTTAACACAATTACCCCTCATCTCTCCCTGGGCTTCTCCAGCATCTCTCCTCAGGCTTCCTGCACTCTTCAGCCCACAGTAATGTTGGAACTGCAGTGCAGGTGGGGGGCCAAAGTCTAAAGATAACAATTTCCTCCAAATCTCAGAAATTACATAGATAGACGGTGGCTAGGGCCACCCTCCAGATCATAAGGGCACAGAGCCTGAGCAGAACAGGGTGCTACAAAGAGCTGACCCCTTCCAAGACCCTGGAGAGCCTTGGGAGAAGAACAGAACCTTTGAAAGCAGCAGCCCACTGGTGCTGGGCTGGTGGGGACCTGCTGCTCCCTTTGCTGTACACTGCCACTGTGTGCTGTCACACAGGGCTGGAGGGCTGGGCTGCCACAGCTCCAGGCACAACAGACCTGCCTCTGCGCTGGGCTGATGGGGAGATAATCACCGAGTGGGCTGGAAAAGAACCAGTGGACTTCCTTGCACCAGGTATTGTATGTGGTGGGTCCCTGGGGTGCTGCTCTGCTGCGAGGACCTCCCAGTGCTTTTGTGGGATGTCCCATTGCCATGCTGGTGCGTGAGGCACTGGGCTCCATCTCAGAACTTAGCATGTTTCAATAGCACAAGGTGGTGGGAAGGGTTGGAACAGTGAGTCAGAAACCTGGAAAGGCAGGTTGGAGCTGGCACTGCTCTAGGAGGGTGACTGGGGCTCCTGTTGATGCTGGTGGGAATAGGATGGCACTGGCAGTCCTGGCAGAGCTGGTTCTTCCATCTCCTACAGACTTTGCTCTATCCCCCGACAGAGAAGTTTCTGCAGAACCAGCGCCTCAGTTATGGGCAGCTCCTGTCCCTGCTGTTGGGAGTGGAGGGGAACGGGACAGAGATAGAGACTGCAGTGCTCCTGCTCCAGGTCCAACTGGTGCTGGAGGGTGAGGGGATGGAGCTCACCATGTCCAGCAGCAAGAGCCAGCCTCAGCATGGAAAGCAAGCTGTCACCTTCAGGTACTTGTCACAGAGCTTTGGGGAACCTTAGTGGGGTTTAGGGCACAGCACGTCTGATCTTGTTTGGGCTGCTCTTTGCTGTGGGGTTCAGTCCCACTCTCTGCCCCCCTCAGGGATTTAACTGTGCCCCCATCACTTTGCCCAGGCCCCAGTTCAGGGAGACAAGCTGTCCTGCAGCATGTGGCTCTCAGGCTGGCCCTGTCCTTCCTCTCACTCTCGTTCTCCAACAGGCTGCATGAGGCAGAGGAGGGTGCAGAACCTTTGCTGTCAACCTTCAGCTTCCAGCGCCTGCTCTCCAACCTGACTGCTCTCCGCCTCCGTGTGAGCCACGGCCCCAGGAGAGGTGAGTGGCTGCTCATGGGGACCAAGCTGGGATGGGGCCGGGGACATCGAAGCAGTATCAGGTTCTCAAAGATGAGAGGCATTGCAGGGGTTGTGTTAGAGCAGGGGGTGTCTCCTCTCAGTGAACACCTCTGGAACTTCTGGAGGCATTTTTGGGTCTCCTACGCCTGTCTGAAGCATTTTCAGGCAGGACGTAGAGAGCAGAGCAGGGGATGTACCATCCCATCATCCCATTCTGACATTGCTCTTCCCTCTGGCAGGCAGGCTGTCCCTGAGTGAGGTCCAGCTCACGTCCGCTGGCCCCGGGCTGGGGACACGGGCGGGCTGGGTGGAGGAGTGCACGTGTCCCACGGGCTATTCCGGGCAGTTCTGCCAGTCCTGCGCACCCGGATTCAAGCGGGAGATCCCCTTTGGTGGCCCCTTTGTCAGCTGTGTGCCCTGCACCTGCAACCAGCACGGGGACTGTCACCCCCTCACAGGTTTGCACTCCCCAGTCCCTCCACTCACCTCGTGGCTACATGCATGGGTGACAAATCCATGTCTATACTCGTTCTGAAGGATGCTGGAAACCATCAGTGAGGTTGCGGTACCCAAAATTTTGCCAGCTGAACTGCTTAGCTGGTTGTAGGGACTGGTTTCATAACTGCAAAGACAGAGATAATTAATGAAGTGAAATAAGAGTGATAATTTATAATTAGAGGGGCATTTTTCATTGTACTTTATGACCTTTAAGCAGGAGAAGGGAAGGGCGATGGTCCTCTGAGGAGCTGGGGAGCAGGGGTTAGGGCAACAGAGAGGCAGAGTGTTTTGCCAGGCTGGGTCTCACAGGCAGCATCACTGTCCAATGAGTGGAGCAGGATTGGGCACAGCCCTGGAATCTGAAAACTGAGCAGAGAAACAAGGAAAAGAGCAGAACAACACAGCAGTGCCAGGCTTACAGGAAGGCAGCAGAGGAGCTCGCCTTGTACTGCCAGCCTAAGCCCTGCTTTGCCTCCAGATCCAGCTCAGAGGTGTGTGACTGCAACAGGGACTGTGGATGAAGGGAGGAAAAAGCCAAAGCAAAGTCTTTGGGGCAGTGTGGCTGTGTCTGGAGTGGTTCTCACGGTCTTGGTGCTCCCCTCTGCTGCCAGATAAAATGTCTGGGTGGCTTTGGTTGGGAAAGGGGAGCAGGACTGCAAACTGCTGCCATGGATCCTGAAGTGGCTGTGTGAATCTTTTATCAGCCTTGCTGCTGTCAGCCCTGGGGAAAGGCAGAGCAGAGCCCTGAGGAGTTCGTGAGGTGCTGCTGTGCTCCTCGCTCATCCCTGCAGACAGCAGCAGCTCTGATCAGTGCGGGAAAGACCTTGGAAATACGATGATGCGTTTTGTTACCCGGAGACCCTGGACGGAGGGGAGCCCGCGGGGCTCCTCGCTGGCCGGCTCCCCTCAGTGGGAAGCACCAGTAGTGTATGGCTGGGATGGAGAGGGCTGGAAGAGGCAGAATGCTCAGCGAGTGCCCCTGCCCTGCCAGCGGAAACGCAGCGGCAGCTCTGCAAACTCTCCCTCGTTTCACAGAGCCGGGGCTGGCGCCGCTGCGCAAAACCCAGGGCCGGGACCAGGCTTTTGATGTCCCGGCCTGGGCGCTGCCAGCCCGCGCACTTCCTTTAGTTTATTTTTCCACTTCTTCCTGCCACCCGCTTTTCCTTTCTTTTCCTTTGTCTGACTGCCTGGATGTGGGGAAAATGGAAAAACAGACGTTCCCTCCTGCGCAACCTTCCCGGTATGACCCGACCCCACAAATCATGGAGGAAAATCCTCCCCCTGGCTCCTTTTCTCTCTCCAGTGAAGCAGAGCATCTGCCTGGAGGTGGGGGGTTCCTTGAGCACCCTTCTTCGTCTTCCTCCTCCTCCTCCTCACAGCCGATTTCGGAAGGCTGACTCACCGGCTCGGCTCGCTCTGGAGGAGATGCTCCCCGGTGGGTGCCGGGCGGGCTGTTAGTGTTTTCCATGACAGACTGGAAAGGATGTGCCTCGTCGAAGAGAAATGTGTTGTCGATTATGGCAGGCGCCGACAGCCTCCACACACACTGATGGTGCTGCCTGTGCCAGTGCTGCCTCATCCCTACGCTGCTGTGGCCCCGGTGTTTTCTCCAAAACCTTCTCTCTTGAGCAAGGACAGGGCAAAAAGGGAAAATGTTCCGAGTACTGGTTGGGAATATGCAATCCCAGCGTGATCCCTTGGCTGGAGCTGCACATCCCTCTTGGCACCTGGTGTGCAATGCTCAGCGCTGGGCTCTCCATCCCTCTTGTGGTCCCTGCTGTTTTTCGGGGCTGGGTTTTTGCAGACCCTCAGCTCTGTTTTCCTTCCCACAGGGCACTGCCAGTGTTTGCACAACACAGAGGGTCCCTCCTGTGAGCGCTGCAGCCCTGGGTTTTATGGCAACCCCTTCATAGGACGCTTTGATGACTGCAAGCCATGCCCCTGCCCCAGCCACTCACCCTGCATCGAGGTGCCCAACAGTGGGGAGGTGGTCTGCACCCACTGCCCCCCAGGGCAGAGAGGTGAGCCTGGGGGTGGGTGGGCACAGGGATCACAGACACCACCAGCATGGCCAGACCCTCCTGTCTTTTCACTTTCCTCAGGAAAACGCTGTGAACTCTGTGATGACGGATTTTTTGGGGACCCCCTGGGGCAGAGGGGCCCTGTGCGTCCCTGTGAACCCTGCCAGTGTCATGGGAATGTGGATCTTAATGCCGTGGGGAACTGTGACCCCATGTCTGGCCGGTGCCTGCGCTGCCTGTACAACACAATGGGCGAGCACTGCGAGAGGTGTCAGCCAGGCTTCTATGGAGATGCACTGGCTCCCAGCCTTGCTGGGAAGTGTGCACGTACGTACAGCCCCAGGGACAGCTTGCTTGCAGCCAAAATCCTCCCAGCAGTGGAGGCAGAGGGTGGAAGGGGGGTGCCCAGCAAGTTTAGAGGCTGATGGGCAGTCCAGGTTAGCCCCAAATGCTCTGGAATGGCATTTGCCTTCTTTCTCCACTACCATCCTTCCTTGGAGATACTCTGGTCTGCAAGGGCTCAGCCTCTTGGAGCCAGTTTGATGGGGGATGTGCCTTTCCAAGTTGTGGGGGGCTCAGCCCCAGTGCTCCATTCCCGCAGTTCCATCCACCAGTGCCATGCCGGGACGTACGTGCTATTTTGTCTCCCATAGCTTGTGATTGCAACCTCAGTGGCTCAGACCCAGGGCTGGAGGGCTGTGATCCCATCACAGGCCAGTGCCACTGCCTCCCACACGTGACAGGCAGAGCCTGCGGGCACTGCCAGCCTGGCTACTATGGACTGGAGCCTGCTGTGGGGTGCAAGAGGTATGTGGGGCATGGCATGGGGCTGCCAGGGACAGGGCGGCTCTGTATCCCTGGCCCTGGTCTCTGCTCTTTGTGTCTGTTGTCTGCTCATGTGCCCCAACCTCTTGTGCCAGCTGTGAGTGCCATCCGACAGGGTCCCGTGACAGCAAGTGCCACGCACTGACAGGGCAGTGCTCCTGCCAGCCAGGTGTCACGGGGAAGCAATGTGACCGATGCCACCACGGCTTCTTTGGCTTCTCCGCCAGGGGCTGCCGAGGTAACAGGGATGGAGACTGCGCCTCAGTCCCTAAAGCAGGGCTGGCAGCCACAGCATGACACCTTCTGCCACCACTGCAGCCTGCAACTGCTCCCCGCTGGGCTCCGTCACCCCGCAGTGCCATGAGAACAGCACCTGCCTCTGCCGCCCTGGCTTTGTGGGCTACAAGTGCGACCGGTGCCAGGCCAACTTCTTCCTCGACCCGCAGAGCTCCCACTGCCAGCAGTGTCCTGCCTGCTATGGGCTGGTGAAGGACAAGGTACGGCCCATGTACTGCTGAGGTGGGCACGTCACCCTGACCCCTGCACTGCCTCACCGCCCATCATGTCCCTCTGTGTCCCTCTGTGTCTTGCCTGCAGGCTGACCAGCTGAAGGCCAGGCTGCAGCAGATGGAGGAATGGCTGCAGAAACCAGGCTGTGATGCCCACCCAGGCCAGTCTCCCATGCTGGGAGATGCACCCCGAGGAGATGGGCTGCCCAGGTCACACCTCCTGCAAGGTATGAGGGACACCCCTTTCCTCATCTCCTGCAAGGTACAGAGGACTCTCCTTCCCTCCACCATGGGGGGAACCCCATATCACCCCTTTGGGGACCCTCTGCTCCCTCAGGGTTGTGTGACATGCTGAGTGGGTGCAAGGAGGTCCTGGGTCACCGCTGGGCTCAGTGTGGATGATGGAGTGACCTAAGGGGGAGGGCAGTGGCAGGGACATGGCTTTTTGGGTAGGAGAGAGATCACTGCAGGGATGCTCGCACCCATGAGGTTCTGGAGCAGGTGGTGATGGGCATTACTGGGGGCTGAGCATTGACACATGGGTGTCCTTTGGGTGCTGCATCCCTGGGTCCCTCCAGAGCACTCGGAGGGATGGTATTATTCTTTCATTAGCAGGTGGAAGGCAGGGACTGGGGCAAGCTAGGAGCCCTGAGCACCTCTATGGCAACAAGTTGCTTGTTCTGCCCACAGGTGCCTGGGCCACCCTCTTGGCACAGGTGAGGCATTTGGCAGGGGTGCTGAACACCACACAAGGCCGTCTCACTAGTGCCAGCCAGGCCACCAGCTGCTCTGGCCATGGACCCCCCAAAACCTGTACCCTGCTGTCAGAGATCGGGGCTGTGCTGCAGTCAGCACAGCAGAAAATCCTGCATGCTGTGGATATCCTGGCTACCACGGTAAGGGCTCTCAATGGTCCTGGGCTTCTTGCAGGGCTGGTGGCAATCCTGGGGGGCAGTGGGATGTACCCCTCTGGCCTGGTGGGGTGGGATGTAACCAGTAGAGTGGGTTACTGGGAAAGCCTGAGGTCCATGTGGGTATAGCCCTCCTTGCAGCAGATTGAAGAGGAGCTATTTCTTTTGCTCCAGCCCTTGGGCGCTTCTTGATGGTGCTGGGCTGGCAGGGTCCAGGGGTCGCTGCTCCCTGCCAGGGTCTCACTGCTGCTGTTTGCATTTCAAGGAGATTCCCCAGGAAATCCCACAGCAGCCCACAAACTGGAGCCACTGGGCACTGGAGGCACGGGCTCTGTCTGAGAGGTACTGCTGCAAGAGGCAGAGGAGGGGGCTGCCCAGCCAGGGATGCTGGATGACCACTCCTTTCCAAGGAGGCCAATCCTAATATTATCTCTCTGGGTGTCCTTGTCCCTGCAGGCACGAGGACACTGTTGCAGAGGTGGAAGCAGTGGTCAGGAGAGCACTGCATGCCTCCAATGCCAGCTCCGAGCTCCTCCGGAGCCTGCTGGAAGGGAATGCGACACGGGATGCTCAGCGTGAGCTAGAGGCTGGGTGAGGGGCTGGCAGGGCACCACAGCCCCTTACCTCTGGCCAGGTGCCAGTTACAGGACTCAGTTACAGTGATTTGGCATCTGCCCAACAGGGACATGCTGAGCCACGTCAAACTCATTGCACTGAAATGTTGCAAAGTGGGAAGACAGGGTGCTCCATGCTGGGGGTATTTCAGGGAAAGCCCTCAGCCTTTCCCACTACATACATGTCTGGCGCCAGGTCCCAAGCTGTCATCTCCATCCTTTGAGGGACCAAAAGGGCCAGGCTGACAGCACCTTGTCCACACAGATATGAGGAGATTCAGCAGGCGCAGGAGGAGCTGAGTGTTGGCGTCGCAGAGGTGGCAGCAGAGGCCAGGAGAGCCTTGGCAGCTGTGCAACAGGCAAACACAGACATGGCCAAGAAACTTCTGCAGGTGGCTGCTCTGGGGCAGGTGAGCAGTACCCAAGTTACAGCTCTTGCTGGTATCCTTACCCCTTGCTTTACACTCTGAGAAGTGCTGCCTCCTGGACTAGAAGACGCTCTCATGGAGTCTTTCCTGACCCCACAGCAGGTACTGCCAGTGCAGACTGGAGCCCTGGAACAGGATCTGGCAGCACTGGAGCAGACAGCAGAGGCCCAGGAGCAATTGGCTCAGCAGGCTATTGAGGCATCCCACACACTGGCAGCCGGATTGCGCCTGGAGCTGAAGAGGATTCATGGCTTTGAGCAGGTAATTGCTGCTCACTTACATGGGGAGCCCCATCCCTGCTGCTCCAGTGACCAGAGGGACTGTGCCTGCAGCCAGGGAGTCTTGGGACATATCGGCCCTTGGGTTCAAGGAGATCACCTGCCAAATGAGAGCCGGCTAAGACCCACATTTCTCAGCACTCCCCACACTCACTCCTTCTCTCTCCTCTTCCAGTTGCGGGACTGGGTCGGCTCTGCCCATGACACGGCCACCTCGGCTGTCTCCCATGGAAAAGCTGTGAGCTCTGATGCCAAGTCCCTCCTGGCCAGTTTGGAAGGTAAAAGACACCAATCAGAGCATGTCCAGCCACAGCCTGGCTCTCATCACGCTGGCTCTGGGTGCCAAGAGGAGAAGGGTGATGGTCAATTTGTCCCCATAGGCATGAGGAAGGTGCTGGGGCAACAGAAGGGTCAGGCTGCCCTGAGAAGGAGGATGGCCATTGTGCGGGACAGAGTGATGGTGGATGCCCAGAGGAAGATTAAACAGGCAGAGAAGACACTGGGAAACTCCTTGTCTGTTTCCACCACAGCCCAGAGGGCAGCTGGGGAGGCTGAGCAAGTCTCTGAGGAGAGTGCCAAGGTCCGAGCAATGGGATGTGTGGTGTGGGGAGCTGCTGGGCATAGCCAGGCTGATGCCATCACAGGCAGAGCCCGGCCTGCTGCAGGCAGGGCTGTGTGTCCCCAGGTAACTGCTCCCATCTCCTCACTTTGCAGAGAGCACGGGCTGTGCTGCAGGAGAGCAAACAGGCCCGCAAACAGTCTAGACAGCTCACCAGGCGTGCCAATGAGACCCAGCAGGAGATATCCCGACAGGAGCATGTGGCTGAGAAGCTCAGGAGGGACCTGGAAGAAACACACCAGGTGAGTCAGACGCCTTTGAGCAGATTGTGTCCTCTGGAGCCTGGAAGGAGCTTTGCTCACAGCCTGAAGTATAGGGAACAACACAGCTTTTAGTCTCCACTGTATGGCGAATGCCGTGGAGGTGTTCCTGGGACCCCCTCTCCCATCCAGCCAAGAGTCAATGGTGTCCCTGATCCACATGTCTCTCTCTGTTGGAAGGTGGGGTCAGAGGTGAGCGAGATGGCAAAAAGCCTCCAAGAAGCCCGGGGCTCGCTCATGTCGGACATTGAGACCCTGAACAACCTTCTGAGCAGCCTAGGTGAGATCTGGGCGGGAGCGAGGAGCCAATTCCTGGGTAAGCACTGGGCTTTCAGGGGCCCAGGGCTCTCCTGCTTTCTGGTGCTGGCTCGCTGCTCACTGGCCATCCAGGCTGAGCTGGGTGCCCTTAGGCTGAGATCACCTATGGTCTCGGCAAACTTCTTGAAGGCTCATGTCTTGAGGAAAACCCTGATGAAGAATGAATTGGGGCTTGCTGAATGTGTGTGCTTATGCCCGGTGTGGGGACACTGATCTTCCTTGGCATCCTCAAGATGAGCAGGGCTTAGTTAAGGGCTCAGACCCTTTGGAGCTGAGGGGTATTCTGGGCTAGGTTCACTCCTTGTTGCTGGTTGGTTTTGCTCCAGATCCCCCTGCTTTGATCATCTGGGTACACTTCTGAGCACTCCAGGACTTTTGCATCCAAGAAATTTTGACAAAGGGTGGAAACCATCACCCATCTGTAAGACAGATGTGCCCAGGCCTTTCCTGGAGCCACAGTCCTGTTTGCTTTATCTATGATCACTGGGAAGCCGCAAAGCCTCCACGCCCTGCTGCACCCACTCCCTATAGTTTGCCTGGTGCCAAGGACTGGAGCCTCTGGAGTATGTCCAGAACCTCTCCTGCTCAGCTCTCTGCTCTCATCCATGTCTTCTCCCCTTGCCCAGGCAACCTGGAGCAGGACATGGAGGTGGAGGCTGCGCTGAGTGCCGGGCAGGTGCAGCTGGAGCGGCTGTGGCAGCGCCTGGCCACGCCAGGCTCCCTGGCTGGCCAGCTCAGCTGGCTGCAGCAGGAGGCAGCACGGCAGCAGGAGAAGATCCAGGCGTTCGAGAGTGATTTGGCTGAGATCCAGGCGGACAAGAGGAACCTGGAGGATATTTTGCGGAGCCTCCCAGAGGGCTGCTCGAAGTGACAGGTTGCTGGCTGCTGCCCCATCCCCTCTGTGCCCCTCTGCACAGCGATCAGCAGAGGGAAGGACACCCTGCATTCGCCAGCATCAATCCCTCCCACTGCTCCTCACACTGCTCTCTGTACAGTATCACACCCCAGGTCTTTATCCACACTGGTTCAGGCTCTGTATCCCGAGTGCCCTGCAACATGAGTCCTGCCACCAGCTCTGTCCTCAAGACAGGGGGACAACCAGCTACCAGGGACACCAATGTTTCTGTGCAGGATATGGAGCCATTACAGGGCTGCTCTTTCACCGTGGAGTGAACAAAAAATGATCAGAGATCTCCATAACTCCATCCCCACCACAGCAGGGCACACTGGGCAGGGACAGCTTATCAAGTATGTAACATACCCCAGCTTTAGCACCCAGCAGTCCCTCCTGCCCCAGGAGATGAGAGAGGATCTTGCACACATGCTGGAAGCCGGTCCTGCTGCACAGTGCCTTGCAGCGTAATGCCCTCGGGCTGTGGTTACAGAGATGCAGAGATGAATCCCAGTGAAGCCAGGTAGAGAGCTGCTGCCAACTGCTGCAGTCCCAGGGGCTGGATGGCATAGGCACAGGGCAGGGAGGTGGGAGAGCTGAATCGTCACAGCCCCACACCAGCACTCACTGGAGAGGAGCTGGCTGGTGCAGCCAGCACAGTCTGGACGGGGAGCAACTGGACAGCAGCTCCTGCCAGTGTCACTCCCACAGGGTGGTAGAGGTCGGTGGCTGTATTGCCTTTAAAGGAAAAGCATGTCTGTTCCCCTGTGCTCCCATATGGGCTGGGCTGTGGGGCCACTCAGGCAGCACAACCAGGTCCTAGCTCAGCCCACCTCATGCTGGCGGTGCTGTGACTTCAGGTAGTTGAAATAATTCCCATTAGACCAGAAACAAGTCCCCAGGCTGGAGACCACTTCACTTTTTAACCGGTTTTACCTGTGTTTTTCAGCTCACAGTGCTGGAAATCAGGTTTGCTAAAGTCCTGTGTAATTTATGTAAAATTGCTGTCATAGGTGTTGAATTCCCCCAGCAACATCTCTGGTGGGTCCACTGGCCTGGAAGGGACATGGGATTTTCCTACAAAGAACAAACCCCTCACTTTCCTAATGCTGCACAAAAGCTGCCCAAGGAGTGGGGTGCCAGGGCTGCTGTGGTGTGGGGGTGCAATGGTAGGGGCTCCCCTCCCACTGCCCAAGGACAGCTCTGGGAAAGCAAAACTATGGAGCAGTGAGAGCACAGCATGATCCAGCTCGGCCAAAGGCAGAGCGCCATGACCACTTACCATCTCCCTGGGAGGACAATTATACATCTCTAGTGAACACACAAATTTGCTGCTTTTACAGAAATGTCAAACCTCTGCCGTGTGCCTGCAGCTGAAGATGTGGCTCACGCTCCCTTCTGTTCTCCCCGGAACTCTGTTTTTAGCTGGTGACACCTGCCTAGAGCTGTACCATTAAAAATTCTTAATGTAACAACACCTGCCCATCCAGGATGTGAGGCGGCAGGAGGGCACACTCGGTATCTGCACTTGCTGCTTTTAAAGAGCAGGGGCTGAAATGCGCCTGGATT
Organism: Calyptomena viridis; assembly: GCA_013390005.1. Classification (NCBI taxonomy): domain Eukaryota; kingdom Metazoa; phylum Chordata; class Aves; order Passeriformes; family Eurylaimidae; genus Calyptomena; species Calyptomena viridis. Next base: position 172,604 of record WEIV01022615.1, on the reverse strand, counting down.
TGGAGTGGTGAGAGGCTGACAGTTCCTACTAAACACCACTTTAGTACATGTTTTTAACATAAGGTGTCGGGCAGAGATCGCGGGGGCGTGCCACCGCCCACAGCAGCTCCTGGCCGGGACACGCATCACTTGGGCCGTGTCTGTCCCTCGGTCCATCCTTTTTCCCGCTGCTCGCTTTCAGGTTTATCCAGCACTTGGAAGCGGCTGTGCCGTACCGCTCCACGCAGCACCCGCGGACCTGCCGCCCGCACCGGCGAGGAGCCCCGGGGAGGCGATGCCCCTCCCGAGGCGGCTCNAGGAGTGCGGTGGTGGGTGCAGGGGGAGCTGCCGCCCCCTCTGCCCGAGCCCCCTTGGAGAGGGGGATGCGGCTGGAGGAGGTAGGGGAGCTCTGCGGGGGTCCTGGGGTCCGGCTGCCATNTTTTCCCGCTGCTCGCTTTCAGGTTTATCCAGCACTTGGAAGCGCCTGTGCCGTATCGCTCCACGCAGCACCCGCGGACCTGCCGCCCGCACCGGCGAGGAGCCCCGGGGAGGCGATGCCTCCCGAGGCGGCTCCGGAGCGACCCCCGGTACCCCGCGCAGTGCGGGCAGAGGAAGCCTGTCCCTTCCCTCCCGCGGGAAGCGCACAGGCGGCGGTGCCTCCTCACCGTGCCCGGGTATCCCGAGCTCCCCGCTGCCCTCCCNTTTGGGGACTTTTGCTCCAGAACTTCAACCTCCCCTCCACTGTCTTGACTGCTTCAACAACTTCTTCCCGGAATGAGTTTCTGTTTCTCAGAGCTGACTCCAGCCTTTCTAGATTTTCATTGCAGCGGGTGAATGTGTAGCCCAGGATGGTTGGACATCCAACAAGCCTTGGGAAGGGGGAATGGCAGCTCCTGGATTAGTGAGTGCAAAGTGCGCTGGGCTGCGTGCCCTCCATGCCAGGGTCAGGCAAGGTCCTTTCCCCAGAGCTTTGGGCTTGCCCCATTCCTTGCTTGGCATGGCTGCAGGGGCAGTTCTGTTGGCATCCCTCCCAGCTAAGACTGGTTCTAAAGGAGGAGAGAAAGTTTTAACCTTGAAACAATCAACGCTTGTATTTCTAGGGTAATTTCCAGGTGGGTTTGGTGGTTGCCTGCTCCTGTAGACACTGGCATTTTGGTGTTAAAAATGGAGAAATTAAATTGCTGCATAAAATGAAAGTCCAGAGATGATGGGCTCACCTTGTCCTCACATTAACCAAGCTATGCAAAGTGCCAATATGTTCCACCAGGCAGCAGTAAGACAGTGGAGGTGAAGTTTATGTAGGTCACTGGAGAGGGAATTAAGTCATTAGAAACCAGGGTGTGCTGTGGAATAAAAGTGGGAAAAGAACTGCTGCAACATTAAGGTGTAGAATAAGAGCACTTGGCTAAAAAAGAGCCTTTGAAAGGTAGACGTGGCACTCTCTGTACCAAGAAGGTGTGTAGGTGGGTCTAATGTATCTCCCGTAGCCAGGGTGTTGGCCCTTAGGTTGAGGATGAAGGGAATGTGTTGTACCTACTGCTGCAGTTTCTGCTGCTCCAGAGCCGTCCTCCAGCATCACTCAGGCACAGGGTGGATACATGATACTTCAGATGATGGGAGCTGTAGAACTGAGTCTGGGGAGCTGTAGAACTGAGTCTGGGAAGCTGTGCTTCCTGGGGTGCTGCAGTGTGGCAGTGGGGGAGTTTGCCTGAGTGGTGTGCAGGGAACAGATTCACACTTCTGACACAGAGCTGATATGGAAACTTGGGCTGAAACTGTGGCTGGAGCCAGGCAGGGGGTTTCCCAAGCCCTGAAGAGCCTCAGGGCTGTAAAACAGTCAAGTACTCCTAATAAAACTTATCAGGCCAAATTCCTATCAGGCTTAATCTCATTGTCTCATCCTAACAGTTACCTCCCTCCCAGCTCTGTTTTCCTGGATGGTTTCTACCCTAGAGCTCTCACTGGGATAAGGGTCTGGCAGGCAGCATCCAGAGTGCACATGTGCTGCTAAAGGACAGCTGAGTAGTAGTACTGACTTCTCTTCCAGCATGAAATGCTCCTCTGGGCTCCCCTCTTGGCTTTTTCCCTCTTCCCGGGGAATACAATCACATTGTTCAGCCTCGTGCATCAAGGTGGCAGGTCTAATCCAGCACAGATTAGTTTCAACCTTGTTTTACCCTGTAATACGCTAGGCTTTGTGCAAGGAAATTCAGCCTGTTAAGAGAGCAGGTGCCTGCTTCTCCCATCCAGGGCAGGCATGAGCATCCCTCAGTCCCTTCCCAGCCCCAGCAGGCAGGGCAGCTGGTGTTGAGCACTTAAATATCCCAGTAAGAGCTTGGCCTGCCAGTTGGGGTCACCTTTTTGGGGAGCAAGGAAGGATCTGGCTTTGCTCAGGTTGTCTTGCAGGTAACTGGGACTTGTGTGCCTGAGTTTATTGGCTTAGAAAAGTCTCTCAAGAGCTCAAGAAAGGCTGTTCAGGGCAGGAGCTGGGGAGAGCCTTATTAAGGAGTTCTTATTAATAGAACATTCCCCTTAAAATGGGAACTTTAGCAAAGAGCTCTAGGAGGAACTTCAGCCACTCTGAGTCACAGGCCCTGGGGACTGAATTCCTGTGTGCTATTGTGAGTGTTTGCCTTATCGCAGTCACAGCCCAGCTCACATACAATGTGGAGGGTGGAATGCCTTTGAAATATGCCCCCCTGTTGCTTCCTTCCACCTGGAGCAGAGCTGGGATGCTGGTGGGTTGTCCAGTCCCCCTCCAGTTGAAACACAAGGGGACTGGGTCCTAGATGTGTGCAATGTCACCTGTCTTGCTCTTGTACCCTGCTGCCAGGGGCTGATGGGCTCCTGGGCACATGTCCCTCACCCATCCGGTATGGATGTAACATTCCCTTTGGTCTTCAGCGTTTCTGTGCCGCTTCTTCCTCCCAGAGAGATGCTGTGTGCTCTGTTCTCACAACCCCTGCCCTGCTGGTAGGTGGAAGCTGCTGCTCCTGCAGGGCAGGAATGAAGCCATGACCTGCTGGCCAGGAGATGTTTTGACCCTGTTTTGGTTTTCAGTGGTATTTGCCTTCTCCAGAGGCTATTCAGTGTCAACGGCAGCAGGTAACACTACTCTGGTCCCTGGTGACTTCTGCTGCTGCCTGATCCCAGGTCTTGCAGCTGAATTAGGCCCTTTGTGCTGGGCTGGTAAATGATACCCCTGGGTAGAAATAACTGAGATAAACGAAATTGATTTGGCAAAGCAAAAGAAGGAACTGGGAATGTTGCTTTTCACCACAGCTCTCGGTTTGAGTTGGTGACCATGGTGATGAGGGAAGTCAGTGTCACACTGGTTTAGTGGGCATGGTCTCTGGTGTCCCACCTGGAGTTCGTGAGGTGGGAGGAGGGGATGGCAGTCACTTCTGTCCTAGTGGGCTTCCTACAAAACCTTAGTTCAGCTGCACGTAAGACTCACCACAGCAGTAGTTAACTGGCATGAAGGTTTGACTCCCTGGGCAGATCCAAGCTCCCCTGTCCCAGTGAGGATGGAGGGAGCAGCTCCAGGTGTGTGGGCTGGAGGGACCCAGAGCACAGGAGCAGGATTAAGGTGAGAGACAGTGATCAGGACTCAAAGTCTGGGGCTGCCTGTGGCAGCAGGAACCAGGAATTGGCTTGGGGCTGGAGCTGGCCCAGCAGCTGGACTGGCACAGTTCATCAAGCTTGGAGATAGATGGATTCAGCCTTCTGGAAGAACTGAGAGCGTGCTTTGGAGGCTGCAGAGCATTTGGCCATGTGAACCTCCTGCAGTCCTGATGCCTTAGTGCTTGCAGATGGGACTTCTTTGAGGGACTGGTCTTGTTAATCACTAGCAATACTACCCCAGAACTACCAGTGCCAGAAATCCTCATCTCTTAGTCACCCACTTCTGCCTTCCCCGTGATCATGGAGAACAGCAGTGAGGAACACGTGCCCAGAGTAGAGAACAGCCTCAGCCCTCCATCCACTAACCCCTGGAGGAGTTTTTCCTGGACAGGCCATGCATAAGCTGTGCAGATGTTAATGATTTCTACCCTGAAGAATGTGGTGTTGTTGCTGAACACAGATCAAGTCATTAAGCTGTGCTGGGCTCGCTGGAGCTGGGTGGTGTGGGAGGGCAGGGACAGGAGCAGGACCCTGCTGCTCACAGCTGCAGGGGGTGTTGCTGGCAGGGCATAGCAGTAGAGCTGGCTGTGCAAGCTGTGGTCTGTTCTCTTGGGTATCTGAAGGTTTTTGAGGTGGGGCTAGGGACGAGTGACTAGAAGTAACCCTGAGTTTCTTCTCCAGCCTGAGCAGGGTAGGGGGAGAAAATGGGTATTCAGTATGAGAGAATGAGAGCTTCTTCCTTAGCCCAAAATACCTATCCTCTTGGGTGTATGACATTCTGCAAACTTTGCCTGTTCTGTTTGCAAGCCCTCAGAGTTTATCCAAGAGTTTGAAATCTGAGATAAGAGTGCTTTTTGCAAGGACTAGGAGCCCTTGCTTGTAAGAGGTGCCCAATCCACGTGCTATATATATGTGCTTAAGCAGAGATGTGGGGAGCTGAAACCTTGGGCAAGCAAGAAGAAGTGGTTTCATGGAGTTATTCCAAAGGCACTGAGGTCCAGTTCTCCCTCAAGCTGTTAGTGGGAAATTTGAGACACCAGAGGGATTCCCTTGTACTGGAATGTTAATAACAAGGTGTGGAGGGATTCAACCCATTTTCAAGTTTCCTGGTGCAGTTGCTCAGCTGTGGCTCTCTGGGAATTGTGTAGGTCTTCTGGGTAATGCTGCCTTTGTACATGCCCCCCCTAGGGTGTTTTCCTTTGCATCTTTAACCTTGGGGATATTTTTCCCTGTTTTAGGAATTTCTCTGTGACCCAAAGTTCAGTGATGAAGAAGACCTGGAGGAGAAGTTGGCAGCATTCAAAGGTGAGAACTGGAGGGTTTCCTTGTCCTTTCAGCCTGACTGGTTACTCTGAGCCAGATTATTTTCCTCAGCCCTTGGATTTTACCAGCCTGAGATTCTCAGCCAAATGCAAGTGACTGAGCTGGGATGGATGCTTCCCCGTTGCTTGTGAGACTCAGTGAAACTCCCTGGAGGGGTATTTTCCACACAAGCCTTTGTCTTCTCCCACTTGCATGGCAGGGACATGTCACCCTGCAGACATCAAAACCTGCTGTGTGGGCAAAACTCCAGGGAGTAGTAAAGGAGGATGGTTTCTGTCTAGTTACCCAGACAAGCTGATTGGCATAATAGACCATGCAATAGCTGGACTCTTTTTCTTTATTTTTTCAGTGAGTAGGAAGACCTCTTCCCACAGAGCAGAAGTCTCAGATGCTTTCTGAAGGAGTTTCTGCTCAGAAGTTTCATCAGTCTGATCTGGTCCCTCCCCAGCCCCTTGACACTGGAGGCAACAGCAATAATGTGACTAGTCCTGGCCAAAGCCTAACTCCAGTTGGTCAGCAGATCTAGGGTTTAGGTTTAGGCCATTTGCTGGGACAGAGAATAGAGAAACAGCTCAAAAGCCTGGAGTCCTCTGGAGCTTGTCCCCAAACTGGTTACAGGACAAGATCTGGCAAGGCTATTCTAGTGCATCCACTTTCTTTCCAAACAGTGGCTGAAGGCAGTTGAGAAAACATGGCTCTGCGTCACACTGCCCTCAAGGCTTGTCCTCAGCCTGGCTCTAACCAAATAAAACTTGACCTTGCTTCCATTTCAGGCATTGTCTGCTATTTCCTTTTGAATTTTGGCTTTGCAATCCAGCATGGAAGAAGCTGGCTGGGGTTTTGTGATCCCTTACCCCGCTGGGCACAGAGGAGCCTCCTGTGCTCCCCGTTCTTTTTGTGCTGCCTTTTGTGTGTCTTTGGCTTTTGGCTGCAGCCCTGCATTATTTTTTCCCATCACAATTGGGGCTCTTCAAACATTGCAACTGTAGGTCACAGGCGCAGAATTCCCTGTAACGAGAGCCTTTGGCATCTCCTCCAGCAGCCTCGTGAGTTTGCCTCCGTGGCCTGTCCCGCTCTCAAACGCCTCCTCCAGCTCCCCCAACAATCGGCCCATTGTATGATGATGGAGGGAGTGTTTCTTCTCTGCCCTCCCTCCTGTTGCCCTCCCCAGCCGGGCCCAGGGAGCCCCCGTGCAGTGTTGGTGTAAATGCATTTGTGAGGGAGGGACCACACTTGGTTTTGCCCCACTAAACCCCTGCCACTGGGGTGGGAGGGAAAGATGAATGTGCAGGCTGAGGCTGATGTAAAGCTGCCTCTGTCCTCTGTGCTTTTGGCTAAGTGTCAGCTGAGAAGAAAAGAAAACATGTGCTGGGCACAGACATGGCAGAGCAGGGTTTGTGTCCACCAGGCACACACTGGGGTGTCTGACCCCTGCCCAGGGAGGCATCAGTTCATTTGTACGAGGTCATTATGGTGGGGCAGAGTGTGGGGAGAGCTAGTCCCACATCAAGCATTGCTCTGACCCCTAAGCACATGGTTTACAGCTGCAATTTCACCTAGAATAGGTTGCTTAATGGGAGGCATTTATTCCTGCCTGAAGCATGAACAGCTTTGGTTTGTGCATGGTATTCCCATAGGTCTGTCCTGGTCAGCTCATGACAGCAGTAACCCATGGGCTGAGACCCAGGTGAAGACATGCCAAGCCATTCCTCTGCCTCCTGCCCATCAGTCCAGTTAACCCAGCAATTTCATTTGGAAGCACAGGTCCTAGGAAGGCTGCTGTGTGAAATAACCACTCTTCCCTTTGGCTCCTTAAATTAGCCTGCCACTTCTCTGTTCACGCTCATCTGCTCGCTGGTGTCCCTGGAGTAGAGGCAAAAGGTCTTTTCCATTTTCCTTCCTGGGGGAAAGGAGCAGCCTGGATGGGCTCAGTTAATTTGAGTCCTCGGAGGCTGTTGTGAGGAGTGAGTGCTAACTGCAGGGCAAGTGGTGATTTCTCCAGCTCAGCGTGGATGGATGGTGGCAGCAGGCATCTTGTTCTTTTCATTTAGCACAACTGAGATGATGGGGGGCCCCCTGCGGCGCTGGGAGCTGTATGGTCCGTAAGACAGACAAATCCTCCTCGCCTGAAGAGCTTAAAGTCTAAATTGGGAACAGTGAGGGAGAGGGGAGGTAGGAAGCCCAGGTGTGCCACTCCAAAGGGAAACTGCACGGATCTGAATTCCTGAATTTTTTAGCTCAAATCAGTGCTCTGCATGTTACAGAATGCGAGTTTTTGTCCTGGAAAGCTAACCAGACCTTCTGGAGCAAGCTCTGCTTTTCTCTGTGAATGCTGGAGTTGCTTGAGTCAGCACTGTTTGACAGCAGGCTGGAAGGGCAAAAATCCTGCTCCAGCATCACTGCTCCCAGGCATGTTCTTGGCTTCACCTTCTTAATGTGGTCCTTGAGCATCTCCTGGCAGGTGCTGCTCTGGGAGTGAGCACAGCGCTGGGAGGGCTGTGGAGGCTCTCCCTCTTTATTGCAGGCAACTGGGTCATTCACTCCCCTCCTAATCCTATCAAGCCTCATCTTGGGAGTGCTCAGGGGTTTGTTTTCCTTGCTACTCCTTCTGCAAGGCTGTTCCAGAGCCTTATTTTTCTGGCTGGAAACCTTCTAACACTGTTCGTGGCTAGCTGATACCTTGTTCTCATGCCAGTGTTTTCCTTCAGCTTAAATGAAAGACAGCCACAATTACAGAGCACTTAACTCTAGAGCCCTAAAACTGAGATAAGGGTGCTAAAACCAGGCCTTGAGATTGTCTCCCTCTCTGAAGTTTGCTTTCAGCAGTATATCTATCTTATCCCTTATCCAATCTTATCCCTTATCTTTTATTTCATTGCTCTAAGCAGGCAGTGCTCCAAAGCCCTGCACACCCCCTGCTCTTGCGTCCTGCTGACTTGCTTATGTGTCTCTTCCAGAGAAATACATGGAGTTTGACCTGAACAACCAAGGCGAGATTGGTGAGTGACTCTGAGGGATGCTGGGCTGGAAGAACAGCCTGCTGGAGTGGTGTCTGCTGCTATTGCTGCTGCTTCCCACTGCACTCGTAGTGCTGAGGAGGAAAACTTGTGGGCTTTTCCTGTGTCCAGACTTGCTTGGATCCTGATTGCCAGCCAGGGGCTTCCTTGGCTCTCCAGCCCTTGCCTGTCAACTACTTCAGTCTTTTCTCACCTACTTCAAGATCTAAGCTCTTCTCAGTCCTGTTCTCCTGAATTTCTGTTTAGCTCCTCCATTCTTTCTGCTCTGAATGCTCTCTTTTCCTCTTCTCCCTTTCTACTGAGGCTTCCTTCTCAATCCTCTGCTGGAAAGTTGGGAATCCACAGCTGGGAAGCTGCAGGGCTTGGACAATCCTGGGCTTTGCTTGGCTTGAGGCAGAAGCTGTATAAATCCACAAGCACTTCTGGTGCAGAGAAGCTCTTTGCTTCGCAGAGAGGGGAGCAGGGGGAAGCAAAGGACTTGGGTGTGAGTCTGGCTCAGCTGAGCAGCCCTTTTTTGGGTCCAGAAAGCACCAGTTATGTAAAGATCCAGCCTTCTGCAGGCCTGGAGCTGACATTGAAGTGTGACCGCTTGTGTGCTGTGCCCTTCTAGGAGGCTGCTGCCTTATTCCCCTCCTCCACCAGTCCTCCAGCTGAAGTAAAGCCTGTGGGGAGCTGGAAGAGGCCTGACTCAGGGTTTCCGGAGGGAAGGGGCCTGCAGGTCTCAGCAGGCAGCAGTGCAATAGAAGGAAGTGGCCTGTGGTGATGGGCAGGGGCGCCTGCTCCCCACAGCTTGTTTGTCTTCAGCTTTAACCCCGGTGTTGCTTCCCTCCTCCCCATCCTTGTGTTTCTTGGCACCACACTCCGAGCTGGAGAGCAGTGTCCCCACGTGTCTCTGGAGCACTGGGAGAGTTGTCCCTCTTCTGTGTGTATGGTGCTTTTATCCTGAGCTGCACAACTGGGAAGTGGTGCTCTGTACTGGGCAATACAGAGCTGTACTGGAAGGCTTCTTGTGGCAACAGCTTAATGCTGTCAGCCCTGGAGTCCACAGTGAGGTTGCCTCAGGTGGAAACTCATGGCTGTGTCCCTAGGATTGGTCTGTGCTCAGTGTGGTCACCTCTTGACAGCAATGATTGCCTTGCTCTTGTAGATTTGATGTCTGTCAAAAGGATGATGGAGAAGCTGGGGGCTCCAAAGACCCACCTAGAACTGAAGAAGATGATCTCCGAGGTGACCGGAGGGGTCAGTGACACCATCTCATACCAGGACTTTGTCAACGTGATGCTTGGAAAACGCTCTGCTGTGCTTAAATTGTGAGTATCCCAGGATGGAGCTGGGGAGACACAGGACTTGAGCTGGTGTGGTGAGGAGCTGGGAAGCACGAGCTGTTCTGTCTATTGGAGGTGGAGCTGTGCACACTGAGTGTTCATGGAGGGACACGAGGACCCTTGTGAAGGAGGAGTCTTCAGAGTGACATGAGAGGGTATATAAGCCCATGTCCAGGCTGAGCAGTGGCAAATGCTCCCAGCAGAGCTGCTTGCCATGTGTTAGCACAGGCTTCCTCTCACATGCTCCGTGGGAGTGATCCTTCTCCTTTACCGAGGGTGTGCAGGCATTCAGCACTGTGGGACTGCTTCCCATCTCTTCCCTGAGGCTCCTGCTGGCTTTGGGGCACGGGCTTTCCGGATGGATGGTGGCAGGACTTGAGTTGTGAGTGATAGTCCTGCTGACACCAGCAGTGCTGGCTCCTGTTTCCCACAGGATGATCTGTCCCTGCCTGATTTTTGGAGGCAGTAGATGGAGATGGGACACATGCTTGAAACAGCTGGCTCGTGGTGAGAGAGGTTTTCTAGGGCACAGGCTCCCAGCACTAGCCTCCCACGGCCCCCTCTGCCCTCTCAACGGGGCTCTGAAAGTGCTGCTGTAACAAATGCCTTCCCAACACTTGCTTGGCTCCATCTCTATCCCATTGAAGCCTGGCATTTCCTTTCACAGCCACAAAGGCTGGCCCTGCTTTTGTGTCCGTAACCACCATGAATAGGAGCAGCTCCTCTCCATCCTCCTTACCCCCTTTTTGAAGGCAGCTTTAGAAACACAGCCAGCTTTCAGGGCAGGTTGGGAGGAAGGATCTTGCACCCACCTCTCATATGGTTTCTCAAAGCTGGTATGTGCTTGCTGGCAGTGAGTCTCCCCACTGCGTGCCCTGTGTCTGTGTTGGGATGCTCCTCTTCCAAGCACACACAGACTTCTGACATCCCTGCTCCTCCTTTCTTTCTCCACAGAGCCAGACTGAGTCTGCAGCCTGTCCCCTATCTTCCATCCCTCCTCCCAGCTGCAGCAGCTTTCACAAACAGGTCCCTTCTCTTGCTAACAGACACCCCATTGTCTGCTGGACTCTGTAGAGCAGGAGCAGAAATGTAAAACTCGTCCTAAGAGCAGTGCAGCCTTTGATCCATGGAGGCAGCTGGCATTCCCAGCGTAGCTGCAGTCCTTAGGGAGGAAGACAGTGCTAGTGGTTGCAAAATGCTTGAGATTCTTATAGCCAGTGCCTTGCTCCTTGTCTCTGCCCTCTCCCTGGACTATAATTGCTGTTGCTTGCTTGGCATTGGCTTCTGAATGTTCTGCTGTGTGGTTACGTGCAAGGTGGGCCAGGGGTGGTGTTTGCTTTTACACATCAGGAGCACTTGGCATGCAGTGTGTGCCCAGGGGATTTCAGAAGTGGCTGTCTAAATAAAGTGTGCTAATCCTCTGGGCCCTGAGAGGAAAACCAGCAGAGACTTTGGGAACACACTCCTGGAAGCAGCTGGGAAAGCCAGGCTGGCAGCACTGCCCTCTGTTGGCTTTCCCTCCTTTGTTAATTATCAGGTGCCCTTTGCAGAAGAGGCAGATGCTATTTTTCAGCAGATAATGCCACCCCCAATGATGCATAAAGATGCATTTGGTTTCTTTAATTGCTAATATCCGTTGTGTTTTGCAGGGTCATGATGTTTGAAGGAAAAGCCAACGAAAGCAACCCAAAACCTTCTGGTCCACCTCCAGAGAGAGACATAGCCAGCCTCCCTTGAAGAGGACAGGCTGAAAAATGGGCACTGTTTGCTTTGCTGGTCTGTAACAGAGGTTACCTGTGCTTTGATGCTCTTTATGGTGGACAATCCTAGTTTTCAACTAACCTGCCTTAGAGGAACAGCAAGGGAAGCTGGAGACCCCCAGCTCATGTCTTTCTGCTGCATCCCTTAGCCAACTTGATCTGTTAGACAGGAGCTGTAGCACCAAGTGTAATGTGAGACAAAAAAAAAAAAATCCTGTCATCTTGCCCTTTCCTCTGCCCTTCCTGCATTTCTCAGACGAGGAGCTACTTCGTTCCCAGTGTATGGATTCAGTGCTGTGTTTGCCATGACAGGTTCCTAAAGGGCCTTGCTGCCAGACATGGGGCATTTCTCTGGCAAAGCCCCTGACAGCAGCTTCTTGGGTGCAAAGAAATAAGTGCCTTCTCTGCTCCATCCTGCACTTCCTGGCTTTGGACTAGTTCTTCCCCTCCTGATCTCCCCAAAGTGCAAGTCAGGCTCCCACTTCTGTCTAATCATGTTCTAGGTGAATGTGGGAATGTGCTTGGACACATGGATCTGCCTGCAGGGCCTTTTGGCTTGGAGTGGGCATGGCTGCCTGCAGGGACAGCTGCTGTCTGCTCCAAGGGCTCATCCTGCTGGCAGATCTTGGGAGTCCAACACCAGCCACTGCAAGTGAGGATGGTTAAAGCCACCTTAGGGACCCCTTTCCTAATAAATCTCAACTTGAGTCTGACCTGGAGCATAACATCTCAATGGATGGTTCTCTCTCTCATCCATGGAGTGCAGAAACAAGCTGTGATGCCTTTGCAGCCTCACAGGGTCCCTGGGGGAAGTTAAACCTTCAGGTAAAAGGAAACTGGGTGACCAAACTGAGCCCTGCCAGACCAGTTGCAGAAGGGGGTCTATCCTCAGGCAGCTGCTCTGTCCCTCTGATTTTTGCAGACCTCCCTGTATGTGTTTCATCATACCCTGGGACTATTGGGTACGTTTCTCTGATGGATAAGCCATCAAGTCTGCAAAATCAGAATGGCTGTAAGTATGGAGTATGAGCTGGGACTCTGCTATCCATGCTCTGGTTACTGTGGTGATACTTGTTCCACATGCAATTTCTGGAATCCAGGTGTTTGCTCTTTGTCCTTTCCCTACTCTTAAATGTTCTTGACAGCTTTTAACTTTTTTGGAAAATCATGGTTTAATAAGTACATTTTTTAAAGGAAATACAGATGATTAACTCTACTAGGCTGATTGTTCCTGCCAAAGGCTGCACTTTTAAATAAATAAAAAAAACCATTCTCACTACCGTTTGTGTGAAAACCAAAACTGTAATGGAGAGAAAAAATATGAGCAAAAGCAGCACCAGTCTACTTCAAGGACTGAAAATAAATCTCCTGAAGCTACACTGTGTGTCGGTGTATATTATCTCCTCTGAAGCTTGGTCCATATGATTGGTTGCAGATTAAGAGAGCTGGTGTCCAAGTCTGTTAATATAAACCCTTAAGCAGATCCTGGAGAGAGGTTTGGACTGTCTTGATCTGATTTTTATCTGTAATAACTGACTGAATGCCATGGAGCTTGTGTGATAAAATGCACAAACTGAAAGTTGTCTTTCTTTTTTTTCCCTGACTTAATGAAAGAGGTGGCAGTGCTTGTTTTAAGGAGCAACCTGATGAAAAGGAGCAAACACTTGCAATGCTTTTCTTTCAACAGGTTTTTTTCCCATCCTCGCTGCTCTTGAAGCAATTGCCCGAGGGTCTTGTCTGATGTGAATTATCAAAAGGGGAGACCAGGTTTCCTGGGGAATGACTGGGTGCACTGTTTCCATGTGTTTCTCAAAAGGACAGGATTATCCTGAGATCAGAGCCTTATGTCTTTCTACTGCTTGGTAGCCTCTGGGAATGCACCTGGTTTTCTGGGCTGTGTGTGTTACAGCTGTTGTTCAGTTAGGAAAAAAAAGGAAGCATTCCTTTATTTTACACAAGGGAAATTTCAATGTGGTTTGCAACAGTTCAGGTCACTGCCCAAAACCATCATAGCTTTTGTCTCTGTGGAAACTCTTGTCCTCTTTGGTCCTGGAAAAGACAAGCATGACCTGCTAGAGCTGGAAACAGCTCTTTTCAACACATCCCCATAGGTCTGAGTGACAAGGTGATGCCTAGTGCTGGCATTCTGTCTGAGTAGGGCCTGAACCCCCCAAGACTTGATGAGCAAGTAGAGAAATTGAGGTCCTGCTTTGACTAAAAACCCACATGCTGCTTTTGTGTGGCTCTAGAGCACAATAAAGTTGTCCCTGCTCACAGAGCTCCTGTGTTTCCAGCTCAGCCACCCCTGACTGGAGGTATACGGGGGCTGACCCAGAGCATTCCTGTGCTCCCACTGCAGCCCGTGCCAAATTAGCAGGATTTTAGCCGGAGGAATGACATAAAGCTCTGTGTTTAGGTTGGACATTAGGAAAAGGTTCTCCCTCCCGAGGGTGGTTGGGCACTGAACAGGCTCCCCAGGGTTTGGTCACAGCCCCAAGGCTGCCAGAGCTCCAGGAGTGTTTGGATAACGCTCTCAGGGACAGGGCGGGATTGTTGGAGTGTCCTGTGCATGGGGCAGCATTGATCCTTGTGGATCTCTTCCAGTTAGGGATATTCTGTGATTCGCTCAAAGCCGCAGCAACACTGGATCTCTGACACAGAAAAGCACCGCAACCAAGGGCGGATGGCCGGGGTGGAGCAGCCGCCTGCCAGGCTCCGCCATCCCCTGTCAGGGCCAGCCAGGCCCCATCCCCGGTGACAGCGGGGTCTGTCCCCTCCGGAGCTGCTCCAGCGGGCTGGATCCCCTCAGGAGGAGCAGGGATGGGCATCCTGCAGCTCCCGCCGGCACCGGGTCTGCCCTCGCCTCAGAACATGTGGAAAAATCAGGACGAGGGGACAGTCTTAAGCTGCGCCAGGGGAGGGTTAGGTTGGACGTTAGGAAGAATTTCTGCATGGAAAGGGTGGTTAGACATTGGAATGGGCTCCCCAGGGAGGTGGTGGTCACTGTCCCTCGAGGTGTTTAAGGAAAGACTGGACGTGGCAGAGCCACGGTGTAGTTGAGACGGTGGTGATCGGCCACAGATTTGACTTAGCGACGCCAGAGCTCATTTCCAACCTAATTGAATCTAGGGGGGCGGGGCGGGAAGGGTTTATTAAACACGGCTGTTGTGAGGGGTTCGTCCTTCCTCCCCTCAGCCCCGCGGGAGGACCCGGAGCACCGAGAGCGGCGGCCAGAGCGGCCCCGCCGGAAGCGGAAGTGTCTCGGGGCTCTCCCGGCGGGACCGCGGCCCGGGGCCGCCATGGGGGACGATATGGACGTGATTCCCGAGCGGGAGATGAAGGTGAGGGACGGGGAGAGCCGCGGGATGAGAGGGAGCAGACCGCCTCGGCGCGGGGAGGGGGCTTGGGCCGGCAGCCTTGGCTTGGGGCCGGAGGGAAACGGGACTTAGGGAGGGCTCGGCCTGGGCTGCGAGAGGTGATGGGCTCGGGAGCTGGGGCTTGGCGTGGGCCGTGGGGCTGACAAACAGGTGGGGTCGGCTCGGGCCACGGCGGGGGCCTTTTGAGGCAGCCTTGAAGGGCTGGTGAAGCACTTGAGGACTTTCCAGCAGAGTGTGGTACAGGTCTGTGGGGTGGAAAGGAGGTCCGACGTGGCCTTGGTGAAGGAGGGTCTTGATAACGGCTGGGGAAGGAGCCACAGAATGGTTTGGGTTGGAAGGAATGGTAAACATCATCCAGTTCAACCCCCTGCCATGGGCAGGGACACCTCCCACTCTGCCAGGTTGCTCCAAGCCCCTTCCAGCCTGGCCTTGGACACTTCCAGGGATGAGGGAGAGTAACCTTGTTTCTGGGACAAGAGTGATGCTTTCCTAAGTCCTCCTGTCAGCATGCCTTTTGCTGGGAATCTCCTGGTTTTGGGAGCAGCATGTGGGGCAGTGTGAACTGGAGTCTTGCTGTGTGGTGCCAGCCCAGCCCATTGCTGTGTCTGACAGTGTTGGTGTGTAAGCAGGGACATGGAGGAACAGATTCATGGAGCACCTGTGGATCTGTGCAGCTGCTTTCAGCCCTCAGAGATGGGATTTGGGCTGTTTGTGTTGCAGAAGTTTCTGAGTTACAGCTTTGTCAGGTTGCAGGAATGTAGTTAAACAGTGCTTTAGTGGAAATAAAACTCAGATACTTTATTTGAATTACTGGTGTTAGATCCAATTAGATTCCATTAGCACCTGGGGAAGGGAGACTCATTCCAAATGGGAACCTCAGGTTTTGCATGGTAACAGTGCAGCTGCTGTTTCTTAATTTGATTTGTGAGTTTGGAGACTTTTATCCCTCACTTTTCTTTTCTTGTCCTCATTTTCCAAAAGGACAATGTGAATTATGAGAGAAATGAATGCAAAACAATAAGTCTGAGTGTACAGATTTTGCTGGGGGTGGGTGGGAGGAAAAAGTGTATGTTTTGTGTATCATAAGTTAGAAAGATGCACATAAGCAAATGCATGCTTTGTAGCAGTGAGATTTGTTCCTTCCTGACCTATGTTTTCTTAATTCCCTTATCTTTCCTTCTGTATTTGTTGGCTGGTTTTGTTCCTGAGAAGATGAGGTATCCCAGACAGATTCAGCTCCTGCAGGTTTTATGGGCACAGGCACTGGGTAGAAGAGAGACTCAGCCAATGGGAAAAACGTGGTGTGATCTCAATGTTTCCTGGATGAGACAGAAAATGGGATGGGATGGCCAGAGACAGTGTGGGTGTGGGCTCTCCTTGGCAGGGGTTTGCAGCTCTCATGGTGAGCCTCTTCCACTTTCTGTTTTAGAGGAACTGAAGTAAACTATTCCCCTTTTGAACAGTTGCTTCCCACCTCTCTCACAACAGGACTTTCAGTTCAGGGCACTGAAGAAGATCCGTATCTTCGATGCTCCTGATGACCTTCCCAAGGAGCGCTCCAGCCTCCTCGCTGTGTCTAACAAATATGGGCTGGTCTTTGCTGGTGGGGGGACCAGCCTGCAGATCTTCCACACCAGAGACCTTCTCATGCAGAACCAGCTGGGAGAAGATCCCAATAAAATAGGTAAGACTCCCTTGTATCTCGTGGTCTTTGCAGAGACAGGTTTATATGGGATTTATGACACAGAACTCTGATACATGATACAGTCCTTGTCATGCTCTGTCATGTGTTTGAGTTGCCACAGTTTCTTGTGTGAGAAGGCAGGAACAATATTTGTTGCCTTGGCAGCTGAAATGAAGTATAGTTCATAGAATCATAGAATATCCTGAGTTGGAAGGGGTCCACAAGGATCATTGTAATAGTTACAGGGGCTGAGACTGGTTTATCACTATGAGGGTATAGCCAACACCTGTATATTCTATACCCTCTATGTCATTCCTGATGGGCTGTTACTAATAAATCATTGGTAGCAGCTGCCCAGGGCACACCTCACAACCCAGACCATAATAGATAAGAGATTGGGGAGACATCAACACCTCCACCCCCAGCTGGAGGGGTCCTCCCTGCTAATGGGCCCAGCTTTACTGGCACAATAGGCACTTACAATGGCTCAGATAATCAAAGACTCCAAAAATATCCCAGGACTCACAGAGATAAACCACCCATTGTGAAACTCCCTGCCCTGGGGGAGGTACTGGGCTTCCCCAGCTGAACCTGGGAATATATAATCTTGGGGTTTGGGGGCTTGGAGTACACACTCATGGGATCCAGAGGGGGAACAGAACTCCAGGACTGTGACTGCCATTCTCAAGGAGACTGCCATCATTCCTTTGACAGTACTATGACCATCATCCCATCTAACAGGTTTCCCTCCCTTCTGCCTTGCACCCAGTGCTGGGCACAGGAGCCAATGAGCACCATGGTGTTCCCATCCCAGGGGACTGGGCTGTACTTTGTCCTTGTGGGTCAAAGCCAGTTTTTTACCTTGTGTCATTGTATGTATTGTAATCTTTTTAGTAAGTTGTAGCTCTGACTTGTGGTCTCTCTAAAACCGGGCTCATATCTCCTGCTGGTTTACTTTTAAACCACAATCATTTATCCAGCTGGCCCTGCACAGGACACCCCAACAATCCCACCATGTCCCTGAGAGTGTTGACCAAAACACTTCTTGAGCTCTCACAGGTTTGGGGCCGTGACCAAACCCTGTGGAGCCTGTTCAGTGCCCAGCCATCCTCTGGGAGAACCTTAATTGTTGTTGGGAACACCAGGATGCTCTGTGCTCCTGTTCAGTGCCACTCAGATTTGGTCTCCTGTGTTCAGTGCCATGCAGAGGGGTTGACTTTTCCTACCTGCAGATGTACCCTTTTCCCTCAGTTTTTCTACATGTTACCTTTGACAGCTGCTGTTAATGAGCCTGGGGATTTTTGTATTGTTTTACAAGAACAATTCTTACTGTTTAAATTTGTCCCCTTCATTCTGCCTTTCATTTCCTTTTGTGTTTCAAGTGGAGAATGTTCAGAGTACCTTGGTTCCCATGAAGTTTCCTGTGCAGCACCTGGCTCTGAGCTGTGACAATCTCACCCTGTCTGTCTGTATGATGTCCAGTGAGGTCGGTTCCTTCATCAGCTTCTTTGATGTCCGCACATTCCTAAACCAGGTACAGCATGTGCAAAGTGGCCTTGGTTTTGGTTTGGGCTTTGGTTTTTTGCTGGTTTTTTTTCAGAATACAGCAGAGGAGGGGTATAGCTGGGGTGGCATTTTTTTCTCTCTCTCCATGAGAGATGTCTTGTAAAAAAAATTGTTCAGTAACTCAAAAGTTGCTTATTTTTATTAGTCATTAATTTATAGCAAAGTCAAAACCGCTTTGATTTATGACTTTGGGACGATTTGGGTTTGTGCTCAGCTTTCTCTCATGTATTTGTCTTTCCAAAAAGGCAAAACAGCAGAAACATGCATTTGCTTATCACAAGCTGGCCAAGGACTCGGGGAGCACAGCCATGGTCAATGACCTGAAGTGGAACCCTGCCAATCCCAGCATGGTGGCCATCTGCCTGTCCGATGGCAGCATCTCTGTCCTGCAGGTCACAGACTCTGTGAAGGTGTATGCCACCCTCCCATCCTCCGTGGCTGTGACATCTGGTGAGTGGCAGCCTTGAATTACACACAGAGTGCTGGACACTGAAGAGCAGATGCACATCAATAGGTGTAAAAAGGCAGGCTGTTTGCCTTGGGAGGAGGTTTCTTAAAATAAAAAAATTCTTCACAAAAAGGAAGGATTTCAGCTCCCTGAGACTGAGAAAATATGTCGTAGTGGAATTGCTCTTTCACAGTTGATTGGAGCAGCTGAGTCTTGTGAATTATCAAATGTGCCCACCTGTGGCTTGTGCTGTTTCAGGTTTGACTCTCATTTCCAGGAAAAAATGCAAATAAGCTTCATTGTCTGTTGGTTTTTATCTGTTCACACTTGCTTTCTCTGTGTCTGGATGACTCCTCGTTTAATTCAGATTCATGTTTTTTAACAGGGAAAAAAAAAGCAGTTTTAATTTACTGGTGCTGTTTTTGTGTGGGGCCTTGTAACTCTTCAGTTTCTTAATGCTAAAGAAATCCTCTTTTTTTTGTTTAGTGTGTTGGAGCCCAAAGGGAAAACAACTGGCTGTAGGGAGGCAAAATGGCACCGTGGTGCAATATCTGCCTGTAAGTATTGGTGGTGGTAATGCCTGATGTCTGATCTAGAGCTTCAATATGATTTTTTGTTTTTCTCATCACAAGCTACAGAATTTGTCAGGTGGCACGTGGTGTGAGCCATGTGATGCTGCCAAGTGCTTCAGTAATATTCAAGTGTCTTGGGCTGATATTTGGTTTAGTTTAAGGTTTGCACTGGTCACTGAAAAGTCACAATTTTAGAGTGGCACATGATGAGTGTTAAAGAGTGGGTGAGTTGCTCTAAACTAGTTCTCTGGCATTCTGCAAAACTAGCAATTGGCTTTGGTTTTTTGCTTTTTCTTTGTATTTAAGAGTTGGTTTATTTGCAGAATCTGCAGGAGAAGAAAGTAATCCCTTGTCCTCCCTTTTATGATTCAGACAATCCTGTTAAAGGTACATCTCTTTGTTTCTTTTTAACTTGTTTTCTCTTTTAAAATATTTTATCTTTCCTCCTCCTGTTGTCTTTAGTTATAGTACCTGTATAATGCACTGATTATGTAATTACAGTATGATTTGTTTCAAATATTTGGGGGAAAAATATGGTTTATCTGAGTTGCATAGAAAAATTGACAATTGGCTGAAGTCCTTGTCTATTTCTGGAATGTTTTTAGTATGCATTTTATAAGCTATTTTTTGCTCACTGATGTGATAGACAGTACTGTCACAAGTAATCTCCCTTTAGCATGAAGATTTCTGGATATAAATCCTGTTCTCATATTCCACTTGAGTTTCATCTCAGCATTTTGCCTCTTCAATAAAATGTCAAAGGAGTAAGTTTAGGAAAGCAGGAACACTTTATTTGGATATGCCACAACATCACCAATGTGTGGGAATGCTCATCTGTGGTATGATTAAGGAATCAAGTACATTCTTTTGTGTTTTAAATTTCTGGGATCAAATAAACTTCCCCCCCTAAAAAGTTTTGATGTTCTGCAGACAAATCATTGAAATTCTTAAACTCAGTAGTTTAGGAGTTAATTGCAATTTGCTTGTCATTTTCTTTTGTGTGCTGTGCACAGTTAAAATCAGGATAACAAGGAAATATCATTCTGAAGTGTTTCTGACTGAGGTATTTGCTTTCTGTTTCAGTTTTGGATGTACTGTGGATTGGCACATATGTCTTCACTATTGTGTATGCAGCAGCTGATGGGACACTGGAAACACCTCCAGAAGTGGTCATAGCCATATTGCCTGTAAGTGCTGCAAGTCACAACAACACAGGTGTTTGTTGCTTGTTCTTGACTTACTCATTACAGTGGAAATTGCCTTTATTATTGACATTGGCATCATGTAGAACTCGAGTTTGGTGCTACTGCACATCACGATTTTGAGACTGGAGGGATTGAAGGGGAGGATGTAGGACCCACTTGAAAACCTGTGAGAAACCTGTTCTTTGCTGAGGTCAAATTAGGACATTATTGCTGTATCCTAATGCAGTCAGATTTATGGGAGATTACCTGGTTTCTGCATTGGAAGATAAATTTACACTGTTGATCTTGTAGAAAAAGGAGGAGAAGCGACCAGAGAAGTTTGTGAATTTCCTGGAGCCGTGCTATGGGAGCTGCACAGAGAGACAGCATCATTACTTCCTCAACTTTGTTGAGGAATGGTGAGTGGCAGGAATCATGGCAAGGCCTTTCCCTTGGGATGCAGGTCTTAGTGGTCAAGGCTTCTCCATATATTGTGTTTCTCCTTTTTGTAAACTATATGATACCTGAATATGAGATAAATGACATTCTTACTTTGAAAATGCTTTGTTGCAGCACAGTTAATTTCTCCTGCATGCTTTATCTCTGTGCCAACCTACTTGGTGAGAATTCATATGATTTCATATGGATACATAAGATTGTTTAAAATCTGTCACAGCTGTTTCCCTTGAGATTTTGTCATTGGGTGGGTAGGGCATGACCTTTTGCCTCATATAATTGTGTATCTGTGTAAAGAAGCTGTTCCTAAACTTTTCAACTACATGACTTGAACCACCAATATTTATGATGATACAGAGTCTGTCAAATGATTGGTTTTAAAGAAAGAAAAAGCCTCTATAGTGATGTACCAGACATGTTTCTCTCATCTTGGCAGGGAAAGTCACTTTTATATTGTGTAATTCCTAGTTGCAAATTTGTAGAGATGGTAATGAATTCTGGAGCTGGGGACCTTGCAGTGGATTGTCATGTTAGTTTTAACCAGTTTGTGTCCATGCTTACAGGGATTTGGTTCTGGCAGCTTCAGCAGCTTCCACAGAAGTCAGCATTCTTGCCAGGCAAGGAGATCAGGTAATATTTTGTTCCTTTTGTGGAATATATTTTGTGTTGTATTTGTGCTTATGTACCTCCTCTTTCCAGAAATCCAAGTATAGCCTGTATAAGACTTGGAATACAATGAGATTATGATTATTTTAAAAACACCCCAAAACTAAACAAGCTTCTAAATTGGACAGAAACTTAAGATAATTCTTAGATGAACAAGAGATCCATGTGAGTCAAGCAGAAAGCATAAACAGAAACACAGTGTGTTGTGAACCAAGTACCGGATGTTTTTCATTATTCATTTGGCAGTCTCAAAATTTGGTCAAGCTTACTTTAGTAAAGTTTTTCATGTGAGGTGAGATGCAGTGATGTGTGAGAAGTCATACACAGATCTGTGAAGGGCCCTGATACTTCTGGCATTTGTTAATCTGACAAAGTAGATGCTCTTTAGCTAGTCTTTCAGGCTAGAGTTCTGAAGAAGGTTGGTCACAAGAAGTCAAAATAATAATCTCACTTTTTGCAGAACTGGGAATCGTGGGTTTTGGAGGATTCCAGCAGGGCAGAACTTCCTGTGACAGATAAAAGTGATGACACTCTGCCTGTTGGTGTTGCTGTGGACTACACCAGTAACATGCCTATTGTGATCAGTAAGTCTTGTTAGTCTTTCTTGTGGAATAGTCCAAAAATCTCTATATATGAGGTATTTTTGAGGGGCAGCCTGGTGCTCAGGGTTCTGGGAGATGGTTCTGAAAGGGAGACTGACAAACCTCCTGCTGTTTATACCAAACCTACAACACGTGGCCTTACTTGTGTGTCAGGACTCAAATGGCAAAGTGTTGAATGCAGTTCTTCCTTGGAGCTTTCAGCAGCCTGGGATACTGCACCAACAGCCTTGGCAAACAGGGCTGCTGAGTTACATCTGTGCTTCACAGAGCTGGGATAATAGTGAGTTTAAAGGAGTCATGTTCTAACACTGGGGATTTCAGGCTGCCTCTGAGGCTCGCTTTATTCTTGTCACTTTTGTCCTGTTCCTGAACTGTGTTGTATGAAGTACATTTGCACTGATCTAAAGCAAAAGTGGGTTCATTTCAAAGCCAGAAACAGCAAAGATCGTCGAGGTGAATGTGTAGGTTTTAATTCTGCATTAAAGCACAGGGTCTGTGTTGCCTAAACCCTGCTGTGCTCTACATCTAGGCAGCTGCACTGTTGCTGTACTTTCTCTGCTGCCTGAAGGCTCTTCAGAGCACCTTGTCAGAGTCTGAAGCTACATCTGAGCTATTGTGTTATATCTTAGTGAATTCTGAGAACTCTCCCTTGAAACCCAGAGACAGATTGAAATAGAGATGCCTTCGGGCAGAGTGCAAGGTACTGCAGTCAGGAGTTCCTGAAGAGCACAGGAGGGTGCCAGTTAACTGAGAACTTCACCTGAATGAAAACCTACAGTAGGGAATTGAGGTCAAACTTTGTGCTTGAATGCCAAATTGAATTTGAAGCCTTTTCTCTCTTAATCCATACAGTTACTGGATTAAGGAAGCTGTCAGGACAGATTTTTTTTTTTTAAAGCCTAGTGTATGTAGAAAGGTTTTTGGAGAAGCTTTTTTGCTAACACATTCTCTGTGTTCTCACAGAGTGCAATCAGCTTGGGTTTGGCTGCACATTAATTGGCTTTGCAGTTCACAGCAAGTTTAGGTTGCAAAGAAACCTCTTTTGTTCTGGAGCTTGTTCCCATGTGGAATCTGCCTTTCCCTAGCATGCTTTTCTTGAAGAATCAATAGGTAAAGAAACATGTCCATGCACTGTACTACCTGACAAACAAAGCACTATGGTTATAGCAGATTTTTCCTGCATTCCAGATTTGTTGAGGTTTTTTGTTTAATTAAGCACAGTTAAACCATTATAGACTTTTTTTTTTAGAAATACAGGGAGTGTTTTAACTGTGCTGAGAAGTTTTGAACTGAAGCAGAATCATAAAGCAGCTGCACAAAACACAGGTATTTTATATCAGAGGTTCAGATCACAAGGATATTTGTTTGATGTTGGCTTTCTTTAAAGTTAAAAAGCTTCCTATGTAGCAATTCTCTTTCATACTTTATGAATATGAATGTTAATGAGGTGACAGGACCCAGTGGAATGTGGGGACTGCTGAAAGGCATAGAGGATTGAAGGATGGAGCAACATACAGTGAGGACAAAGAACTGCTGCAAAATATTAAAAAGCTTTGCACAGGAATTCACAGGTGAAAGTTGGGCTTTGTCATTCAGGAGGTGACATTTGATTTTCAAAATAACTTCATCTATGAATTTACAAAACATGAAGTCAGGAACAGAAAGGAATACAAAAGGAAAAAGAGAAATGGGCATTCACAGAGAAGCAAGGGAACAAAGATGTAAGTGAAAGCAACAAGGGAGAAATGTGAGAAATATTGTGCTCATTAAGTCACATGAAGGTGGCAATGCCAGTAGGAAACAAACAGGAAACTTTGACTGCAAGACTGATGTTTGTGGTCTCTGGCAGGTGATGACAAGATCCTTGCTCCAGCTCCAGTTCTGATGTTGCTGTCTACAGATGGTGTGCTCTGTCCATTTTACATGATCAACCAAAACCCAGGTGTCAGGTCACTTATTGTGACCCCAGAACCACTGCAGTTGGTTGGGGAGAGAGTTCCAAAGTCAGCAGGTAAGTGCTCCAGTGGGGTAGGGGAGCATTTGCATTTGTGGATCTTTGTCACCTTCATTTGTCAGTTTGGTAGTCAGACATATATGTGGTCACAGAAAACTTTTTTTTTTCTTTATAATGATAATGAGGAGCAGTTCTTGGGTGTTTTGTGCTCCTGGAACTGTTCTGTCTTTTGTGCATCAGCGTGAAATCATCTAGTTCTTTTCTTTGTGTGATCTCAAGCACTTTGCAGGCTGTGCACTTAGACTCTCCTGTGCAGTCAACCTTTGGAGAACAGGGCCAAAGCAGTTTTAGGAGGCTCTTTGCCCAGTTGTGTGGTGCATGATTCTAGCTGCAGCAGTAATTGCAGGCTCTGCTTGGGGACAAGGATCAAGCACTCTGCAGACCCAGAGCATGGTCTGCACACTTCAGAGAGGTGATGGTTTTCCTCCATATGTTTTGCCACAGAAGCTCATGATACAAACTAAGGTTTGGCTGCAGCAAAAGCTAATTTAAATGATAGCTTTCTGCAGCACTGTGAAAACTGTGTCAGCAGGTGAAGAATAGTAGTTTTATCTGAGTTATAATGTTGCCCTGTGTAGTGTGCTGGGGTAGGCAGGTAAGCTGATTGTTTTGCTTGTCTGACTGCATGGAGTAATAACTGCAAATGCATCATTTTAGTCCCTAAGCTTAAATTTGCTTCTCCTTCCCCAACCAGAATGCTGCTGTTTGGCAGCCTGCCTCCCTGCAGTGCTGGCTGGCTTGTGTGCTGACTGCCTCTTATTTGAGATGGCAGGAACCTCATCAAAATCAATGGAGGAAGGTGAAGCCTTTTCACAGAAAACTGCAGACAGCATTAATCTAGACAGATTGTTGTATTGATCATGGCTTGGACTTTGTGCAGTTTCTGTGTCACTTGCTGGGTTTGGGGACTGCAGGCCCAGCTCTGCCATCTCTCTTCCTCACTGTGCTGTCTGTCCAGTGAGTGAGGCATTGCTGAGCTGTCCCCAACAAACAGCATTTGGCCTTGCAATACTTTCTGCCATTAGTAAGAACAGCCAAATGAGTCTTCTCCTTTCCCATTTGTCTTTCTGCAGGAAGTACTGCCCCAACTCCAACCACTCCTCCAACTTGTCTAAAGCCTGACACAGCACCGGCTGTTGCTCCTGCTGTGCCTGCCTCAAGTCAGCCTCCCACAGGGGGTGGAGCAGCTGCTTTTTCCTTCATGCCTTCAGCTGTGAAGACACCTGGCTCCTCAGGCAGTGATCCTCCACCATACTCCTTTACCCCTGATGCCTCCAAGCAAGCCCAGACTCCTGCTCTGACTGGAGCAGCAACATTCTCTTTCTCCTCTGCTTCTTCTAAGGCATCCGTGACTCCTGCTTCTTCTGTAGGCACCACTACAGCTACTGCCACCTCCTTTCCTTTTGGATCCATGAACTTTAAACCAGCTGCAGACAGCTCACCTGGACCACCACCCTCCACAACTCCTGCTGCACAGAAGTCATCTTTTGCACCTTCAGCTTTTGCAGTCAAAGTGAACCTCAATGAGAAGTAAATAGATACAATAGTGAATGGTTGCTTGCTAAATTGCTCCAGGCATAGAAAGTGTATGGTAGTTCTGGAGATGGTGTCTGGCTTTTTGTCCTGACATCTGTTCCCCATGTTCCCAAGAAAGCACTGAGGAAGTCTCTTTGTCCAAGATGTAGATAACTTGGCTGTGAAAACCCTCAGTGCTTTCCATGCCAAAGGTTATGTTCATGGGCAAGATATTATTCAAGGGACAATGCCAAAAAATTAGACTGATAATGTGCCAAATTGCCAGAGACCTGGGTTTTTTATATTTTGCTTCATAGCCATCAAATGGTAATTCCATGCCTTGGTTTGATCCAAGTCATGATAAAAGACTCTGCAATTTGAAATCCCTTCTGTCTGTGTTTGGTTTAATGGAGTGGTGTTGGCACAAGTTTCTATCACTGTTTGTTGAAGGTTCCTTACCCTCAACCTACAGAGTAACTCCTAGATTTGAGAGGAAGCTGTATCCACAGTTGATGGATTGCTTTGCCACTCCTGTGTTCAGAGAAGGTGCCAGAGCTTTTGGTTTTCTTGTTAAGTGATGCTTGGTCACTAAACACAGGATCTGGAATCTTCTTCACACCAACTGAAAAACTAATATTGAGTAGAAACTATGCAAAAGGGGTTTGAATTAGTGCTCTCAGATTTCATATACCCACTCTTCCCTCCAACTCCTGAGACTTCCTCTCTATTTTTAGAAAAAATGGTTTAAAACAGAGAGCTGTGTTAGTTGGAGCTGTGTTTTGTGGAGAGCAACTTTCATGTAAATGCAGCGTAAGAAATTTCTGATGCTTCAAATTATTATTTTCTAATTAGTAAAATCTTTACTACACTGGGATCTGATGGGAGCTCTTAGGGCTTTTTATATTTTGTGTATAAAGCAAATGATACGCCAGTGAATTGACTGAATATTTAAATTGGCTGCCTTGAGGAGACGAGTTTGCAGATGAATAGAAATTCATATTTGCTTGCAGAATTTCTGTTTGAGCCTTGCTGTTAGGATAGCAAAATGAAGGGGTGCATTTTGAAGCAGGGTGGTACTTTCTGCTGGCATTTGGCTCCTTGCTCACTGGGTGGGTTTATGGTAGAAGTCTATCATTCCATGTATTCAGAAATTATTCTGAATGGCTTTTTCCCACTATTTCCAGAAGATACTCCTGATTTTACATCTGGAGCTTGAGTTGTTGCTGATCCCAGAGGATGCTAATTCATGGGAAATTAGTGCCACATTTTGGGTGGAGGGAAATAGCCAGCACCAGTTCAGAGCAGAAAGATGTTCTGCTTTCTGTTGCAGGTTCACTTCTGTGGACACCTCTTCTCCCACGAGCAGCAGTGGCCAATGCACTTCCACAATGTTTTCCTTCTCAACCACTTCAAAAACTGCTTCTGGAGGTTCTCTGAGCCAGTCCACGCCTGTTGCAGCCTCTCCTACCACACCACTGAAGACTTCATCCCCTGGGCCTGCCACGGGTAGGAGTCTGGTCCTGTTGTTGGGAATAGTGCATTATAAACAATGTTCTGAAAGTTTCAGGACACTGAGTTTAATTAGGCTTCATTTTTCCTTGTTTTTCCTGCTGTAGTGGCCCTCCTGATTGGCACACTGTAATGATGTGAGCACCCAGTCTTGAAACAGTGGTATTTCCACTTGTGCTCTTTATTTCTCAGAGAGCCATATGTGAAACAATTATATTCAGCTGCTTAAGCTCATCCCGAAGTTCTGGCACTTTCAGGGCTCTGTAATGCAGCTCTAATTATGAATGTTTCTGGGCAGTCCCACAAATTGATGCCTTACCTTGCATCTGGATTGACTAGAGTTCTAAGTGATCACAAATGACTTCAAGTCAGATACAGCTTCCTTGTTAGCAGTGATATTCCATCTCTCAAATGATTGTGTGGCTGGGAGTCTTGAAGTCCTTAGGGATGGCACAGCCAGATACTGGAGAGTGGCAATTGTTACTGTTAGCAGAGAAGTTGAATGGGAGTAGAAAGCACCTGAGGAAGGTGGGTTCTTGGACCATAGCACTACTGCTTTTGGATTTGATAGCAGTGATTATGTGTCTGATCACAACCTGTTTGTATAAGTTGATAAATTACTGTTCTTCTTAAATTCCAGTGTCACGTCCTGCTCAAAGTGTTCCTTCAGCTTCTTTAGTACAGAAGACACCCAAAATCACCCCGTCAGCAGCAAAGCCAGGCTCCACTCAGGTAACAGGAACTTGACTGGGTCCTTCAGAAGGTGAATGTTCTGCATGGCCCATGAATTGCTTAAAATTCCTTGGGCAGAACTAGTATTCTTAGGTCCAAGAACTAGCTGGCTTTTGACATTGAAATAGTAGCAAATCTGTGGTTCCAGTGCAATGTTCTCTGTATATCTTTAGAGAGCTGTGTTTTGATCTGTGTTGTTATAATCAGAGTTGTCAGGTATCTGAATGGAGTTTCTAATATGAGGCCTTTTTTGATATCTAAGCTCCCTGGTGCAATGGGTGTATCCTTAATACTGGTTTTGGTTTTGTCTTTTTGTTTCCCCAGGGCAAATCAGCACTCCCCAACACAGCTTTAGAGAAACAGACCCACCAGTGGAAGGATTCAGACCCTGTCATAGCAGGAATCAGAGAAGAGGTGAGATTTTTCAAGTACTTCATATTAGAACCTATAAGACGTTGTATAGGTACACAATCACTTCAGTTCAGCTGTGTCCTGCTGGTGTCTGTGAGTAGTTTAGGGATCAGAATGACAATTTTTCCCAAGATAATCAGCCTGGTTTGTAATTGCTGTGCGTGTCCTCTTCAGTCATCCTCACTCACTGTGCTGAAAAGATGGAGTATTCTTTCCTGTTAGTGTTTAAGAATTATTTCCTGCTTTGGCTGCAAAGTGACAGATGTTTATGGTGTAGCTGAAGCATGATCCAGGAGCTGTGACATTTGTTCCAGACCCTGCTGTGTTTCAGTGGCTGTGCTTTCTTTCTCTTGACTTCGTAGATTGCACATTTTCAAAAGGAGATGGAGGAACTGAAGGCTCGGACTTCCAAAGCCTGTTTCCAAGTTGGGACTCCAGAGGAAATGAAGATGCTGCGAGTTGAGTCAGATGATCTTCACACCTTCCTCTTGGAAATTAAAGAGACAACAGAGGTGAGCAGAGTGTCTTCAAACTGTAAACCATTTAGCTCCTCAGCAGTGATTGTTCCTCACCTGATGTTCCTACGTAACCTGCTAAAGCTGAACTGATGTAGATGGAACATCTGACTCTGCTGTTAATGTGGGGATGACATTTCCATCTGTGCTTTCAGGCAGATGCTTGCAGAAACCCCTGTGCTAGGGATGGCAATGAAAAATGGTACTTGGAACCTTGTCCCATCTGTTCTATTTCTGTTTGCAGTCACTTCATGGAGATATTAGTATTCTGAAGACAACCTTGCTGGAGGGGTTTGCAGGGGTAGAAGAGGCTAAAGAACAGAACGAACAGAATCGCAGCTCGGGGTATTTACACTTGCTCTATAAGAAACCTCTGGATCCCAAGAGTGAAGCACAGCTTCAGGTATGAAGCATGTCAGTCAACTTCTAATAGAGAGTTATAAATAAAACTGAGGCTTGCATGTGCAAGTGCCCAGCATTGTTGTTCTGCCCTAGGTACTTACTGTTTCAACACAGTTTAGTCAAAGTGCAATGAGCTTTGTTTTGCATGAGTTCCAAGACGTGCTGAAAATCCTCTCCTAAAGCTCTTCTCTGTTGTTGTATTGTTGTTTCCATGCTTTCAAAACTCTTGCTGAAGGGAAATAGTTCACCTGAGATCCAAGTCTATTCTGAGCTTAGAATGTGACTCTTGACATCCTGTTCCTTCTCAGCCTGTAGTGTTTGCTTAGGGATTTCAGTTAAAAGTGTTGGGTTTTTTCCTACACTTTGTAGAAGTGTTCTTGGAATTATTTTTATCTTCAGCAAGTGCCTTATGGAACAATTCGATGATTTATTATGACTTACAGAATTGTGTGGTTAATTTCAGGGATGATGGAGCATAAAGCTAAATGATACTCTGAAAGCTGGGGCACAAAGGAAAATAACCAGCAGTACATAAAAGAGGCTTTCAAAGACTTGAAAGAAGGGTGAAGTACTCTTTGTTAGAGCTCTGGTGATGAGGGCTATTTAACCCTAAGCAAAATGCAGTGAATGTGCCCTACAGATGATACTTGGTCTTTTGTACACTAATAAGTTCCCCTCAAGAAGTTTGACTGGCAGGCTGAAGATGTGATTGAATGTCATCTTTGTGGCAGTGGGTATCAAGAGCAGGATGCAGTTATTAGAAGTCAGCTGACACAAAGTAATTTCTTTTAGGTCTGATTTCTAATCTTCACCTGGATTCTGTGGGTTGATTCACAGTCTTAATTGCATGCCTGCTTTGATGTCCAGTGTGTCTCTGCCACAGCTCAAGCTTATGCTTGTGGCTGATGATAATCTTGAAATGCATGTTAAAGTAATTGTTCTAGAGAGAGGACCATGAGAAAGAATAGCAATGGGAGAGAAGTGGAAGTGGATTGGAATGTAAGGAGAGAACTTTCAGGTCAACTTTCTCAAAGTTTGTGAGAATACTCTGCTCTGACTCTTAAATTCTGCTCAGTCTACATGATCCCCATTCTCCTGGGTGAGAAAAGTTCCCTTAGTCAGCTTCATGTCTTAGTTGTCAATAAAATTTTAAAGACTCTGAAACTTTTCTGATGTCCAGCCATATTGATCTGGTATCCAGAGAGCTGCTGCTATATAGCTGCTGGAGAGAGGAAACCTGTGCTTGGCAGTGTGTAACACTAAGCCCACAGCAGGACTGGAATTGGTTTCAGGTTGAGGGTGTAACACTAGAATTTCATGCTGTATCTTGAAAACGTTTGCAGTGGAATTTTTCCCAAGCTTTATTCCTTGGCTGCTTCATCATTGTATTTAAGTGACCATTGTGTTGAGATGAGCTGAAACCAACTGCAGTTTCCATTTCTGTTTTACAAGGTCAGAGTTCAAGCCTTCACCATGCCATGTCAGGCTGGAGGGATGACAGTAATGAGACTGGGTTTGTTTAGGGAGCAGGGCTTGAGGCCAGAGGTCTCTGGCTTAACTGTGCAGTTGTGGATAAGTCACTTTGCTCTCTATGCTTGCTTTTTATTTATTTTTTCTTTCCTACCTATAAAAAGCAAATTAATTTCTTGCCTTAATGTGGGAGTTGTGAGCATTTGTGTGTGCTTTCATGAACCATAGTCTGTGAACACTGATATTCTGGAGCCATGTGAGTAGCCTGAAAAGCTTTGATCACTTCTAACAATGAGAAGTTTCAGTGTTGTAAAATGGGAGCAAATTACTCGTGTTCTGGAAATGACGTTTGAAATAAGGATTGTTTTGTATAATGCCTGGTGTTTGTAAAACCCTTTCTGTAAAGACCTGGCAGTGTTTTGCAAATATTATGGAAAGTATTATTTCTGGTTGAAAGCTGGCATGAAATGTCCAAGCCAAGCCCTGTGTGAACCCCATTGACTGAAAAGTAAATTTTCCCCATATTGGGTTCTGTTGTGCCGGTAAAACTTTCCAGGCAGAAATATGGGCAAGTGCTGCATGACTTGGACTGAAAGAGCAAAAAGGGTCTTCAGCTCAAACTAATATTTCTGAAGTGAATTAAAAACTGACTTGACTTTGCGTGGTAGGAAATTCGGCGCCTGCACCAGTATGTGAAGTTTGCTGTTCAGGATGTGAATGATGTTCTGGATTTGGAGTGGGATCGGCACCTGGAACAGAAGAGAAAGCAGAAGTAAGTAATTGAAATTGGAGTACAGAACTACTATAAAGAACACATCAGTGACTTGGGAATTAGTATTTAATCAACAGTCAAAAGCCTTTTTCTATTTAACAGTCTTTTTCAAGGGGTCTGGGAATAAAGCTTGGCTAAGAGACCTAATGGGAGTTACAGGTTCAGATTCTCTGGCTTCATGCATGTTACAAGCTTTCTGTGTCTCTGTGTACAGGGTAAATAGTGCTTGTAGAAAAAAAACTATACAACAAGCTTTGTAGAAATGTGTTAATAGTAGCTAATGAAACCTTTTTAATAGTTGAAATATCTTGAAGTAAACGAGCTAAATGAATAACCTGTCAACATAGCCAAAGGAGAAATGTGCATTTGAGATGAACTGAACTGCTTTGGTGTTCAAACCAAACCACGTTTGACCTCATGGAGTTTAAGTAGCCGTAACCACTAAACCACTTGTTTGCTTGCCTGCCTGTGACCAGATATTCAGAATGGTCCTTATCCCTGTCTCTTGATCTGATCCCTTCAGGCGTCTGATAGTTCCTGAGCGGGAGACTTTGTTTAACACCCTGGCTAATAACCGGGCAATAATCACCCAGCAGAGGAAGAGACTAAATCACCTTGTGAACAGCCTGCAGCAGCTCCGCCTGTATAACCAGACATCTCAGTGGAGTGTTCCCAGTGATACCTCCCTTGGCAGTGCTCAGAGGTATGTGGAACAGGAGTTCCTGAGTGGTGATGACACTCCTCTCCTTGCCCCCAGCAGTGTGCAAGGGTGTATCCTCCAAAGAGTGATGTTTTGTGGGCATGCTATGGGGGGACAGGATGTCCTAAAAATTATGCTGAACTATGCCCAGGTAATATGGAAGCTCACCGGTTGTATTCTGTGACACACTGTTCAATGCTGATCACAAATTTCCCCTAATGTTAGGGGTTTTTGTAGTAAATGGGATCATAGAGCCTCCAGGCTGAGATACTGATGGTTGTCTGTCTGACTTCAGGGGTAGAAGGGAATGGTTCCTGAAGTTTCCAAAATAGTTAAGGATGCATGTGTTTAAATTACACAGTATCTAGGGGAGCCACTTGTTCTTCCAGATATGCCAGTGGTTCTAGTGGTTCTTTTGGCCCACTTTTATTCTTGATTTGGTTGGTTTCTTTCTGCTGATGTTTTTTCACTGCTCTGCCTTGTCCCAGTTTTGACAGTGACCTTGAAAGCCTGCGCAATGCCTTGATGAAAACTACCTTGAAATCACAAGCCAAACCTCTGCCTAAAGCACCTGGTAATTTATTCTTTCTTCCTGGTATTAACACCCTAAATGTGAATTACCTTTTTTTGACTTGCAGTTTGATTGTAGACTAATGACCATTTTAATTTTCCAGTTAAGTTATCCCTGGTGAAGCAGGCACAGTTGAGGAATTTCCTAGCCAAGAGGAAAACTCCACCAATTAGGTCAACAGCTCCAGGTAAGCCTTTAGTTACCATAGAAGTCTGAAATAGTTTCCAGGAGGGTGACTACCTGCTCTGGGACTCAGTCCTGAAGCTGACTTTTGGCTTCTCAACCCCTACTTCTCCTTTCTTGTTCCCCTATCTGCTCTCAGTAAAAATTTCCTTCAGTTACTCTCTGGTTGAAGTTTGCCTGTCTGGGTAGTTAAGAAATCAAATCCTATCAATGCAGGATTAAAACAAGCCAATAGAGGAGCATCCTAAAATAGGGTGCATCTGTCCTGGCTGTTGGGCTGGATGGTTCCCTCAACACATGATTTTGTTTCTGATGTTGCAGCAAGTTTGTCCCGATCTGCCTTCTTGTCCACAAGATACTATGAAGATTTGGATGAAGTCAGCTCAACATCCTCAGTCTCCCAGTCACTGGAGAATGATGATTCACAAGCAGTGGACCAGGAAGAAGAGGCTGCTCCAGTCCAAGTCCCTCGTCATGCTCCTGTGGTCCGAACTCCCTCTATCCAGCCTGGTTTGATGGCTCAGTCTCCATCCTTTGGGAAACAGCATCTCTCCCTGGGTACTTTGTGTAAGTTGTATTTGCAATGTCCCTTCTATTTTAAATGTGTTCTTGTGGGTATCTTTAACCACTGTATCCATTGCCAGTGTTTCAGGCCCTGGAGAAGTGAGTTTGCAGGATGCAGATTTACATTGCCAAATTCCCAGGAGCAGTAGGAGAGTGGCATTGTAGGCTCATGAGCTTGGGCTAAAAGCTTTAAAAGACCTTGACTCATTGACTCTGTTTTTGTGATAGCCTGGTTCTTCCAGATTGTAGTAATCTAAAATACTGCCCATAAACTAGGAAGCTGAAGTACTACTGTGCTTGATTGATGTGGCCAAAGTTAGGAGCTCTGAGCCCAGCAGCTCTCAGTAAGATCTGTGTTTGCATACACTCAGTTTTTCCTTGTGTGAGAGAGTTTTTTTAATCTGTCGACAGAAAAATAAGATGTCAGCAGAAGTGTCTGTAACAGCAGACTTAAAGTCCTCTAATGCACAGAAGTGACATCTATTGAGACTTGCTAAATTCCCTGGGATATACCAAAACTGCCAGGGATAGACTGTGTTCATTGTTTGAAAGGCCTGCACATCAGTCCTGTCAGAAGGAAGCTGTGTACTTAAAGGAACTGCAGTTCAGCAAAGGCTTTCAAAGACTCCCTGATTTTTAGAGATACAATGATCTGCAATACTTTTATTAATTTGTTTTTCAGTGCCTACATCTTCAAACAGAATCATACCACAAGGGGCAGACAGTACAATGCTTGCAACAAAGACTGTGAAACACGGGGCTCCTGCTCCCACTGTCACTGTTCCAGCACCACAAGCAGCTGCTGCTGCAGCTCTGCAGAGGCAGATGGCTGCTAACCAGTCCCCAGGTAAAAGGATGGCCAATTGCCCAAGTGACCTCTGAGCAGCTGAATGTGGCTTTCACAGGAATTTAGTGCTCTCAAAGGAGAAGATGGTCAAACAAGATGACGCAGATCTGTAGTTGTTGCATCTCAGGGCTAACCAGTGTTTCTTTCTCTTCCTTCTTCCTGTAAGCTACTAGTACAAAATACCTGAGAAACTCCCACCTCAGATTTCCTCTGCTTTGCTCATCTGTGCAGTGGCAGAAATGTCAGTAAGGTTCTGACACAGCCATTGATCTGTGTGCAGGAAATTCCTGGAGAGCAGAAAAAGGATGTTACTGGCCTATATTAGTAACTGTTCATTATTAGCTGTGCAGTTAAAGATCTGAATTGTAAAACAAATTAATACTGAAAAGTTAAAGGTGAACTGTTGAGTTAAGCCTTGGATTTGCTTGTAAGGTTTTCAGTTTTTTTTAAAGAGGTTTCCCAATCTAAGCTCTTCCTGTTTGGCTTTACACATTTCTTGGTGCTTCCCCAGTACTGCAGTGTCAATGCAGAAAAGAAACAAAACTCAGTTACTGGTAGAGGAATTGAATTGTTTATGCCCAAGGAGTGTGTAAGTGTAAAAAGTGAACTAAAGACATGAATTCTGGCATAGGCTGGGGTGTAACTACACAGTTCATTTCTATTAACTGAAGATGTTACAATGTTTGTAAGGGAAAGTTCATAAGAATAATTAGATTTGGCCAGCAAGCAACAAGAAATCTAACTGTATAGGTTACTGTCCACTTCTCTGCTGGCCTTATTGAAGGCTGAGGTACCAAATGTTTTGGGCCAGATGCACTACATATATTCTAGAAACTTGGATGCCCTTTCTAAGTTGCTCAGGCACTATATTGAATGAAATGCTTAAAATGGAGATTGTCTTTACATATTTTTCCCCTCTCTTTTTTTCTTTTTTTTGTTCCTTAAAGCTGTAAGCACCTCCTTGACTGAATCAACTCTGAAAAACGTTCCTCAGGTGGTGAATGTTCGAGAACTCAAGTCTGGTGCACTGACTCCACCTGTCTCTGCAGTAATAGGGTGAGTGAGGCTCCCCTTCTTTCCAGACATTCGGTAGCACTTGCACTAAAGCACATCTGCCAGAGGGGAGCAGTGTTTTACATGGTCTGGCTGTGGAAGAACTAAAGGGGATACATTTAGAGAAGAGTGGTGGGTTTGTGGAATGAAAGAAAGAAAGATCTTTCCAGATCATTCAAGGATTTGCTAATGGCTTGTCCTGAACAAATGACAAGACCAGCATTAACCTCCTTCTCCATTAGTCTGTGAGAAATGCATTTTAGTGCATCCTCTCCTTTTGGGATCCAGTGGTTTTACTGTTAATGGGTACTTTGGACCTGGTATCTCCCCAGTCACTACCTCTGTTCCACCTCTCTCAGTGAGGGAAGTGCAGACCTCTCTCTCTCTGAGTGTGGGCTGTGTCTTTAGGCTGTCCAGATGTTTTCCTTCTACTTTGTCATCTGTTACAGAGAAAACCTTCTCTGGAGTTATGTCTCCTCTGTCTGCTCCCAGATTCACCCCTGAGGGAGGGAGAACTGTGCCCTGACTTTTCTGGAAACTTGTCTCAATGTTTTTGACATCAGAATTCTGACTGAAGGGTTGGGTGTCACTAGGGGCTGATCACTTTGGGGAACTAGAGAGCTGCAAGGCTTTCTTCCTCATGAGTAAATTATGAGTGTTGACTTCTGGTATTTTAACCTTGAATTTGTTATGATTTCTTGTGAGTTAGCTGTAACACTTGGCTTCCCTACTCTGCCTCCTACAGACAACAGCTAGCTCAGCTCATTCCAGGGATTTCTGTCTTATCACCAGGCTCTGTCACCAGCCACAGAACTAGACCTTTTCCCTGTCATTTGTAATGACCTTGAAACTGTTTTTGCTTGAAGTTCCTACTGCTCCTTAAGACCAGGATAGTGCATGGCCAGTTCTGGGCTGGGGAGGCAAGGACACTACTGACAAGTCTGTGCAAAGTTGGGCTTACTGCATAAAGTGGGATAAACTCACCACATATCTCTGATTATAAGTTTGTATGGAGTTGCAAATACTTTATTGATATAACTGTGAGCTGTATGTGCAGCTCCTGGAGCAGTTGCTGTTGTTGCATCACTTCTGGTTTTCTTATATTTGTGTCTACTGTCAAAAACAAAAGGTGAAATTCCTTTGATGCAGCTTTTCAAAAAGGGAACAATCTTACAGTGGTGCTCCTCAGCTGCTGACCTTGACATTTACTTCATGGTTTCTTCTACTTTTTAATTGTGAAACAGTCTGGGAGCATTTTAGCTGTTGTGACCAGGAAGAGTTTTCCACCCTCTTTTTCATCTGAACTATGATGAAAAAAGTAGGAAGTACTGGCTGTGCATAAAGAAGGATGTGAGCAATACATAAATGAAATTGGTTTTCACTTGAGCTGTAGTTAAAGACCTGCCTTACTTCCAAGTAGATTGGACTGGCAGTATTGCTTGATCTCTCTAATTTATAGATCTCCAGCTAGCTTCATATCTTGAAGGCTTTCTACAGTTTTATTTTATAGCTGACCTCATAAAAATGTACTTTCTAAAAATTCTACCCAAATGAACCGTGCTTGCCAGTCAGATTCAGCAATAAAATGAAGAGCATTCACCCAGCAAAGTTAATTCATCAGTTTTTGCTACTTCAGACATCCTGGCTCCCTTTTGCTGCCACAGCACACTCTTCAGGTTGTTAAGCAGGAATGATTTTTCAGTTGTTATCAGTTGTTCAATGGCCTGTTACTGGGTGTATTGGTTGTCCCAGTCCAGTTACTAATAGATAGTTTTCAGTGGAAAAAAATCCTCTTTTCACAACTGAAGTCAAACCCAGCATTTTCCTGGCCTTGTCAGAGAAGCTGTGGGTCAAGTGATCTTGAGACTTTTCTGGGAGAAAGGTCCCACCCTCTCATGAATTTCACAGGCCTTCTTGTTTTCTTCTTCATTCAATTTAAACTTGAAACTTATAGCTGCACCATCCCAACACCAACTCTTTTAAGTGTTAATCTTGAAGTTTTTCTTGTTTGCTTTACTTTTGCTCTGGGCAGAGAGCAAATTCAGGACATGCAGTATAGAGAGAGAGCACTCATTCCTGAGGGTGGGGGGAAGGACTTACTAGTAATGCAAAGCTGTTTAAGACACAAAACCATATCCAAGACCAAATGGCTGTGCAAAATGTGTCATGCATGTGTCCCCTTCCTTTGGAATATGGTAGAAAATTGCTGTGAGTTGGCCTATAGCTGTCCAAACAGCAAATGCAGTTTGTGAATCCTCATGCTTTGGGACACAGACAACTTTTGATGCCCAGATTCACTTATGGGATTTGCAGCCTCAGCCCTTTTTATAGTACAGAGATTGCTTATTGCCTTAGGGAACATCTGGCCTGAATCAGGATGGAGAGAGCCTGCTAAGGTGAGAGAAAGCTGACCTTTACCAGCAAAAGAATGCAATCAGGGTTCTGAAATCTTCTAATATTGACCACTGAAGGTTCTTAACCTGCTAAGCCACAGACCTGAGAAGATGCTAAAACTGGATGGCTGTTCCCAAATTACAGCAATTTGGTGTGTTAATAGCCCACAATGCAGAGGTTTGGATGCTGCACCTTATAAGAAGCTGCCATTCTGCAGCTTCTGTCTGTGGGTTCTGATGTGCAATTTATTTCATGGTCAAAATTCCCAAACCTGTAATGTAGAATACCTCTTAATTTCATTGCAGTTCTTGCTCTTAACTTTGTTAATGTTTATACTGCTCTTCAAAGACGGGAAATGCTCCCTCCACCCCTTCCCAGCTTTGTCTCCTTGCTCAGCATTTCTGAGCATTGCATGTATTTGTCTGGGCTTCACACTATAAAGGAAGCTGCTTAGATTTGTTATCCACTAGGCATAAAATTGTAATCCCCTTACCTCCTGATTTTTCATCAACTCCCTGTAAAATAGAAAGCCCTGATTCTCTTCAGAGACAAGAGTATGTGAAGAAGACTTGATCGTTTAAGTCTAGGGGTTTAAACACACTTGCAGACTTCCTTTGTTAAATGTGGCTGATTCATTTAAGAGGTTTATTTTCTAATCAGATTTGGAGTTGTGTGTGGAATCTTTAATAGCCATGGTTGTTCAAGGCTTCTGGAAGCTGTGCTTTATGAGAGGAGAGGAAATCCTCTTTCAGACTAGTTATTCATATAATTGTTTAATTTTTCTTTTTAAGATCATCTGTACCTCACTCTGCAGCCCAGGCAGTCCATCAAGTTTTGGCAACTGTTGCTACAAATCAAGCTAAGCAGGTACCTTGATATAGAACCCTTTCTGGAATGCTGTACCTGGGCATGCTCAGCACAGTTTGGGGGTTTAATTGGTGATGAACAGATCATCTGAAAATCGCTTTTCACAGCTTGCCCTGCATTCTTGACACGCCATTTATTTATCTGTGACCTTGGCAGTGTGATGCCAGACATAGCTTTGTTATGTCTTGCCTTTTCTCACTTCTGAAGACTTTCAGCTCTCTAATGGCCACAACCTTGCTGCAGTAAGGATTGCAGCAAAGCAACAGCAAAAGAAAATGTATTGGGTAGATACACCTAAATTTCATACAGAAAACCCCCATGATAGGCGATCAAGGGGGAGAGTCATTCTACTGAAAACATTTCTTACCAGTTGACAAGCTGCTGGGTTTTACATCTACACATCAAAAAAGCCCAACACAGCAGCCTTTGTCCCCTGGAATCATTGAGCTGCTGCCCATGGAGTCTTAGTGACCTGTTGAAAAAGTTAAGTATTGACCCTGTATTTAAGTATCCAGACGTAATGGGCCCAAGATTGAAGGACACTTTAAAGTGCTTTGAGCACCTTCTTCTATTTTATTCTTAAGTCATTGCATGACACCAATAATACCAAACCAGTGTCAGAAGGACCTTTGTTAATGGACAGACTGCACTGACCTGAAGTGCTGTTGTGTTTTTAGACACCTTTAACGAGCTCAATTAAGGCACAGACTCCACCTTCCTCTGTGTGTGCACCCTGTACTATGGCATCCACAGCTGGTCCAACATCATCTGGCAACAAAATCTCGGGTAAGTTGTCTTTAGTGAAGGTGAAATAAGGCCTGGTTGTCTCTTGCCATCTGTCAGGATGTGCAATTCAAAGCATGAAAACACAGGAAAAAAGATTTGCCTCCACTGAGAGGTTGCTGTGCCAAACTTGAGGGAGAGAATTTGAAAAACCAATTTACAGAAGTGCAGAAGAGTGGTTTTCTCTGCTGCCCTTTGTCTCTGTTTCTGCATCTAGAATTCAGTGATACAGTTCCTTGTTCAGATTGGACTCAGGACATGTAACCCTTATCACAAAATGCTGAAAGGCTACTGTGGTGTGAGAGCAAGCCAAAAGCAGCTGGTTTGTTTTTAAAACATGAAAATCCTACTGGTTTAAAACATTTTAAACATGCTGGTTTGAATTTTAAACACACAGCAGTATAAGATTATCTGAACAGGCTTGAAATGAACTAATTCTGGTGCAGGGTTTGTTGAGCATTGAGCTGTAAGACCAAGTTCTGAGCCAGTTCAGATCAGTTGCACAGTTTGGGAGTTTCTAAGGCAAGGAGTGCTCAGTTTACATCATTCAATGCAAATGGGGGAAGAAGGAACATTTAGGGAAGGGAGGAATTGATTTTTAATGTGTATTAGATAATAATGCTTGTATTGGACATGGTTTTATAAGCCTCTTGCATAAATGTCTGAAATCCATTTCTGTTGGTCTTTTGCCTTTAATCCTTGGATGTAGGTTGCCTCTTAGCCAGGGGTAAGAAGCAGTAAAAATAGCTAGGAATCATATTTGACTTGGCAAATGCTTCTTAAATTTTGGTTGATTGAAAATGTCAGCTCCTGAATTTGATACCCCTTCCTTTTTATTTGGAATTTATTAAATTAAACTATGTGCAAGCTATTCCTTTTCTGATAGATGGATGACAAGGTGCTTTTTTCTTTTTTTTAATTTGTAAATGCGTTTTAAAGTGTATTTATTTGTTGTTCTTGTCACTTACAGGACAAGGGACAGTAAAAACAGTTACAGCTGTTTCTTCTACGGTGACATCAGTACAAGCAACAACTTCTCAGCTTAACAAAGCATTCTCATTTTCTTCTGCAGGGTCTGTATGAACCTTAGGATTTGTTTGTAGTTGACATTAAATATGAGTATGGGCTGTTAGAGCAGGTGTTGCCTACAAGCTGTGTAATACTGTAAAGTGGCACCTGCAAATGTCAGACTGGGAGGGCAGGGTTTGTACCAGAGTTCTTTGAAGACCTTGGTTGTTGAAGCCTGAGTGAGGTCTGAGGATCTCTGAGACTTTGACACAGTATTGTGTTGCTTTGAGATTTTTTCAGTGTGTAACTGATCAAGAGTAAAGGATGACTGGCTTGTTTTGGGGGCTTATGTACAGTGGCCTATGGAACAACTTCCCAACTGGGACTTAAAATTTGTACTGATGGTCAGGTTTACTGAATTATTTAGTACAGCAGAACAAATTTCATATCTTGGCTTAAAAAATAGTCAGTTCCTGAAGGTGAGTAGAGAGGCCCCATGCCATCTGGTGATGGGTGTTACATAACAATAACACAAAGCAAGGCACATGTTATGAACATACTCTGAAATCTCTTATGGAGTGTTTTTTTCAGGCATGGCAAAAATATTTCTTTGATCATTTCCAAACATAATCTATGTTTAGGGGAGAGAGACAACTCCTTAGACATGATTGTTTGAAATTCTGCATGTTTACCAGTCTTAACACTTCAGTGAATTTCTCTTTCTGAGGTGGGCAACATTAAGTATTTCAGAACACATGTACATTCAAAGGGCTGGTTTCTTTCAGTCTTTCTCTGCACATTTGTAAAGTGGATGTTACCAAAAGCCTTGCTGTGCTCTTCTGAGGTCTGAGAGTCCATTTGAGCAATGGAAATTCAGATTCAAAAAGCAAACAGCCCTGCCTTTGTCCCATGTGCAGTGCCTCAGTGTGTAAACCATATGCTGAATACAGTGCCCTTGTCAGTGATGTCTTAGTTCCACAACCCAACTTCTATATCAGCAGCTGGTCTTTGAGAATCAAAGAAAGCTTAAAGAGCCTCAGGGAATGAGGGTCTCTGGAAGACCCCAGTGCTCATAACGAAAGATCACAGTATTTTTGCAAGACACAATATTTTTAGTTTGAAGTAGTTATGATGACTTTTTATTTCTGTCTTGCTATGAGTGATCTCCTTTTTAATGAGTGTTATTCCCTTTTGTACATGCACTGACTCTTCCCTTTCAGCTCTTTTAAACTCTAGTTGCCACTGTGGTTTTTGCTCTTGCTAGTCTCCCCAAAAGTCAGGTTTTGGGGCATGGTGTTCAGTGACTGAGCTGCATGGGGAAGAAATACACAGCAGAAAGGAAGGAACATGGGAGGATGAGAGGTGGTCAAAAGAACTTTTTTTGTCTCTCTTTAACCCTCTAGAAGACTTGCCAGAGAGGAAACAAATGGAGCACAGTCTGTGCGTGCTTCTCTCTTCCAGTTTAGTTGTGGGAGAAACTGTTCCTGTGCCTGACTTTGTGCAAGTCTGTACTGGAAGTCTGAATCTCAGAGTTGTGTTAATCATATGGTTGGAAGTTTCAACACTTTGAGCTAAGTGTCACTCTTTGCCTTTCTCCTCTTTCCTTGTAGGCCTGTGTTTAATTTTAGTGGTGTCACTTCGGCTGCTTCATCACCAGCGCCTCTCAGCCTCACTCCATCACAAGGTTAGTTGGGGAGAGTGTGCCAACAGCATCCCTTCCCTGCTAAGAGAATGTTTACTCTTCCTAATTCATGTGGTTCTTGTTCTGTATTGCAGTATTACTAAAATTTCAATAACATTATGTACATGTGCTGGGTTCTGCCCTGTAACGCACAGAAATCTGGGCCACCTGCCCTTCAGTTAAGAGTAAGCAAAATATTTGTTGCCAAGGACTTTTGTTTATGAAAAGGGTGACATCTGTAGTCATTTCCTCTGCTGTCTTTAACCTGTAGATTTAAAGCTGCTGAAGTGGACTGACACAGAAAACTGTCATCAAGTGAAATGGGCATTTAGTAATCAGAGAGAAGTGCTTGGGATGGCTTTGTGTTGCTTGTAAAATTGAAGTGACAACGTATAGGCTGCCTTTTCATGTCATAGGTAGATCATATTTGCCCAGTCTGGAAAAAGAGGCACTGATAAAACCCACTTTATAATATTCTTGAAGCTTTCTGCCTCTAATTTCAGTCTTGCAAAAGAAAGCATGTGATCCAAAACTTGCTCCCAATGTTATTGATTCCTCTGATAAAAGACATCACCTTTTCTTTCTTACAAATTTTGACTTGTTGGGATGGTTAAATGGAGGCTAAATGGAGGTTAAATGGAGTGTTTGTCACTGCCACCCTGGCCACAAAGGCTTCAGATGTCACTGTTGTCTCCTGATTGCATATGGAAGTGGCAGCTACCTGATGGTGAGAGGCTTTATAGTTTTGAGGCAAGAGTACTGACAATCTGAAGTGCTAAAGTGGACCAGTATTATAGGAATGATAAATGAGCTTTGCATACCCTAACACAATTTGTAACCTTTGTCTCTCTCACTGACAGCCCCTGCTAAAGACTCTACCCAGCCTGATTCATTTTTGTTTGCTGGGGGTTCCAAACTTGCACCAATTCCAGAGGGCTCCTTTGCTTTTGGGTCCCACAAGTCAGCAAGTGCTCCAGGAGGTGTAGTTGGAAGTAGCTCCTCAGCAGATGGCACCCAGTCAAACAAACCTGCTGTAACAACATCTTCTGCTCCCCCCACAGCCTCTGGCAAGTTGGATGGTGCTCCATCTAAACCAGGAGATCACTTGTTTCAGAGCAATCTGGCTGGGGAAACTCTTGGGAGCTTCTCAGGACTACGGGTTGGTCAAGTAGATGATAATGCCAAGACCACAGCTAAAGCACCATCTACCAGTGTTGCAGGAACACAGTCAACTAAAGTATCTACAATACCTTCTGGGTTTAATTTTGCTGCTCCCCTGACATTAGGAAAAGCTGGAGAAGCTGCTTCCACATCAGTCACATCAGCTGGCACAGCATCCCTGTCCATCAGCACTAGTGCCACAGGCAGTCTCTTTGGCAATGTCCAGTTAACCAGCACAGGGTCTTCTGGGGTGTTTAATCTTGGAGGCTCCAGTAGCAACAAACCCACCTTTTCATTTGGTATTCAGCAAACAAACAGTGTGAGCACATCCACCTCTACCCCTTCTAGTCTCTCTGCTTCAACATCCCTCTCATTTGGAAGCTTCTCAAGTTCATCACAAACTGCTGCAACTCCTGGTAAATCTGCAGGGGATGCCAAATTACCATCTGTGTCAGAAAAGCCATCTGAAAACGAAGCTGTAGCAGCTGGGTCTTCACCTCCAGTGACACAGTCCCCACAGCCACAGACCCAGCTCTCAGAGCCAGTTAAAGAACCTGCCTTGCCCCAGGCCACAGCTGGGGACACCGTCCTGGAGGGCTCTGGCACCACAGCAGCACCACCTCCCCCTGATGCTGTGGCTGCTTCTTCCTCGAGTGATTTGAAGGCACCAGTGCCTCCTGCCATCTCTGCAGCCACCCCACCAGATCAGAATGTCTCAGCAACCACCTCTACAGCAAGCACTGCCTCTCCTGCAGAAGCCACAGGTGCACCAGTTGCTACCTCTGATGTTAGCACAGGTGTGCAGAGCCCGGCTGTCGGTGCCTCTGTGTTTGCCCCCACTTCTGCAGGCTCCTCAGTGTTCTCTCAGCCTCCAAGTTCCAGCTCCTCTGGCTCAGCGTTTAGCCAGCCTGCAGGTGATACAGCCACCACTCCTTCTACGCCACCAGTTTTTGGACAGCTCCCAGCAGGTACCACAGCATCCTCTCCGTTTGGGCAGCTCACCACCAGCACTCTGTCCACGGCCACTGCTACCACCCAGGCTGCCAGCTCGGGCTTTGGCACTTCTGCTTTTGGCACCACCACAACTGGGGGCTTTGGTCAGCCAGCCTTTGGGCAAGCACCCGTCTTTGGGCAACCTGCAAGCAGTTCTTCAGGTGGCTTTACCTTTAGCCAGTCTGGGTTTGGGACAATGCCAGCCTTTGGCCAGCCAGCGGCTTCCACAGCCGCCTCGAGCAGCGGGAATGTTTTTGGAGCACCGGCCAGCACCAACAGCTCCAGCTCTTTCTTTGGACAGCCATCTGCCAGCACTGGAGGGGGGCTCTTTGGGCAAAGCAGCCCCCCCGTGTTTGGGCAGAGCACTGGCTTTGGACAAGGGGGATCTGTGTTTGGAAGCACCGCCGCTGTCACCACCACCACGTCATCTGCTGGGTTCAGCTTCTGCCAGGCCTCAGGTGAGAGCAGACTGGGAGATGAGACATCCCCCAAGGCTGTGTGGCTGAATTGCAGACCAGCATAGCACTGGGGAAAAGCAGGATGTATTTTAATGCACTGATGGTGGGGTTTGGGTTTTTTTGGTGGGTTTTTTCTTTGTTTGCTTTTGTTCTGTTTTGTTTTTCAATTATTAAGGACAGGAGCTGCAGTGTGTGTGAGGGGGAGACTAATGTTGG
Organism: Calyptomena viridis; assembly: GCA_013390005.1. Taxonomy (NCBI): domain Eukaryota; kingdom Metazoa; phylum Chordata; class Aves; order Passeriformes; family Eurylaimidae; genus Calyptomena; species Calyptomena viridis. The sequence continues at coordinate 128,202 of WEIV01022615.1, read as the reverse complement.
AAACCAAAGAAGCTTTTGCTCTGATTCACTATTCATCTGCAGGCCTGTGAATGTAGCCTTGTCAATCCAATCCTGCCTTTGTTTTATATTTACAAGTTTACCTTGATTTAATTTGGAATTACATATTGTCCTGCGTGTTGCATAATAAATGTAAGTGTTGTAGATTGTTACACAGAAGAGGCAAGGCAGCTCTGAGACCATAACCAAGGCAATGAATTCAGATGCAATCCTTCCTTCAGTGAGCTGCACTGAGGACATGCAATAGTGAATATACAGCCAGGTATAGAACAGTGTTGTCATCTGGGATGGCAAAAAAATTTTAAGCCCTTCAAGTGATGAGTTAGCAAGGAATAATCTGTCAAATCCACTTTTGCATTTGGAAACATCTCAAAATTAATATAGTGGTAACATGACCATCCACACAGTTAAATTGAATACTTGAACAGACTGAGCCTCCCTTGTCAGTCTCCTTTTGTTCTCCACACTGCTCAGTATATTGTTTTTTTCCAAAGGTTTGTCTGTACAACCTTCAGGAGCTCCCAGGAAAAAGTGAAAAGTACATAGTAATAATAAAGATCGTGTACTTCCAAGTAAGAAAAACTAATTAGGCTGGTTTAATTAAAAATGATGGCACTGCAGGCAACTGCTTGCTCATTTTAACTACAGTAACAGAGAATAGTTAAATTGGGGGAAGTGAACTCTGCTCGAGAAAGGTGTTCCTAATTATAGAAATGCAAGTTTTATTACAAAAGGCACATTTAAGTGAACTGGGAAATGGAAAGGGGAGTTCTTTTTTTAATCAAAACATTTCATTATCTTTAACAGGAGTCTTCAGGTAACAAAGCTCAGATCCTCCTTACACAAGGGCAGTCAGAATGCTGCAGAGCTTGTGCACGACTTGCAGCATTATTGTAGCCATGTTAACAGAAATCCAATTCTCTTAGTGGTAGAAACAATCCCACAAGTGAAAAGGCCTTTTATTGTCTGTTTGTTTCCAAGTTGGCCAAAGAGAGAAGGAGAATGACTTTCAAATAAACTTCCAATGTATTTTATTATTTGTTTGTTGGCAAGTGCTGTGTATTTATCCAGCCTAGATACTTTTGGTAACATCATTTGTATCCCTGTGTTTTGGCAAGGAAGATCGTTCTTTTCCCAGTCCTGGACTAGTATCACCTTCCTGAATGTCTTATACCCTACTGATGGTTCTATTTTTCTTTCTTTCTTTTCTTAGGTTTTGGTTCTAGTAACACAGGTTCTGTGTTTGGGCAAGCAGCTAATTCTGGAGGCACTGTCTTTGGCCAGGCAAGTATGTCTTGTTTTTTGTAGAAACAAGGAACTGTTACATGTAGGGGACTTGGTCAGGGTTCCCTATTTCTTGTATTAAAAAAAAACCCAAAAAACAATTTGATGTGCTCAATGAAATGTGTCCCAGCCTGTACCAAAGATATCTGCATGAATGTTTTCCAAGGGGTTTGGAGACACAAACATCTTATTACATGCAAGATAAGAGAAATGCAGTAAGTCACCTGCCTTTGTTCCATGTGGAAAGTGGACATTGTAGGGCAAGTCCCAAAGGTATTATTCTGTGCCATGGACAAAGTTTAAGATATACTTAAATAAAACTTCATGGCATTCCATTTTGGAAAGTGATTGCTTGCTGGTTTGTCAGCCCCTTCATACATCCAGAGGAACAGGCCACATGCAAAGAGCAGCCTTGGAAACATGTGCTGCTTTGACTTCACTTAAATCCCTCTTTTGTCCTCTTTTTGTTCTAGCAGCCATCGTCTTCCAGTGGAGGCTTGTTTGGAGCTGGAAGTGGTGGGAGAGGTGGAGGCTTCTTCAGTGGTTTGGGAGGAAAGCCAAGTCAGGATGCAGCCAATAAGAATCCCTTTAGTTCCTCCAGTGGAGGATTTGGATCAGCAGCTTCCCAGAGTAAGTGAGCAAAACAAGAATACAAAATGTGCTATGATTTCCATCTGCTTTTGTGATCCCATCTGCTTTTCTGCTGCCAGTTGTCTTTGAGAAAATTCTGTGTTAATATGAAAAAGGCTTTGAGGGGGTAACAGAGTATGTGTGGTGTGTAATCCAGAATTTATCTTTTAGGTTTATGGAAAACAAGTAGGGAAGTCATTGAAACAAACAGGCAGATGCAGGAAGTGTGAAGAATATCTATATTCTGCAGGGAATTCTTGGCCAAAATCCTTCCTTAAAATTGAATACTCTAAATTCTTGTCACTGAATTTCTGCCTCCAACTTGGTTGGAAGTTAGAAAGCTTTAATTATTTCTCATCTGCTCTAAGACTGTAAAAATGGCTAAGAATCAAGAGAAACCAAGTTAACAAATATGTGAGGGATATAAGTTTTGTCCTAAAAATGAATGTCCTTATGCAGCACATACAAGATATTCTATCAAACTTTGCTCTGACTTAGGGATAGGCAGGTAGCTGTAGAATTAGCTGCAAGTGTTAGAAGTAGCACTTCAAGTCTTGAGAGAGCAAATCCATTTATTTCATTAAATCTTTAATGATCCTTTGGGATTTAATGACTGAGGTCGGTTTTCTAACCTTGCTAATTTAATCCTTTTATTGCAGTGCTGGGTTTTGTGATGAAATAAAACAGATGATTCACCAGCAAAAAGCTTTAGTTGTTCTGTGTCCTCCCTCTAGATGCAAAAACTCTGTAGCCTTGTGAAAGATGAAAACATGAGTTATTTCTCCTACTTTAAGGAGCTGTCAGATAGTGATGTGTAGAAATACTGGCCTTTGCCAAAACAGTTGAGAATCTTTAATTTGTGGTTTGCTGGTGTTTGTGTTGTCTGGAGAGACTGATTGTGGCTGCTGGGATTTCTCACTTGAGGGATTGTCATTTACTGACTGGGGCACAGGATGCATCTAAACAAATCATCCATTGTGGTGATTTACGAGATTGCAGCAATAAAGGGTTGTTAGTGGTCCATCAGATCCAGGATGGATCTTGGTGGAACTACAAAGCCCTGTAATTGGGGGAAACTTGGCTTCTCTCTGCATTATTTTCAATGTGGTGTTCATTGTGTGCTTGGGGGTTGGGGAAAGAAAAAAGCATTTTCCCTTCTCCTGCTTCAGTTAATGAAGTGCAGTGTAGAATGTTGACTGTGAGGGGTACTGGCTGTTTACAAGTGCTCTTCATCTCCCCAGATTCTTCAAGCTTATTTGGAAACAGCGGAGCAAAGACTTTTGGATTTGGCAGCTCATCTTTTGGAGAGCAGAAGCCTACTGGCACTTTCAGCTCCGGTGGTGGAAGTGTGGCCTCCCAGGGCTTTGGGTTCTCCAGTCCAAACAAAGCAGGTACTTTGGGAATCCACCCCCTGTGACAACCCATGTTTGTCTGGGAGATATTTAAAATCCTACCGTGTAGCTTCTACAGCCTGGACTCAGTGCACATACAAGAACTGTCTCTGAAAAATAAATAAAATATAACTTATGGCTTAGCGAGTGGAACTTTAACTGGTGGATTCAAGGCAAAATTTTACACTCTTGTGCAAGAAAGTGCCCAGTAAACTACATCCTCAGGTGTTCATTCCAAAAATTCCCATTGCAATTTAAGAGCAGAGAGCTGTGTTACTTAGTTCTGGTCTTATGTTCTGTACAATGAAGAGTACAGAATGTGGAACTGAATCATTTTTTCCTATTTTAGATGGTTCCTTGGAATATTATCTTCCAAACTTCACTCTGGGTTTTGTAACCCTTTTTATCCCCATTCCACTACTTTACAAATAGTGGAAAAAATAAAATGAAACCTGTTAAAATACATTGCTAAAGAGAGTGTGTGCTGAGCAAAGCTTCAGTACCTGGGATAAATGCTCCAACTTCCTAGAGACAGAGGTAACAAGATAACTGATATGTTTTTAAATAATTCAGGCCTAGCATTTATTTTTTTCCAGACCTTTTGTGTTTACAGCCAAACAGTATCCGTTACTTTGACATGGACTGGAATTTCACCCTGGGTTAATTAATACAGAACATTAAAATGTTCTGTAGTATCCCATCCTCATCCCTGGTCAAACAAAAGAGCAGGTGTCCTTTATGTTCCATAGTGTCAATTAGAAACAGGCAATAATATCAGCACATGAACACAGAATAAAATAATCTGGGTTAAAGTCCATTCAGAGCTGCAGAAGGCAGCTAAACCCCAAATAAAAATTGCCAAGAGCAGAGTTCAGCAATTCCCTGAAGGAATTGTGCAGTTCCACTGACCTGGCATTTAATCCTTGCATCTTAGTTTCCACCACTTAAACCAGGACTAGATAATACCTTACCTCCTGAATCTTTGCATCACTGGAGCACCTAAAAACCAAGCTTGCAACTCTCTGATATTAAGAGATGGGACAGACTTATTATAATTTATAGTTACCACCTTCTAGTGCAGTTCTAGGGCTGAGTTGGGGATTGAGTTGTAGCACAAGAGGCCCAGAATGTGTATTTTTTCTGGGTGCTCATTTAATTCAGTTGCAGTTTCTTGCATGCATTCAAGCACTTCTCTTACACATACCTTTTACAACAAAACACCCTGCAGTCATTTTATAAAAAATGTGGTGTCCCTATGATAATATGCACAGCCCCATTATCTTTTTGCTTTCTCTTTCTGCCTTACCGTTTATGTGATGCTCTTGTCCCTTTTTGTTTTGTTTGTTTGTTTTTTTGCCTCTGTTTTGCTCAGGTGGCTTCGGTGCTGCTCCAGTGTTTGGCAGCCCTCCCACTTTCGGGGGGTCCCCTGGGTTTGGAGGGGTGCCAGCATTCGGTTCAGCCCCAACCTTTTCAAGCCCTCTGGGCTCAACGGGAGGCAAAGTGTTCGGCGAGGGTACTGCAGCAGCCAGCGCTGGAGGATTTGGGTAAGGCACCCGGGGGGAGCAACATCCCTGCATGCCAAGGTTTTACTCAGTTACCTCTGCATTAACATAAAGAATGCGTTCTGTGATTGTTTGCTGAGCTCCAAGTGTTGGTTTGTTTTAAAACAACGATTAGGGAGTAAAACTAAGACCTGAACCCCTAAGGAAATAATGTGTGTGATCTCAGTGCTGATGCTACTGTGTGGAATCTTTAGCTTTAGAGATGTCATCTTGCAAGTGTCTAAGGAAATGCAGGAGTATTTTCTCTGTGTGCACTTCATGAGTGCAAATCTAGGACTACAAACTGTGCCTAGCAAAGAAAATAAGAAATGTTATCTGTGGCTCTGTCCTGCCACCTTATCTTCTGCTTATATTTGGGTTAAAGATAGTAATGAGAATTCAGGCTGTTCTCTCACCTTTGGGATGAGCCCCTGCTTCCAGAGTGCTTTATGTTTATCCCACACTGATTGTTTTTACCTGTTTCTGTACCCCTTGAGTCTGTGCTTGGCACCAGGGCAGACAGCACTTTATTCCTTGCTTTGTTCAGCAAATACAGAATTTCAAACCTTGCAAAGCAGCTTCTGCAACTGGCAGCAAATGCACTTCTTGAACACTGTGCTACCAGCCAGCAACACTCACTCACGCCCTGCAGTTAAATTGAGACTGAAAAGAGCCAATTAAAAAGAGAGAAACTTCCAGTGAGGAGAGGAAACGGGATGTCTTCCCAATCTTGGTGTTTACATATTTCACAAGTGTTTGTCTCTTTGTCTAGTTTCAGGAGGAACTGCCTTTACATAAGACATGTTAGAACATCCAGAAGTGTTAACTGGTGAATCCCCTGAGAGGGAAGGGCAGGCACCCCTGGGCTGGGGGAGCCTTCAGCCAAGTGGTTCTGCTGTCCAGCAAAAAAAAAAGTAGAATTGAATCCCCACAAAGAAGGGTGCACTCGTAGGGATGACTTAGCTTAACTCAACTGGTGGTTTGTTCAGTTCCAACATCCAGCCATTGTGCTGCAGGATTTTGTACTGAAACTGGATGTGCTCAGTGACAGCACTGGAAGCTTAAAGATAAAATAGGATTGAGAACAAGCAGAATGTTGATGAGGCAGAGGTCTTGCATAAGCAGTCTGCAGAGTCAAGAAAGATAATTCAGTGACTGAACTTGTGGGAAGTTTTGAGAATTTGTGCTCTACTAGAAAGGTGCAGGCTCAGTCTGATATTTTCAGACTTGCCTGAGGAACCTGATTTTGATTTTAAAACTTTTAAAAGAACGTGCAAAATTCCCAGGCAGCTTTACAAAAATCCAAATCTCACCACAAAATATTGAGCAATAGTTTCCTTCTGCAGTGTAATGTAGCATCTGTACAGGATATCCTTTCTGCCTTTCTCTTGGAGAGAAACTTTAAAAATCCCAATTCCAAAGAAGTTCCTTGCCAGTACGTTGTGCCGTATTAGCTCCAAGTTCCTGAGAACACCCTGCTGACTTAAATAAATACATGTGATTCATACTGCTTCAATTCTGAAAAATGTGCATCATTCAATAGTTGACTGGGGGTGTCAAAAATAGAAACCACTACACTTCTTCAGAGGCTGCAATTCCGACTGTTTGTGAGCAAATAATGCTTTGCTTTCATAAACTAACCTCAAGCCTCTCAGTTGTGTTCTGCAGCCATGCAAAGGACCTGAAAACCTGGGCAAGATAGATTGAATTAAATAGTTACCAGGCAGTGGCTGCATCTCATGTCTTTTATATGTTTGGAAAAAAATCTGTCCGTAGCTTAAGCTGTTTCTTACTCATAGTGTGTGTAGCCTTTCCACCAGGCATGTTCTAGTTGCAACTGAAAGGAGCAGTTTGAACCACAAGTTTCCTTGTCACTATTTTCACCTCTATTTCCTTACTCCAGATAGACATGATTTGTGTGTTGTGGCATAGTCCTGAGAAGAGGGAGCCCTGTAAAACCTGGTGTTTTCAAAGCATCGCCCATCTTGCTTTTTCTTTTTTTTTAAAAGAACTAAAAAACGTGAAAAACAGCACATTTGTGGCTCTGAGCTGAAGCTGCCTGCAAGGTGCAGAGGCCAAGAGCCAAATCAGAAGCACAGGGGATGGGTAGCAGGGCCAGAGATGCAAAGTCACTGAACTGCCCTGGTATCTAATGCTGTCTGTGGGAGCAGTATGTGCTTGGCAGTGTCTGGCAGAGGAGAGGTGATGTCCTTTACCAGGTGACTTGCTTGTCACACTGCTACAAGGGCTGTCTTTTGCCTGGAGAGATAGCTTGTGATGTAGGTTTGTGTTTGGGGTTGTTTTTAAGTCTCCTAGATGTGGATGGATGGAGAGGTGGGTTAATGCGCTGTCAGGTCGTGTTTTCAGTCAGAAGTGACAGGAGCTTGTGTAAGGCACAGCCCTGCAAAGCTGGCACTGTGACTTGTCCAGCTCTGCTCAGGGGGGCTCTGCTGGGTTAGCTCTGCTAGCATTGTGCACTTGCAGAGCTTTAGCAGAGCTTGGCATTTGGAAATCTTGTGTCTGCATCTTGCCCAGCTTAAGATAAACTTGGAGGTCGTTCTTTGAGTGCATTTCTCACACTCAGAATTGGGAGAAGTGTAGAGGGGGCAGAGAACCATAATGCATGTCATGGTCTCATTACTGTGTCACACTGAGAGCTCTGCACTGCCTGGTTGGACAGAGTGGGTGGGAAAAAAGAGACAAATTTCCAGATATAAGTGTTCCTTATTTTAGTCCCCAAAGGCAATTAGGGAGGTGATCCAGAGGTGGTGGGGAGAAGTGCCAGTAGCTGCAGATCTTCAGGGAAGCACTGGAACTGTGTGTGGGTCAAAATGGGCCACATTTTGAAAGGAATTCAGAAATCTGCACACAGTTACATGGGCAGTGAGTAAGGTACACCCTGTATCTGGGCTCTGCTTTGTGCCCCAGCCATGAGCAGCTCACATCAATTCTTGCTGCCCTGCTTGTGGAACAAAATGATGATGTGCTTTTGGTGAAAATTACACACAGGGATACCCATCTGATGGCTGGAGTTGGTATTTCCAAGCACTTGAAAGCATGTAAGGATGAATATATTTGCCTTTCTGCCTGGTGTATGGTAAGAACGGGGGCTGAACAGACATTTCTATGTACAATAGTCTTTCCCAAACTAGAAAATATCTTTCCAAAATAAACAATTATAATTACTCATGTCAGCTGGTCTCACATTTCAATGTATCCTCATTTAAGGAGTGCACTGTTCTTATTGGTATGGGGGCAAACTTCAGTGTAAGTGAGAAAATTCTTTCAAAAACAGTTTTTCTCTTTAAAAACTGCAGGTTTGGTGGTACCAGTAACAACACAGCATCGTTTGGCACCTTGGCAAGTCAAAATACCCCCACGTTTGGATCCCTTTCACAACAGGGCACCGGCTTTGGGACACAAAGCAGTGGATTCTCAGCTTTTGGCACAGGTGGAGGAGGTAGGAGAAGCTAAAATATAATGACTCTAACAAACCCCATGTCTCTGGTTTTCCCTGGAAATTGGGTGTGACTCATCAGCTCCCTGCCAAAAATCTGGCTAATCCTGGCCCTGCTGTAGGGAAGGCACCATGTCCTGGAGAGCTGAGGTGCAAAGTGGGGGGTAGCACCTCCTCAGACTTGAGCTCCTAATTCCATCAGTGTGTGGCATGTCAATACATCACTCTTCTCTGCACACCTCATCAGATTATTGCTTGTAATCGCTTTTTGTGGAGTTTCTCTTTCTCCTCCAAGGAAAATATTGAGAAATAGTGAATATCTCTTCAGTACCACACACATGTGTATCTCACGTGTAAGTCAGAGGAACATGCACTGCAAAATTGAGCTGGAACACCAACAGCCAAATGTTTTTCTGCTGCAGTTCAGTGAAGCCACAGTGACTTACCCAGGGCTGAGAGCAGAGCCTGTGAAAGGCCACATTCACTGGTGGCTGCCTGTCACCAGGGACTTGCATTAAGCACAAACCCTCCAGAAAGCAGCTCTCAGAGAGCTGAACGAACCAGGCACATTGTCTGCAGTGCTGCTAATGAATGACCTGGCTGATGAGCAGTGAAAGCCAAGCCCTCTTAGGAGCCAGGCAAGTAACTTCTCTTCTAGATGGAGGTTTGACTTCCATTGTTTGCCCATCGCCTTTTTTTCCTGGCCTAAGGCAGGGAAGAAATATTTTTTAATCTGTATGTGGGAGGGGACATTTACTACAAATCTTACTTGTTCATTTTTCCCTTTAACAACTCTTTTTCTAATCTTGCTTTTCTTTCAGGGTTTGGTTTTGGATCACCTAACACGTAAGTACCATTTTGTGTCTAATTCTTCATTAAAAATACAAATGAAATCAAAATAAGGGTTGAATGGTTTACAAGAGCAAGCTCTGAAAATAGCAGTTAAATACTAGTTCTGATTTCCATTCTGGTGGCACTGCAGAGAGCTTAAAGTCCAGGCTCTGGATGTGAGCTTTCCAGTAAGACTCATCTGTCTCATAAGAGAATTTCCATTTGGATCATGTTCCTTCTCCACCTCTCAGGGACATGATGTGTGTGCTCAAGCTGTGCGTGTGAATCTAAAATCTCTTCCATTTATCAGGTTGGAACAAGGAATGAAATAAATTGGTACTTCTGTGGCTGAAGTGAGATGATGATTTACAGTTAAAGGTTAACTCTGTCATCCACTCTGCCACTGCTTGGCTGGATCCCTTCCAGCAAGTTTCTTAAACTTTGTTAAGCAGAGAGATCACAGGTCTCTGCTGATGCCAGGCTCTAGAATAAGCACAATTATATCTGGTCAGGGTGTGTTGCTGCAGGCTCAGGTAAAAGATGCTGGAAATACTCATGTATCCTCATAAAAAGCTTCTGGTACCAGGGAGACTGGAGGTTTGATTGAGGGATCTGCTGAATTAATGCTGCCTGAGGGAGGCTCTAGCACTCATTGCTGTGGTTTTCTTTTTTTTTTTTCCTTGCTCCACAGATCTTCCTCTGGATTTAGTGGATGGAGAAGCTAGGACCACCCTGAACTCTCCTGTAGAACTGTGTGGTAACTCCTGCATTCATGAGTCACCTACATGATCGATATCCAACCAGCTTTTCTTTTAAATAAGAGTTCTCAGATGTTTTTTTTTTTAAGAAAAAGATTTTGCTTATTTTTATGCAATACTTGTTCTTGCTCTATATTAAACTATTTTATCTGCTTTGATGTTATTTGTGTTGAAAGGGCTTAGCCCCCTGTATTCTGGGGTTTCCAGCCCTGTGCTGGGCTCTGCTTTCTCTTGTTCATCCCTTGCCTACACAAGGGAGTAACTCCAGCTGGTTCCTGATATAAACCAGCACATTTTTCATTAAGAGAATGCCTGATTATCCCAGGCTCTTAAGGGGTTGAGGTTTACCCTGCTAATTTTAAGTCTAGAATGGGGCACATGCTTATCTCAGTGAAGTGCTAAAACTGAGTCATGTGTGAGCCAGAGGCTTAGTAGAGGAATAGGAAATTATCTGAGAAGAAGCTGGCAGCGTGCAGAGCACGTTCCCATGGCAGTAACATTCAGCAAAGAGGTGGGAAGTTAAAGCTCTCCTATTTTTACCTTTCTGTAAGTCTTACAGAACTCGAAAAATGGAACTCGGGTTATAGGGAAAACTTGTGGCCCTGGGATCAGACATGTGACCTCCATCCAGAGGCTTTAGTGATTTTGCAGCTCATGGCTTTTTGGCTGTTGGATTCCACTGTTGGGTACGTTGGGTTTTTTTCTAACATGGATGAGTTTGTGCTTTTTCCCTGTAGCTTTTTGCTTTAGTCAATATCATTTGTGAAATTCTCTTGTGCTTATACTGAGCAAATGTTTTAAAGAATGCCCTGAAGGCATTCTGGCCAAAAGCTTTTTCTATTTGATGCGTCTGACCTCCCTGAAACCTCCAAATGATGTAATCAGGTTTTGTTGCTCTGTGAATGAGGTATTTGAAATAATATCTCATGTGTTAGCTGAATACATGCAAATTGGATGGGTTTATCTTGTTGGTCCTATTAGGATGTTTTGAGGTACTTCTGCTTTTTCTGTTTTAAGCAGAAATATTCTAATATTTTTTTTTTCTGTTCTACTACCACATGATATGATGACAGGTGACATTTTCTGGTTTGGTGGGCCTGTGATTACTTTTGAGAATTGTAAATAGTTGATAACTTCTTGTTTTCACATCCAGTGTTATAAACTACTTATATTTGTCAACAGTTCCTGAAGAAATCGATTTTTTCCAAGTCAGCCTAAAAAGTTAGTGTTTGTCCAAACTCCTGTCCTAGCTGTGTCAAGTGTTCTTTCTATCTCTGCACCTGGGAACAATGTTAGGTGGGTTCCCTTTAAAGAGGAATAAATATGGGAAATTCAGTATACAAGAAGGGCTTGTTTTTAGCTATGGAGAGGCTTTGCAAGGCCATGGGCTCCAAAACTGTGCCATATGCCCTGGATTTCTGGGCCCTGGTGTGCTGTAGGTCACATTAAAGGCATCACTCTTGGGATTTGTGTATGACCTCCTCGTGCCTCTGATGGAAGAGGTGATGATCCAGGGACCACAGCACTGGGACAGAGGAGAGAATGTTCTGAAATTTGCTGCTTGGAGCTGAAGAATGGACTGAAGTGTGCCCCTCCCAGTGTGTTCTCCTTGACTAGACAACATTTCTTAAGGCCTAGAGGTGAAACTGGTGTTCTGCTTTCCTTCCTCTTTATAAATAGCAGCTGGCCCAAACCATTGACCTTAAATTCTTTGCATTAATCTCCCCTGGCTGTGGCATGTGACACCTCCTCGCGAGGCCATATCAGCTGTGCTCCCCCAGATAGCTCAGAAACCTCTTGCTATGGAGAAGGTTGGCTTGGTAAGAATGTGATGTTGGCCTGCTGAGCCATTTCAAGTTTCCTTCTGGAATGATGGGAGCAGTTGGGGGTTGTCCCTGCTCCACTCCTTGGTACCTGTTTAACTCCTGGCAGTGCAGTGCCTTTAGAATTACTCCAGACCCTGACTGAACACACATTTTCTTGCAGTGCTTCCCAAATCGTGGCTGAAACAACCCAACCCCCTGAACTATCTGCCCTTGAGATTTGGGTGCTGCTCCTGGTTTCCATAGTAGCTGCTGGAGGAGCTGAGCAGTGCAGAGGCTGATCGTGACCACAAGCCTACAGGAATATGCACAAACCCCAGCACAAGTCGACTTTGAAAAATCTGCATTTTCATTAGATGACTCAAGGACTTGGCAAGTGCTTGTGGTGCTCATTTGGTGGTTGTCAGAAGCTGTCACAGGCTGTGTCATCTGTGCTGTGAGTGGCCTGTGATCATGGGACCTCTGTCCAGTGTTTTGGGGACAGGTGTCCACCAAAGAGTAAAGCTGCTAATGCAGAAAACCCATTTTGGCAGTCCTGGAGAAGAAGCCAAAGACTAACCAGGCTTGGAGTTTTTTACCACTAGTTTGTTGTCCATGTTGGTTAATCCTCTGATAACTAACAGCCTCCACTCCATCACTGCTCTGAAGGAGCTTATCCCTTTGTGCTGAGGTGGTTGTGCCTCTTTTTTTCCTGCCATTTCAGTATGAGCAGAAATCTTCCAAGGCTTTTATCAAAAGTGGAGTCATAATTATTTTTAATGAAAGGACACACTTTTACCCCCCTGGGACCTCACCTGTGGCCTTGAGGCAGCAGAGGGCTGAGTGCTGGTGATGCTGTGGCAGAGCACCAGGGATGGTGTCACTGTGGTGGGCAGAGGGGAGCCTGAGGTGCAGAGGGGATTCCCCAGACCCAGGGGGAGACCAGACCAGGGATTTCTGCTTCTTCCAAGGCTAAAAGAGCAACAAAGAAAAGAGCCTTTTCCTAGAAAGGAAGCAAAGCATAGTTTTGTCACAGAGGAGAAAAAAATAATTACTCTTTAATCTCATGTTTTAATGGTTTTTGCTGTATAATGCTTGGTATTCCAGAATGTGTCTGACAGAGTACCAGTGGTCTCAGCTGTATCCCTCCATCTGGATCTGTGTCCTGGGAGAGAAGGACCTAATTCCTTTGGCCCTTCTGTGGTGCAGAGAGGCGACTGGAGGGCAAATGCCATTGGTGTCCTGCTGCTGTCAAACTCAGAAGGGATCACAGGCTGAAGTTCATCCCGTGCTGCTGGGTTACTTTGCTTGGTTCACCTTGCCCCCTCACAGCCACCTTCCTTCCTGGGCAGTGCTGGGGGCAGAGCTGACATGTCCCTGCCCAAAATCCTGGCAATGCTCCATGGGAGAAACCAGATGTGTTCCTGACAGGACCATCCTGTTCAGGATGGGCTTCTCAGCCTCAGCAGTGACCTGCTATGGTGTGATTGTGTATGGGGTGAGTCTTGAGGATGAGTAAGATCTCTGTGAGAGACAAGGGAGTTTGGAAAAATGCTCAGCCCTTTGCTCCAGGGGCCACGGAAAGGTGGAGGCAGGTGGTGGCACTGCCTCTCCTGCCACCCCTTTGCCCAGGAACTGGGGCACGTTGGCCAGTGCTGGTCTCTGTCCTTTCCAGCAGTGCAGGGTGGAATTGCCTCCCTTCTCCCTGACAGCCATGGACATGTCCCTGCACTGCAGGCTTGGAGGCTGAAGTGACATTTTATTTATCCCTTCTTAGTTTTCATGTGTCCCCTGTGCATTGCTTCCGGCATTGCTTACAAGGAAAAATAATCCTGCATGAGCATGTCTGGGAGTGCCAGGGGAGTTTTTGTTCCTAGATAAATGTTGTGTGGAGCCCCAGGGGCTGGGAGGAGGCAGCTGTGGCTCACAGGGATGAGCAGCTGTGGGTCAGCAGTGAGTCCATCCCTGTCCTCCCTCTTACAGCAACAAGGCTCTGGGGTCTTGATGCCATCAAGAGCAGGCATGTAGTGCTCTGGTTTAGTTGCCATGGAGGTGTTCAGTCAAAGGGTGGACTTGATGATCTTGGAGATCTTTTCCAACCTTAATGGGTCTATGACTTCCTCGCCCAGGGATGAGTTTGGATGTGTCAACACGATTTTCAGCTCTGCACACCTACATGTGTCCATGGGCTCTACTCCCCAAGGGCCCTGTGGTGGCACTCAGCACATTCCCTGTCTTGCAGCATCCCCATCTCCTTTTTCTGCAGCCCCAGAAGGTCACAAAGCTCCTCTGCAAAAATGTGTCTGTCCCTGGCTGCAGAGCCAGGACTTGGACTCCTCCCTGTACCCGGAAGAAGATCAGGTGCTGTGGCTCTGTTCCTGGGAGCATGGCCATGGTGCTGCCCTGACCTCGGGTGCAGTTCTGTGTCCTCACAGACCCACCCCAGTGATGGAGGGGACCCTCCTTACACCACCCTCTCCAAGCAGAGTGCTGGAGTTGCTCCCACTCCATGCTCCTCACAGAACTTCTGCAGGTGAGGAGGTCGGGGCAAATGTGGGACAACCCTAAAGTTTGAATCGTGGTAGAGTCAGGTCTGGCTCTGCAATGCTGCTCTCCCATGTTTGCGTTTCTTCAAAGAATCACAGACTGGTTTAGCTTGGAAGAGACCTTAAAACCCATCCAGTTCCACCCCCTGCCATGGGCAGGGACACCTTCCACTATCCCAGGTTGTTCCAACCTGGCCTTGGACACTTCCAGGGATGGAGCAGCCACAGCTTCTCTGGGCAACCTGTGCCAGGGCCTCCCCACCCTCACAGCAAAATCCTTTGTTCCAGGACTCTGTACCCAACAGCTTTTGGGGGACCAACCTCCAAAGGTTACTAAAGGCAGACCTGGGAATTTTGATGCAGGTTCTTTGAGGAGCTCTGTTATAATCATGTCAGCTCATGACACTTTATTTTAATAGATGTTTCAAGCTCTTCAGGGCCTTGCTAAAAATATTTTGCTTTAAAACGTGAAGGAGTAAAATGAGCATTTGCAGCTGCTGCACATGAGCAGCTTAAGGAGATGTGAGAGCAGAAGAAATAGGAAACAAAACCTGATTTGCATCACCAAAGGGAAGTCCCTGCAAAGAGTTTCAAGCAGGAACTGTGGAGGTCAGATGGTATTTCTTCAAATGAAGGAAGTGCTGCCTCAGTCTGCTTAAAACTGAGATTAGAAAATCATAAAGTCAAGGGACAAAACATCTAAAAACGTGGAGTTTGATTCATAACCTCAGCCTTCATGAATGTGCTGCAGCCAAGGATTGGTGTTGGTGTTACCTGAAGCACCAGAACAGGGTTCCAGCATCACCCAGGCTGTGCTGGGCTCAGCAGCCCATGTCCTTCCTTCCATCCTCCTCATCCCTCCCACGGGGTTTTCCAATGTCTCTGGGCAGACAGTAAGTGACCGGGTGCTTTTGGCTTTTTCAGAGTGTCACCCAAAGCAGCTGTGAGTTGGCTGGTGTCCCCTCCCCACCCCTCCCTCCAAAACTAGGACATCTAAATTTAACCCGCTATCAACAGATGAGGCTGGAGAGTTTCCACTGTGGAAAGGAATCCCACTCAGAAGTTGTTCTCTCCCCTGCTCAGGCTCCATCCGTGCACATTCCTTTCCTGCAGCCACCACCTCCTGTGCATTTCCTTCCTCCCTTCCCCTCCTGCACTTAGGTTTGTGTCACTGCCACGTGCTGGTGGAGCTTCCCAAAGGGAATGCATGGCTCTCCATGGATTATGTGGGCACACGCCTTGGTGGTTTTGGGTGTGCTGCCAGGTTTCCCTGCTGTCCTGCAGCACCGTGCTCTGCAAAGGTTGTCTGCAGCCTTTGAGAAGTGTAATGGGCCTGGAACAGGCCCTCACTCATCCCAGGGAGGTGCAGAGATGGGGAGACACCAGTGTGAGCTGCACCTTGTTGGGGGGCCCACAGGTCCAGTCCCTGGGTGATCCTGCAGCAGACAGAGCAAGTCTTCACTCTGGTGGTTTTTGGAGAAGCCTTGATGCTGCTTTGCAGGCTGGATCTGAGAGCAGCAAAACTACTGAAACAGAAAAAAAAAAAATGCAAAAAGGAGAAACCTGTGTCTTCCTTGGGTACAGCCAGGGGGGCAGGAGCCCGTGCTGGGGTCGGGCTGGGGTAGGAGGAGCTGAAACACAAAGCTGGAAGGTGCCAGGATGGATTTAAAGGATCAGGAGTGGAGCTGTCCTGGCTGCTTGGCCAGGCACCCTCTGCTCTCATGGCAGCAGTTTCCTTTATTGGAAGGCAATCAAAACCTAAATGTGAAAATTTTTGGTGGGGAGCAGTGCATAATGGAATGAATACAGGTGATGTTTGAAAACCAGGCATGGGCTGCAGCAGCTTTTCCCCTCTGCATTGTCCAGGGCTGTGCTCTGCTGCCTCTCTCCAGATGTGGTATTTACAGTGAACAACTGACTTGACTTTTGCTAAATAAGCAAACAGGAAACAAAACTGTGCAGAAGTTCATCTTCTGTCTGCACCAACCAGCCCAGCCCTGGCTGCCCCAAGATGTGCAGCAGGTAATGAAAAATGCAGGACGTCGGCTGGTGTTTTTCACCAGAAACCTCCCTGCTCTGTCTGCTGTGGCCTAACAGTTGATACGGAGGGAGAAGGCACTCGTGCTAAAGGGGGTGTTTATCGCTGCCTTGAAACGTGAGTACAGAGCCATTTGTTTAAAAACAGCCACCGCCCAAACGACTCCAGGCAGACGCGTTTGAAAATTTCACTTTATTTCTCTGTCTGTTATAAAAGCAGGGTTTTGTTTTTTACATCTCTGTAAGTGTCCAGACTCGGTACATCTTGGGTTTGTTTTCACAGTATCTCTGCAAGACCAAGGACGATTCTTATTGCTGCACCAGGAGCCAGGGCAGGAGGGACAGTGGTGCCAGGGCTTGGGCAGCCCTCGCCTTCCCCCCGCTGCTGGGCCCGGCCTTGCTCCCTGCCACGCCGGCTCAGCTGGTCTCTACCCCTCCCCAAGGCTGCTGAGGGTCTTTGCTGACCCTCAGAGGGGCTGCCCCTCTCTTCCCACGCTCATCTCGGTGTCAGGGGTAGGGAAGGAGAACCACGAGGTCCGTGATGCCATTCACGTGTTGGCCGTGCCTGTCCCTGGCTGGGAAGGGGGTGCAGGTGAGGGTCTCAGCCAGGGCTCACCTGCTGCTTCCCACCCTGGACCACGACAGGGCTTTGACAGGGATGGTCAGGCTGCACACTCAGCTCCTCTGTGGGGATTTGGGGCTCTAAAGAGCTGAGCATCATTGATGGGAGGGGTGAGGCAGAGACATATGTACACTCATAGCCCATGTCGGTGCCCCAACACCTTCCCAGTGTATCCTTTGTGTATTCCTGGTTCTGCAAAAAGCTGCCGGAGAAGGAGCTGGATTTACCTCTGCTCGTTTCCCACCCTGCTCAGTGCAGGATGCTCCAAGTCCCCAGATATTTAGTCCCCACTGGGACCCTGTCAATCCCTGTTCTAACCACACGACCAATCCCCAGCCATAGCAATAGTGGTGTCTAGAGCCCTGTTACTTCCATCCTTCCTTTTATAGACAATCTGTCCCCGTCAGTTCTGTAATGAAGCAGCATTGGAAAAACATCACTTTTAATCACAACACATGAAATCCCAAAAGAGGCAGCATCACTTTCTATGCCATGTCTGGTGATGGAGGTGGAGGGGCATGTTTTGACCCAGGCACAGGATAAAGGCATTCTTTGGGAAGGGAGAAGTCCATGCAAAGCCGACCCCAAATCTGAATTTTGTATTTACTGCTTAGCTGGGTCCATTCAGTGCAACAGGACAAATTAGCCAGGAGGTTACTATCAAATTGCATGGATGTATCCAGTCCACCAGGTAGAGGGAATAGGAGGAACCAGATTTACTAATGCACCAGGAGACTAAGTCCAACACAAAGCTAAGTGGAAAAGGACATAGGTGTTCCCTGAATATGGTTTTTGGTGACTGAGAAGAAATCTTTCCTTGGAATTCCTTCGTGCAGCTAATTAAGACAACGGGGTCCGATTCCTTCAACCCTGCTGACATCAGTGAGAACTGTAAGTACTCAGCACCTGGAGACAAAGCAAATACCAGACACAAATCCCCCTTTTGCTCCCACCCACAGGACTGCCCAGGAGAGCACCTCAGTGGTAGCTGAGATGTGTGTTGAGTGTGATCAGCTATTCACCCACAGCTCACAGTTTGTCCTTTTCTGCATGTATTGCCTCAGAGAAAATACAGACAAGTCCCAAAGGGCTCTGTGCCAGTAGAGCTATAGTTGGATCTGAATCCAGGTAAGAAAATGGAGTTTAATACAGAGAGTGACTGTGCAAGTCCAAGTCTCCCTAGCTTCATCCTTTACAGTCCCAAAGCCTAGATTTAGGCACCCTTTGGCTCGTGGATTTGTGTTTGATCCAGTCCAGTAATTTGCAAGCTGCTTGAAATGCTGGACTTCCCACCTCAGAGATCTGCCCCATGGAAGGGAGCAGCTCCATGGCTGAACATCTTGAAAGCCAGTGGATGGAGGGAGGTGGGCTCCCCTGGAGAAGGGGTGATGGCTGCTGGGCCCCAGGATCCTTGTTTGCTGGTTTGAGGCTGTCTTGGTGGGGGACACATCTGGGTGTGCATTCCCTGGGCAGGGGGTGATGTTGAACTTGTAGCCGAAGTTGGTGGTGTGGCTGTGGAGAAGTGAGGAAGGAGAATTTCCTGCTGGTAACGTCCTGTGTGGAAGATGAAGATGGGAATAGCAGCTAATTGATGCCTCTCCAAGGGGAGAGCCTTTTGAGCAGCGTGGGGGGTTGTGAGACCTGTTCAGACCAGCTCAGCAGGGCCAGGCTTGTACCTGGCACATGGAGCTCTCCTCAGTCCCAGCTCTCGGGGCAAGTTGTTAACATGAGGAAGAAATGTTTTTAGGGGAAGCAGCTGCAGAGGGAAGTGATCTGCCTCAGGCCATGTGCTGGAGCAGGGCAGATCCTCCACTCCCCATCCTGTGCTCTGGGCTCCAGATGCCACCTCTACCACAGAACTTCCTCTGCCTGCAAACCATGTCCCTCCCATTCAACCAACTCCTCTGTGCCACCCTCCTCTGCAGAAGTGCCTCTGGTTATCTCAGAAGCCATCTGGTCCTGATTAAAACCTACAGGTTCCACCTCCTGCTCCTCTAAATGCTCCTTCCTCACTGAGGATCCACACCCAAGGCTCAGGTGTTGCCCTGCCTGCACCTTCTCGTGCCTTACCCTTTGCTACAATGGGTGTTTGTGCCATGACCAGACAGGGACAGTGTCATGGTCCTGTCTGTACCCAATTCCTGACAGTCAGGTAGATTGTGAGGTCATTGGGAAGAAAATTATCTACTGACCCCTGTGTGATTTGTTATCACAGGAGGAGGAGTTTTCCACAGCTGTCACTGCTGTGCTTGCTGGGAATGGGTGCCTGTTATTTTCAAACGTGCCTGTTCCTGAATTATGGATATTGCTGGGTAGACCTGGTAGATAAGATCTGCCCTTGCTGACACCCATGAGTCTCCAATGACTTCAGAAGGATGCTTTTTATATCCTGCTCTTTGTACAGCACCGTCACTGGAATTTCATGGGAAAACGGGGCGACAGGGCTCCACCCAACAACAGCCAGTGCATGAGCCCTCGGCTCTCATCCATGAGGTGAGATGTGGGCTAGCTGGGCAAACATCTGTGTGTCCTAAAGACAAATCCAGGGGGACATCCCTCCCTTTGACTGATGTTGACTCCCAGGGCCACAATTCCAGCTGTGAGGTTATCCCAGATTAAAATGCTAACGGGAGGCTGAGATCACCACGGATGAGCAGCATGAGCTGCTTCCTACCCCTCCTGTGAAGCAGAGATGGCCTGGCAGCTCCCACTCAAGAGCCATCCAACAGCAGGTTTATTATTTGCATTGCTTTGCAACTGAGATTATTTCCATGCTTCCTTGTTCCAGGTTTTAAAACCAGGAAGATTTTCTTTTTTATCTCCCTTCTTCCAATTTCATGCCCTTTTCATCCATCAGCCCCTGCCACACTGACAATCTATTCCTTGTTCCAAAACTTTCTCCAAAATTCTGTAGATAGGACATTCTGCCTGGTGGTGTTTTTGTTGGTTTTTTTTCAAACATAGCTTTAAGGCAAAAGTTTGGCAATGCAAAGCAAAGTCTACATAAGGCCGCATGACTTGGATTTGCAACTCAGAACCTTATAGCTCAAAAAAAAAAAAATTCCTTATCTTAAATAGTCAACTTTTTGCTCCAGGAACTTGTTTCGTTCTCAACCAAAAACGAAAAAAAAAATTCTCAAAATCCCAAATAAAATGTTCTATTGTTCTGGGCAGTCTGGACAAGCTAATGAGACTGAAATTCAAACAGGAACTCAGGTAGGGAAGAAAATAAAAAAGCTATAGGGTAGACATCAGTGTTAGTTTCTTCCCTTAGGAATCCAGTGATGAGACAGACCCAGTCCAAGGTCTCCTCTTTAGCTTTAGCACAGTGAAATCCGTCCCAATGGGAGAAGGTAGAATGGTTGCATTTGTTGAATGAATAAAAAGTGCATTTTGATTCTGCTCAGACTATACGTGTGTATCCTAATACCTAAGTGATTGTTTTGCTTCAGGTTTTGTTTTCTCCCTCTTGGTGCCGGGACGCCAGGTGTGTATTACCGATGTTTGGGAGGTATCACCACGAGGGGTGGTCCATCCTTTGGCCTCCACATGAGTACCTGAGCATCATTGGCATTGGGTTTGACAAGGGCACTGGGTGGTATTGGCTCATTCTTGCTAAGGACCTGGGGCTGCTCTTGGGCAGAGGGCTCCTGCAGCTTGGCACGCTGCCCCAGGGGCCTGCTGGGGTTGACCTCGATGCCCAGCCTCATGCGCCATTTGATAGTCTGCAAGGTCACCATCTCGTTGGTAGCCGTGTTGGTGGCCACCAGCCAGGTGGTGAAGCTCTGATCCCGGTGGATGCTCGTGAGTTTGGCCACGTTGCTCTCGCTGACGGGCACTGCCCACGTCACGCTCGGGTAGAAGTTGTCGTTCATGCTGATGTTGAACTTGGACTCCTTCTTGGTGGGACCCACGATGGTGCAGGTTTCTGTCGTGTTTCCGTACCAGGGATAGTTCACTCCATCTGAGTCACTGATGGCCTGGATTTTGCCGTCCAGTAGATCTGGAAGCTCCCAACTTGACCTGCCATTAAATTATCAACAACAAATTATGGATAACGCATTAATTAATTAGTTTACAAACATGCTGGACTTTTGAAAGGAGAGGAAGGAGTTGTGGATGCATTTCCCCTTCAACTTTTACTGGAATTTGTGGCCTTGTGCCATCCTGCTGAAGGAGCTCATCCCTGCCATCAAAACCATCCCTCTCAGCAGGGCTGCTTCATCCGTTCATCCCCTGAATTTCTTTCTGGATGAGCCACTGTTCCTCCCTGCTGTCTGCCTGGTGCTGGAACTGTAACACATCCTGCTCCAGCCCTTGGAAGGACCCAGCTCAAGGGCTGCACACCAGGCTCCAGGCTGGGGATGGTGTTACAGTAATCAGAGAGCCTGAGGTCGACCAGCTTGTAAAACTGTCTGTGCTGGTCACCTGTGAGAGGGACAAAGAGGTCAACCTTCCTAGCAAGGGCGTCAGTGGAAACGGTCCTGTCACCCTGTACTGCTGATGCACAAACTGGAGCGGGTTTTTTATTAACTTTCAATTTAATTTTTATTATTAGGTTTGCCAACAGAAGCAAACTGCTGCAGATGCCTCAGAAAAAGGGTTCGACCAAGGGTTTACACTAAGGCAGCACAACCACGGGTCACGCGCTCAGTGCACAGCAGGTGTTTTAAGGACATTCTTTTAAAAACCAGGCTGGCAGAGGTGGTTCTAATGTACCTTCTCCCTCTACGAATCAGCCCTCCCCACCACCCAGGGCTGATGTCCCAGCCAAGGAGGTGACAGAAGGGGCTGGGTGGCTGCAGCAGTGGTGTTTGACCCTGCTGTGGGACTGTGCTCCAGCCCCCCAAGCCCTGCAGCTCCCTGCTGCGGGCTGGGACATGATTTATCTCAAGAGAGAGACAGTGGGGACACGCTGAGGCTTGTCAGGGTCAGGGTGACTGTCCAAGCCTTTCATGAGCCTGGTGCCACAGCTTAAAATAGCCCCTTGACTGCAGTGGGGGCTGAGACTGGGGGGTACATGTCAGCCTGGCCAGCTCTTACACAGCTTTGGGATGAGCTGCTCTAGCCAGGACTGATGTGACCGTCTCATAAGGCTGTTCTGATTGTTAATTAGTTAATGACCGTGAAGTGCCTCCATGTTCGCAGCCGCTGGATCGTTCGGCAGTGAGCTGTCTCTGCCTCTGGCTGGAGGATACCGTGGGGGATTTAAAGATCTCATTTATCTTTTTTCCATGCAAGCAGGGGGTCCTAGCAAACACCTCCCCTGTGGCACGCAGGAGGATGCCTGGTAGGAGCATGGGAGATGAAGTGTCAGGCAGGATGTGGGGTGCTCCGGGGGCTGCAGGGATGCTCCAAGCAGCAAGACATAGGGATGCTCCGAGCAGCAGGACCGGGGGATGCAGGGAGGCTCTGAGCCGCAGGACCAGGGGTTATGCAAGCACAACATCTCCCCGCACAGATTTACAGGCTGCTGTCAGCTACAGCACCACAGCTGCAGCAATCCTCTCTTCCCGAGCTCATCGCCAGCAGGCAGAGGGAGTCCTTTCCCTGGAAGAAAATTTTTAGTGAAGGCAGCCAAAAGGAGATCCCTGAGCAGTCCTGCCAGGACCCCTGTCCACTGCAGGGATGTTTATACGCTCTGCTCTCCAAACCAGAGTCATCCCGGCTCACCACCCCCACACTCTTCAGGCAGAGCTGAGCAGGGGAAGGCTCTGGGGACACTGGGTGACCCAGCAGGCACATAAGTGGAGGCCATGCTGTGCAGCCCCCACATCCTCCTCCCCCCTGCACAGCTCAACTCCGAAACCCCATCTGAGGGCTCTTTCTCTCCCTTTCAGCATCTGGTTTAGGATTACTTTCCATTCAGACAGTGGCTGGTACTCAGCTTGGCCGTCACCCAGGGATGAGCTGTGACAGTGCCCTGGAGGTTGACTCTGTGACAGGCACAGTGCTAAGGTGCAACCACAGCATGTCTGCAGGTACAGAGGTGCCAAAGCAGGACCTGAGATGCTACAAGAGGCTGATAACCCTCCTGGGCTGCTCCAGCCTACTCGGGTCAGAAGCTGGTGGGTGAATGGCAGGAGCATCCAGGTAGAGGATGCTCAGAAAATGCAGGTTCACTAAGATCTGCTTCTCCCCATCACCACTCCCAGTGCCCCAGACCAGTATAGAACTGCAGGACCTTCTCAGGATTTGCCTGAGGTTTAAACAAGAGCAGAAAAGGTGGAGCTGTGTCAGGGCCCAGGCAGGTTGCTGGAGGCAGGATGCTGCCTGCAGAGCCCCAGCACAAAGCCAAGCATGTTGGTGAGCAGCGTGGCTGGGCTTGGGGTGGCTCAGGAGGGCACCCAGCCTAAGGAAAGGCGTGGGCAGGAACAGGGAAGGAGAAACTGGCCTGTGTTTCTTCACAGAGCACACTGTGCCTAATTCTAGTGTGTGGTTAACCCCAGGGTTTCAAAACCATCACACTTTATCTGCACAGCTTGGAATGAGGAGAAAAACGAGGCCTCATGATGATCCCATGACTAGAGCAGAGCAGAGGCTGCATGGTGGTTGCTGCTGACAGTGGCTGCCCCTCGCCTGGTGCTTCAGCAAAGCCTCTGTGCCAGCCAGGCTGGCAGCCTTTGCTTGCAGAGCATGTCCATGTTAAATAATATGCCAACAACTGGATGATTTTGGAAAGAATGCTGTGGAATGATCTTTGGCTGCATCAGCATCTTTCCCTGGTAGTGTCGAGCCAAGGAGAGACCAGAAAGTGCCCAGTAAACATTTTGCTGACAATAGCAGGGAAGAGGCATGAAAAGAAACCAAGCTATCTGGTTTCATGGATTCACTACAGCTGATCAGCTCCAAAATCAGTAGACTCTGACTTATAATACTGACAAGCTTATTTCTGCCTCTTCTGAAACCTTCAGAGTCAGTTTAGGCATTGCCAGAGACTGGAGCTGCCAAGAAACCTCTCTTAACAAATGTCTTCTTGCCACCAGAAGGAACTTTGAGCTATTTTTTGGGGCACAACCAGAGCCCTGCTGCTGACAGCCAAGCAGCTTTATGTAGGTTTTAGCCTCCTAGTCCTCTTTCAGACACTTTTCTTCTTATTCTGTCACACAGAACGAAGCCCCCAGCTCATCCCATCAGCATGGATACATCCAGTTAACCTCTTCAGACAGGCAGCAGGCACTACTGCATCCTCAGCTCCAACTCCTTAAAGTCAGCTCCTAATTAGTCACTGGCCAGATGGACTTGTATAACCTTGTGCTTCCCAACACCTTCCTCTCCAGCAGCTCCCTAAATAAGAGCAGCCCCACTGGGATGCAGCCCCTGCTCTGTGCAGGTACCAGGGCCATGTGTGGGTGCAGTGAAACACTGTCTCAGGTATTTCACATCCCTGCTCCCATCTGCCTCCCTCCACCTCTGGCCTCCACTGGGGACTCGCTGAAAGAAAGAAAACCTGACAACCAGAGCTGCTTGATTTTAAATAGTCCTTTACAGTGCCTCTCTCACCTACTGCAGCACATCAGGGAAGTCAAGGCAGGGTTAGAGCGAAGAACAGGAAGGAAATTTCAGGTGTTGTTCCCTGGCTGACAGAGCTGGGCTGCTGTGGTCCCTCTTCCCCCCACCCTCTGCTGCGTGTTCCTGCCTGGTCTCTTGAACTGGCAGTAATATTTGATGCATGGCTGGTTCAGGGAGTAAAACTAGCAGAAAACTGGCAGTAGGAAAAAAGGATCAATAGCTGCTGGTTTAGTTGACTGAGCAGGCTCAAGTCCGACTGGACAACCTATTTAATGGGGCTAAGCTGGGTGCTCACAGCACAGGTGAGGGTCAGGGGCCACACAAGGACAGAGAAGCCTGTTCTTCTAAACCCCTGGAGGGGTGAATTCCCACAGTGAACTGACCTCCCTTCACTTCCCATGGACAGAATACCCTTCTTTTCCTTTGGTGAATTTTGATTGTGCCCTCCCTCCCGAGGACTGGGGGTTTATTCTCTTGACAAGCTGATTTCTCGAGTTCATTGTGTCCCTGCTGCAGGGCACAGAAGATTTAATCTCACCAGAGAGAAGCCCAGTAAGGCAAAGTGATGATGTGATGATGCAAGTGCCCCATCGGGTCTTCCAGGGGAGAACCATCCACCTGACACTTCTCCAGATTCTTGGCTGATCATATTCCAACTCCAATTTATTTATCTATCTCTTTTGCATATCTCCATCTGCACTGCTTCCTGAACATCTCCATGGAGATGAAGAAACAAGGCTGGATAATGCCATTCCAGCATGGCCCAGCTGCTGACACAGGTCCCACCACGTGCAGAAACCAGCACCCACCCCAGGAGATGCCAGCAGGGACCTGGTCCAGCTGCTCCTGCACAGGTCAGAGCTCTGGCCTGATCCTGATGCCTCCCTCTGCACAGCAGCATCTTTCCCTAAGGATAAGGGTAAATCCTTGTGTAGGGGGAGCAGCAACCCCAGGCATGGGGTGAACAGGAGTTTGTCCCAGAGCAGGGTCAGACAGCACATCCATATCCTTATGCTGGGGGTTTTCATGTTCCCTGCAGCATCTACTGACTCCCATGTAAAATAATGCCAGCATTCACGAGTTATCTGAGCTTTAATTCTTTGCATTTAAAACCGCCACATTTAGCCCCAAAATTGTCAGTGCCACTTTAAACGCATGTGTCTAAATTATCCCCTCTGTAGCTCCCATCCCTATAGCAGCATTATGCACAGCTCCATCTGCTCCAGTATTTCTCAGCTGTTTCCATCCTCGATGTAATGGCCAGCTTATGCACAGCTAACAACTTCCCAGCAGAGAAGTGAAAAATTAATCCAAAGCCTGCTGTAAGTACTGGTGCTCCACTTGACCGACTGATTTTTGGTAATTTGAGGTTTGCCTGCCACCACAGTGATTAAAAATATGCATGTGGCAGTAGCCTCTCTCCATCATGGCAAGTTGGGACAAATACTCTGTTGGCATCTATTGATGCAGCTCTGTGGAGGTCAGTGGGATTACATCGAGTTACACCAGCTAAAGGCTTGGCCCATCCTTTCCCATAGGTTTATGTCCTGTCTCTCTCTCTAAAAGTCTTCCAAGAGCATGTTATGATGGCATTGCAAGAGGTCTTTCCTCCAAAATGCCTTTATTTATAGCTTTCAGATGGCAATGGGTCTATAGAAAGAGAGTGGAGCAGCAAACCAATTCCTGCTTGTGCTCAGGTAACTTTTTTTTGGTATCAGCTAAATGTTAATGAACCTCCCAGGGAAAAATCTTTGTTTCCACGATTTTCTGGCTAATAGCTCTCCTACACAGCTGCAGGTTTTAATTCTACCTGTTAACAGCACTTAGTTGGTAGATAACTCCTTTTTATTTTTGTCCCAAAGCATTCCAGCAAGGGCAGACTGTACCAAATCCTTATTTTAAACACAGAGAAACTCAGGTGCAGGGAAATAAAAGGCCAGGCTGAGGTTTGCAGCCCACAGCAGCAGTGGCAGCATCACTCTCTGCCCAGTCCTCTTTATCTCAGTGCCTCTGAGCTGTACATACACTGGACTTTTCTGTTTTCCTTTGCAGCTGCTCGCTAAAGACAGGATTTCTAAACGAGCCTGAGAATTACACATGCAAATCCCAAAGGCCTGGAATTAGGAACATCTGAGCAACAAATTGTCCTTGCTAAAGATGCTGTTGGAGCCAAAAAGCCTACAGATTTTGGGCCTGCTGTAAGTACTTTTAAAATCACGATAAGCCCGTCTGCACTGCCGGTGTTTGCCAGGTAGCCAGTTTGCTTCTCGAGGCACTTTCTGCTTGAGCAGAGAGGGGACGTGGGGACAGAGGCAGGGGCAGCCTGTCGCCTAGGGCTGCTCCTCGGAGTGCCCTTCCCTCTGGTCCACATCTTACAGCGCCGTCCGCGTGATGCTGAGATGCTGAACCCGTGTCCTCAGCAGGGCTTAGAGGCAGCAGGGAGGGAAGGAGGGCCGGGGTGTGCGTGCAGATGTTCAGGCCAGCGGGAAGGCGCTGCGTTAAGTCAGAGCTTGTCCTGCTCTCCAGCTCTCCGTGTCCCCCTCCTCCCTCAGCCCCCCCCATTCAGAGATTTTTAAGCCACCCAGACTGAGCTGGCATCCCCCTGGCTCGGGGCACTTGGAATGAGCAGGCGGGAGGGTTGCTCAGACCTGACCTTCCCGTCCTTCCTCCCTTTCCCCCAGAGAGTGGGAAGCATCAGCGCCTGCAGCCACTGACCCATCTGCCAGCGCCGGGCTCTGCGCTCGGGTTCTGTCCCCATGGCTGGACAGACAGATTTCTGCTGCACCTGGTGCTGCCCAGCACCGTGAGCTGCAGAATTGCTGTTCTGTGCAGGCTTTTGGGGATCAGGTGCAGGGGCTGATTTAACTGCGGGCCAAAGCCTGCAACAGTGTTTGGAGAACGAGCTGTTGGGGGACTGGGGAGAAACGACTTCTCTCATTAGGGAGGTGACATTCTAATTTGAGTCATTCCTGTCTCACTATGACTGTCTGACCAACAACATGAGGATTTCTGGCATGCAAACAGCCCCTATATTCCCCCTATCTCACACATATACCTATATACTCCCACTCACACATTACCCATAAGGAGGGAAACGTGAAATTTCGACCCTGCTCCAAGATGATGCAGAGGGTTTAATTACCAACGGGTTAAATCCATCTTGTGCTTTCCCTGTGGGCTGCTTCCTACCGTGGGCAAAGCAAGCAGGATTCCTCCTGTGACGTCCAATGTGCTCCCAAAACTGGTGGGCTACTGAGCTCCCAGCTCCCAGCTCACTGCAGCAGCAGCACAGGACACCGGGGACAGCTCTGTGCCACAAGTGTCAGCCCTCGGCTTTCCCTGGGGCTTCTCAGTGTGTAGTTTTGGGATGGGGAGGGATGCAGGCAAGAGCAGCTGGTGATCAGGACAACCATTCACGTCAAACACATATCCAAAAAGGAGTGCCTGTTGTGGCAGGGGTTTCGGGATCTCCAGTGCTGCAACAAAGCTGGTGTTAAATAGTGTTGTTTTTGGGTTCCTACCAGAACAAGTGGGGTTTGGTTAGGGCTTGGGCGCATTCCCATTCAAAGATAAGAACATCTACTACTTTAAAAGGGCAGGGACAAGCTCTCTTGTATTTTAAACAGATTAGAAAGTCCCGTTAAGTTTCAGAGGAGCCGGGTTTTAAAATCTGGATTACAATTTTTTGGCTTA
Source organism: Calyptomena viridis (assembly GCA_013390005.1). Lineage (NCBI taxonomy): Eukaryota > Metazoa > Chordata > Aves > Passeriformes > Eurylaimidae > Calyptomena > Calyptomena viridis. The sequence continues at coordinate 100,080 of WEIV01022615.1, read as the reverse complement.
ATCCACTACTTCCCAACCAGGCCATGGTCCTACCGCTCTTTCTTCCCGCTGGGCAAACGCACCCGCACGCGCTCTTGGAAATACTTACATTCCCTGTTCCCCATAGTGATTGTAAAATTCCATGTGGCTGCAAGCCTGGATCCAGCCCACGATCCAGGTCTCCTTCTTGGGAAGAGGGGGCACCAACACTTGCGCTGAGGCTCGGAAGTGAGGGGTCCGGTAGCGCAGGACCACGCTGGAGGACTCGTCAATGCTGGTGGGAATGGGATCGATGGAGGCTTTGACTTCAATCACCGAAATACTTTCCCGGAAAACTTTGGATTTGCAGCTAATACTCTGAATACAGCCCATGGCATACCCTGAGTACAGTCCAACACAGCTCCTAGGGTACTCCAGCAATCCTGGGGAATATTAGGCATTGAAATTATCTGGTGCTAGATCAATTACAGATCTTCTTGGTTTGTAATCTCAAAACTGATATCCATAGGATAGAAAATTTATCATGTAAAGCCTTAATTTGAATATCTGTCTTACAAGTACTGCTCCTATTTTTGAGGTTAGCTGTACTTCAGAAGCAGAAGGGCCTTTAAATTTTTTTTTTCCCCTTTTAATGACCCATTAAATCTCTTGCTCAAATGGTCTTTGGGTTAAAAAAAAGGTCTCTTGAGTTCAATAAATACAGTGGTGTTCTTAGCTGATATATTTAGTCCTTCCTTTCCTCAGATGCGGTCTGTCATTCACCGTCAAACATAGGACTGGCCAGTATTTCCCTTTATTCTTTGGATGAAAAGCAGAATGTTGATAGACACATCTATATAAATAATGAAATAGTTTTTAGCCCCAGCTTGTCACAACCGGTGTTGATTTCCACTTCCTGACTTGCAGTTGTTCATAACTTCCTTTCGCACAAAATTACAATAATAACAGAAAGAAACGACGGCTGGAAAATGCAAAAAGTCGCCAGATCTCCGATTTCGGAGGCTCCTCCGCCAGCGATGTCACAGCTTTGGCGATTAATTTTTTTTTTTCCCTTCAGAAATAGCCGGACGCCCAGGGAAGCCGGTGGGGCCGGCGGCTCCGGGAGCGCTGCGGGGCAGCGGCGATGAGCCTCCCCCGCGC